>OZ024713.1:2299696-2424448 GCA_964016945.1 Microplitis deprimator
TAGGAGTACAATAGAATTTTTTGGGAAATTAATTGCTTAATTAACTAATTATTTTGACAGATTACCTATGAAATATTTTTGAAGGTGTATCAGTAACAGAAGGTATCAAAATCAAGTAGATTAAAGCTATAAGTTATGTTTGAGGGGGTATAGAGTAAAGAGTTAAAGAGATGAGTGAATGAGAGTTTATATTATGAGAAAGTGAGAGTTTAAAAGTGAGATGAGTTAGTAAGGTTGTGTTGTGAAAGTAAGTGTAAGTGAATAAGTGAGTGAGTGAGTGAGTGAATGAGTAAACAAGTTAGTAAGTAAGTAAGTAAGTAGATTGTCAGGTAGACATAAACAGTTTATCGTATATTATAATTAGTTAAATTCTTCAAGACATCGAGAGACGTTGAGGTTACATGTCTTTACTTTAACATCACTCAAATTTATTAACGTTTGCTTGAGGGTATTTCAATTATCATTATTATTATTATTATTATTATTATTATTATTATTATTATTATTATTATTATTATTATTATTATTATTATTATTATTATTATTATTATTATTATTATTATTATTATTATTATTATTATTATTATTATTTTATTGTTTTAAGTTTTATAGAAAATATTTTTATAAATTATTATCGTTATTTATAATGGAATACATACCCGGGTCAAAATATCTAGCCTCAATCTAGCCTCACTGAGTAAAAAAAGCATTTTGAGCCCCGAATGATGTTCAAAAAGCCTCAAATAATACTCACAGAGCCTCAATGAGCCTCAGATGGTGATCAAAGAGCCCCAAACAATACTAATCGAATTTAAATTACATAGTCGAGACTAGTTTCACTTGAGGCTCACCGAGGCTTATTGAGGATCTTTGAGCGTCATTCGAGGCTAAAAATGTTTTTTTTTACTTGGTGAGGCTGGATTGAGGCTTCCTTGGGTTCGATGAGGCTAGATATTTTGACCCGGGTAGTGTTTGAATTTACGTTATCTTTTAATAGTCTAGGAATTTAAGAGTGTGTCTTTACTGAGTCACAGTGAAAATTCACTATATTCGCAAGCTATAAGTATGTGTCACTAGGAATTAGTCAATACTCACTGATTTCACTCAATGAAATTTTACTTCTGATGAAATGGGTCGAATTTTACTACTAGTTCAATCAGTGAAATCCTATCACTGTTTGGATCAGTAAACTTTGTCACTTATCGAATGAGTAAAACTTTATCATCAGTTGAATCAAATAAATTTTATTAGATCAGTGAAATTCTATCACTAGTTGAACCAGTGAAATTTCATTACTTATTGAATCAGTGATATTCTATTTCTAGTTTAATTAGTAAAATTTATCACTAATTTAATCGATGAAACGTTATCACTTATGAAATGAGTAAAATTTCATCATTGATTGAATCAGCGAAATTATATCATTAACTGAAACAATCAAATTTTATCCTTGATTGGATCTGTGAAATTCTCTTCAATCGGCCATAAATCTAATAAGCAATGTAGATCTGGTAAAAGATCCGGACATGTGTCGGTTTTTTAAAGGCGTCTATAAGATAAGACCCTCTAAGCCGAAGTACGACAGTACTTGGAGCTCAGACCTTTTGTTGGAGTGGGCCGAAAAATTAGGACCAACTGAGTCAGTACGTTTAAAAGAGCTTACGTTTAAATTAGTTTGTCTTCTAGCTCTGGCCACAGCCCAAAGAGTTCAAACCTTATCATTGATTAAAATAAGTTATATTGTCATAACCAAAACTGGTATCAGAATCAGAATCACGGATCCGATCAAGACGTCGCGGGTGGGGGCTCCACAACCTTGTTTTACCCTACCGTTTTTTGGTAACAGAAAAACCGCTTGCGTCGCAAGCGTTCTTACGAGCTATATATAAAGAACTGAAGAAATCAGGGGTGAAACGGATCATCTCTTAATTACTTTTAAAAAACTTTTTCACCGTGCAACTTCGTAATCTATAAGTCGCTGGATAAGACAGTGTTTATTGGCAGCAGTAGTCAATGAGCAGTTCACTGCCCACAGTACCAGACACGCAGCAACATCTTCAGCTGAAGTAAGAGGAATTGATCTAACGATTATCGAGAGAACGACAGGGTGGTCGGAGCGATCCGAAGTGTTCGCGACATTTTATAACAGACCTATAGATGTGGAAAAAAGCCTGTTTGTCACATCAGTGCTAGAAGAAGACAGGGTCTAGGGTGATGAAGTTTTGTGTAAGACTTAATATTAGGCCTCTGAAGTTTCCCTGGGAGAGGTTCCTAGGCGTTTGTCTTTTAGCTGCTGCTTTTTCTGTGGTCTTTAATGTTGATGCAGCCTTAACTATTGCCTTCGCATCCTTAACTTTCTCATTAAGCTTCTCACCATAAAGCCATTCGTCAGGGACACTAGTCTCTAGTGTTGGTTTTATATCTTTGTCTAAAGTCGGCGTTATAAACGACTTCCTACCAACTGACTGCTGATGAAAGAAATCACATAATATCTTCCCAATATCCCAAAGGCTTTTAACCCGGCTTGTCTGATCTATAGACTCTGGTGAGCTATCAGATAATAGTGATATGGCCGAGCTCAGTGACGAAATAGCTACTCCTACACAGCCCTGTGTCTCAGCAAAGTGATCATCGCGCTTCTTTGCTATGTCAGATAAGTGACGCTGCACCTCAAGCTTAACTTTGGGAGCCTTGGATCCAAAATCTTCATTTCTAGGTTGCTTTTTAAGCAGAGATTTTCTCACCTCCTCAGTCAAGCCTTTTGACACCCAATCTTGACACCATATCTTTAGATTACCATTAATCTTTACTGGGACCTCTGTCACAGGAATCTCCTCCCCCAAGACCTCTCGAAGCTCATCATCTAGATCGTAATTCTCATCACCAAGCTCTCCTTCCTCCATAGGCTCAATGACCTTCTCAGCCTGATCCTGAGCTTCCTCAATAACCCCATCTGGTGATTTTACTTCCTCAGCCTCTTTGGCTGGTATAACCTCTTGAGCCTTATTGGATGGGATGTTCTCCTTATTACAGCTAATGTCTGTAATGACAAGAAACATGTCATATAAAAAAGGAAAAAATAATATACTAGCAATTTAGTATCAAGAATTGTTTATTCTTGTATGATAAGCATATCTTTCGTGTGGAAAGGAAATGCCTCAGTACACCTATTTATGTCTATACAGGACAGGGTTATGTTAGTGTGGAAATAACCCGTGTGATACTTCGTATGGAAGACACACATTAATCTACCATCAATAAAAATTCAACCAATTATCTGTACTCACTCTTATCAGGCTGATTGGAATTAATTAATGCATTCTGAGATGCCTGCTGTTTTATCAACTCTTGTACGCTCTTTGCCAGTATGTTAAGCTGCTCTTGCATACGTCTTCTTTCTCTTGTACTTGAACGATCTTGGGAACGAGACCAGAGCGTGATCAAGAACGTTTTTTGGATTTTCCCATGTCTAAGGTGATTTTTATTTTTCTTAAATAATCAAAAAAAATTTTTAATAAATTTTTCCCACGTCTGCTGTCGTCGACACAACAAAACGATATGAGTCCACAAGGGCGTGCGCTAAGCAGTGAAGGCTTGGAGCGGGGAAGGATTTCAAATTTAAACTCTAAAAGTTGTGTAGTCGACACGTACTTGACAGTACGACATGTATTCAATCAATTAATCATCGAAGAACGAGACGGGTAGTATAATACTCATATACTATCCTCGGCCGATGCTCGGTTACTGTCCTTGGCCAATACACGTTTACTACCCTCGGTCGATGCTCAATCAGCAGTCTTGGACTGATGTTAACATCCTATTCCCAGTGAGTCTTGCTCCAATAACAAATTCCGATCCTCAGCCGATGCTCGAAGATCGAACGGCTATCATAGCCCAATGATCGACCGATCACCATTCTTTGTATGGTTGTGTGCTATATCACACTCCTAATGTAAAATGTATTTAAAATTTTTAAATGATTAAATATTCAATGAAAATAAATATTTTGAACTAAAGAATAGAAACAAAATAAATCATGTGAGGTTACAATATGAAAATAATAAAAAAAAAAAAAAACTAAACACAAAAATTGAATTTTTATGATTTAAATTAGAGTTTATCTATATTTAATGCATTTTTTATTACAATCATACATACTGAATTAAATATTGAGGCTCCAGTAATAATTAATATTTCTTTTGATTTAGTCAGTCGATAAAACTCACCGTTAATGTCTATCGATAGGTTCCATGACAACTGATCCCCGACAAGTGATCACTCGACAATCGATCCCACAGACAACTGATCCCACAGGCTATATCCAACTGAGAACTTGCCGAACTGACACCTGATCTTCTTATTTATCATCAAGATCTTCATAACTTTTATTATCATCATCTTCAAAATTTTTATTCTCATCATTTTTAACCGTGGGATCAGATGTCGGTGGGATCAATTTGTAGCGATCACTTGTCGTGGTATAAAATTGTTGGGATCAGTTGACGGCACACTCTATCTCGATAACATTAATAACATTCAAATGACTGACTGTTCCAGTACTGGGCACGGGTTCATTTTGGTGTTCCAATAGACGAATCGTAAAATTAATATAATGATACTATTTTTTTCATATTTTTAATGTGTTTTCTTGAATTGTATGTTATCCAAAATGCATATAAAAAAAAAATAATTGAAAAATAATATTATACATATTTTGTAAGCTTAAGACCATTGTCTGATTTCGCAAAAAAACCATTAAGAGACATAAAAAAGTCATGGATCCTAGACTATTGCTATTAGGAGTACAAATAAGTTTCCGCCGTTTTATTGTAGATGGACATTCAAGAACATTATAACCTATTAATATCATTGATTTTATATTGGTAAAATATAATTTTTATAAGTTGAAAATGTCAAAATTTGAGCCAAGTAAGCGTCATTTGCGGGAAATATTAGTTTACTTCTTTAATTTAAAGAAATCTGCTGCTGAGACGCATCAATTGCTCGTAGAAGCATATGGTGAGGGTGCTTTGAGTAAGAGAACGTGTCGAGAGTGGTTTCAAAAGTTTAAAAACGGTGATTTCGACGTAAGACAAAGATCGCAGTGGAAGGCCAAAAATTTACGAGGATGCAGAATTGGAGGAATTATTGGAGGAAGATTCATCTCAAACACAAAAAGAACTTGCTCTAACATTAGAAGTCACTCAGCAAGCAGTCTCACATCGTTTAAAATCATTAGGAATTATTCATAAACAAGGAAATTGGATTCCGTACGAATTAAAGCTGAGAGATATTGAACGCCGATTATGCTTAAGTGAAATGCTGCTAGGTAGACAATAAAAAAAAGGGTTTCTTACATCGTATCATAACTGGTGATGAGAAGTGGATACATTATGACAATCCAAAAAGAAGAAAATCATGGGGATTACCTGGCCACGCGTCAACATCAACAGCAAAACCGAATATTCACGGAAAAAAACTTATGCTGTGTATTTGGTGGGATCAGCGAGGTGTAGTGTATTATGAGTTGCTTAATCCGAGCGAAACAATTACTGGAGCCCTCTATCGAACACAATTGATGAGATTGAGCCGAGCTCTGAAGGAAAAACGCCCTTAATACTATTCTAGACACGAAAAAATTATTCTTCTGCATGACAATGCTCGTCCACATGTTGCGGCTCCCGTGAAAAAGTACTTGGAAACACTTGATTGGGAAGTGTTACCCCACCCGCCATATTCACCAGACATTGCACCGTCCGATTATCACCTGTTCCAGTCCATGGCACATGCTCTGACGGCGCAGCGGTTCACATCTTATGAGGATACCAAAATTTGGGTTGATTCGTGGATAGCCTCAAAAGACAAGAAGTTCTTCAGACGTGGGATTCGAATGCTGCTTGAGAGATGGGAAAAAGTGGTTGCAAGTGATAGGCAATATTTTAAATAAATTTATATTACCGTTCTTCTATAATAAATATTTAATTTGTGTTAAAAAACGGCGGAAACTTATTTGTAACCCTAATATAATTAACATTTTTTTTTCGTATTTAGGAAATATTCTAGAATCTACTTTAAATCATATTATGTAACTGAAAGATTAAGGTTTTAAATAAAGAAAGTTTTATTAAATTTCATCGCATATGAGTTAAAATATAATACAATGATTATCAAATCGTTCCGGTATTAGGTCTTGTTCCAGTATTCGGACATTTACCTTATATGAATAAAAGAATTAATATTAATATAGGAAATCATATGGAAATCCATGCAAAACCATCATGTGAGAAACCGCATAGGAATCTAGGCTGGATTGTTATATGAATTTTTTGATAGAGTCGTATACGAAGATATTGTACTCCAAGGAAGTTTGTGAAAACGCGTACGCTTTTCATGATATTTCTATCAATAACGTGACGCTTTTTGTTTATTTTCCTAATTTCTGATCCATACAAGATCCATACCTAACACTAAAGTAGCCATAAATTATAAATGGGATAGATCTATACTCCGCCGTCCTTCTTACAGTTTTTTAACAAAATTAATTATTAGATTGATTTATTTTTACTAAGTTATTGATAGATGATAAGCTAACAGAACTCAACTAACGCCATCTATGTGCCTAATTTCTAATCAATCACCAACAACATGGCTTCGTCGCCAACTTTAGTGTACTTTGTTGACTTATGTTTTGTTAAAAACCAACTTTTAACGCTTTTATAGAGTAATCGTTGGGGGGGGGGGGTTTCGGGCGTATAGCCATAATAACAATACTTTTTTAGTTCATCCCTACTAATAAATAAGGTACCAATGACTATTTTAATTTGTTTATCATCTAATAGTTCCTGTAACTACTTTTAATAGTAAACGCAACTACTGTGACGATGTAGTCACCGTATTTCATCACGCATAAATAGTTTCTTCAACTACTAAAATGGTGATTGATAAAACTATTATTACATTATTCGCCTAATGTATTAACGATTGTCAAAAGTTTGAAGACAAACGTGTAGTTAAGAACACTAAGATAAAATTATTATATTGCAATATACAGGATTAAGCAATCATAATTTTTACATATTTAAAGAAAAATTTTTGTATTTTTTAACCGTTTCAAGTTTACCTCGGTAAAATACTAATTTTGTTTGAAAAATAATAAATATTATTAGATTTTATTCTCTTCGTTGCATGTGTCGTATTCAACTTAATTATTTACATTAGACTATTGTCACCTGTAAAAGTTATTATCAAAAAAAAATTATCGTGGACAAAATATATTGTTTATTTTATCAACACCAAACTATTTTAAAAATAGTTCCAGAATATATTGTCAAAAAGGTGGCAAAAATAATTTACATAATATTTCCTTGAAATTATTGCAAAAATAGTATATTGCGAACCAAGAGAAGAAAGTTAATTATTCCGACCCGCGTGGAAAATTTTTACCCGAGCCGAAGGCGAGGGTAACAACCACGCGGATTGAGATGACTAACTTTCTTCCCGTGGTTCGCATACTTCTTTTTACCTCACCTCGCATGGGAAGTTATAATATTATAAATAAAATTATTAATCTCATTCATGGTTAGGATACATAAAATAAAAAATACATAATACTCTTTTATTTATAAGTAAATACCACAATAAGTTACTGATATTTGGATTCAAATTATTTAAATAAATCATTACTTTTATTAAAATCATAAACTATCGACAATCAATCATCGTAACTTTATTCGGGAAAATTATTACAATTTATAAGTAAAAATAATGAAAATGTACAAAAATAAGTATATTAGTTTGAACAAATTAGAAATTAATATATGTGAAAAATAATTAAATTCCATGACTGTTATTTTCGTCAATTTTATAATAATAATTATTAATTATAATATTATCAATTTTGCACTTATCAAATTTTAAATTTGGCGTTGAAGAGGTTGGCAGAGAATTATAAGATTGATTTTCATTGGTGGCGTGTTCTAAGGGAATATCTTCTTTCAGACGTTTCGGATATGGCAATGAACTTGAAGGAAAATTTCCTGTGGTCTTGCTGGGATAAGATGATGTTCTAGGTACTTCATTTGATTTTTCAGGTGTTATGTTCGGCATTTTAACATTCGATTTTTTCGCTGTCGGTTGTACTTAGAAAATAGGGTTTTGAGCCGAACGCTGTTAAGTTTTTTCTACAAATACTGAATCAATATTTTTAATTGAGTTTAGTACGATTGTTTTGTTACAATCTTGAGCTAAAGTTGAAGGGCAATTATTTGGAAGTTCAACAATAGTTGGTTGAGTATCTTGCTCAGGACTTCCGGCTGGATGTAAGATATTCTCTCATCCTCAAGTACAAAAGATGGTAAATCTGCAACATCTATCGAATCTAAGAGAATAACAGTAACTGATTCTTGATTTAGATGGGAATTTTCTGATGTTTCTGGTAGTTCTTTGAATGTTGAAGATGGAGTCAGAGCCGAAATTCTGGTGTGAGAAATACCCGTTGATGTTGATGGTTTTTCAGCATCTACAATTCTTTCAAAATTTCGCATTTTATTTCCCAGCGAGTTTTCTATATAACCTTCAGCTACCGAACTCGATCTCCATCCTCCGTGATTTTTTATCATTGTAAGAGTTGCTCCCGAATTCGCCAACAAAGTTGCTGACGTCCGCCGAAAGCTGTGCCCAGTATAACGCTCAGGGTTTTCCAACCGTAAAAAGATCGCCATCGTTTTTGGTACTTCACTGATTTTGTTTTTTCCGATCACCTGTTTTGTAAATTTGCCATGGTGATAAAATAGAAAAAATCTATTCGTCGTAGTATCACTTGGTCTTAGAGCCATGTATTCTTGAACTTTGTTTTAAAATTCATCTCCGATGACAAAAGATCGAGGGTAGTAATTTTTCGTATCCGCCATTGTTACTACGAATTTTGAACCAGTATCTTCAATATCAGTAGTTTTCAAATTACAAAGTTCGACTGTTCGTAAAGCACCAGACACCCCGAAGATAGCGATGACCTAAAAAATAATGAATTGCACTTATAGATTTTTGTTAATAATAGATTAATCGTAAATTATTCAATATTTGTAAATATATAAATATATGTAAATAAATAAATAATTGTAAATATCCAAGTAGTTAAATATTTTTCGAAAATTATAGACTGTGTAATATTTACAAATATTTAAGTAGTTGTCACATTTAAAATCCGTAGACAAGTCACTATGAAATTCTAATACATTTTGACTTACCTTTATTGCTTAGTAAATATTGTCTGGGGCCGTCTCAATAAATTTTTTTACTTCAACCAAAGAAAAAACTTGGGATTTTTTTGGTTCAAATCCTTTTGATTTATTTTTCAAAAATTGTTTGAGCCGTTTATATTGGTCAATTTTAATTCCTTTGTGAAGATTCATCACGGACTTTAACATCGACCAACGCCTCCAAAAGGTAGTAGGCTTTAATGTTTTCGCTAGTTCATTGAAATAAACCAAAAAGACATCTTCTGAAAACGATTTTATTTTATTATTTTCCATCCATTTGCAAAATTCTTCATAACAATTTGTGTATTTTAAACTAGATTTTGCCGGCAATAAATTTTTCACAATATTTTCCGCTTCATTTTCTATATTTCTTGTTGATTGATCATCTGTAAGATCACTATCTGACGAATCTTCAGGCGAACTCATTTTGGTAGCTTTGATTAATTTCTATTTATTATTTTAATTTTATGATTGTAAAATTACTAAGACTTTTTTTAGAGAGACAAGGTTGGAATTAAGTTGTTACTGTCCGTTGCTAGGTAATAGTTGTGATTATTTTAACTAAATTTTGTCGGGAAAAAAAGTTGACTGTAAGACAGAATAGAAGAATTTATTCTAACCCAGTCAAAAAAGTCATACTTTCATCCCTCATAACAGGGCACAAATGATAACTTTCCACGTAGGTGTGTGAAAAAATAAGTTTAAAATAATTTAAAAAAAAATATGTTACAAACATTCTAAAACTCTTATTTGTTTTTTTTTTTTTTTTAATATTTTGAATATTTTATTTAGAAACATGTCTGAGAAATATTAAAAAAAAAATTTTTCACGAATATTGAGATACTTTAATAATATTCCCGTTCGGAAATATCTATAAAATATTTTAAAACTAATCGGATATAAAAATTCAATTTTGAAATGAAGAATTAGAAGCATAGTCGAACCGTAATTTTTCAACTGTTTCCGTAGCGTAGCTTAGGTGTTAGGTTCGAATCGTTCGTAGGGTAGTAGCGAAAATCCAATTCTCAGAGAGAAGAGCGAGCATGTAGGTATGATATTAATATGTTAATGCAGTATAAAAGTAACAACCCTTATACTTCACTTGAATTGAGAATAAAAAAAAAAAATTTAATTTTTTGAATTTATCATTGTTGAAATAATTGACGGCGCTAAACTAACATAGTAGCTAAAACTATAAATTCTTCATAGTGGTTTCTATATTTAGATTGTGACGATAATTATATCGAATAAGGCTTGCTAACTATAAGAGTATGATTGTCATAACAATATTCTCCTGGCCATGCTGAATAAGAAACTGTTAAATTTACTACATTATCACCTTAACTATACTTTTCTGTTACTGTTAACTAATATCATGCAGTTAACGAAACTGCATGTAGCGTTTAACATTATTTTCAATTTTATTTCTAAATATTAAAGTATATTTTTTCGTTCACTTTCAACCTTTCTGTGATGATTTATGGCCATGAGCCAACCTTGTACCATGCTTATATTTCTATTTTTTGCATTGTTGACTAAGATTTGAAAAACCCTTGGGTTTTTTCTCACTTGAAATGCGTCTTTTCAATCCCCAATAAATTAGTTTAGATATTTCTACTTTAAACTTTCTTAATTTTAAATAACATTTTAGAGCATCTGTTACTTTTTCTATTCTACGAATATTTTCATAGAATCTTTAAGATCCTCCTGCATACTCCCATAATAATACACGACCAATACTTTTACTTAACCAAAAACTACCACACCCTCTCTGCCCTTTTCTATCTTAACTAAGTACGCTGAGAATTGCTGTCGAAAACTTAAGTGAAAAATCGAGACACTTCGAACTGAGAATTGGAAATCACCGGTCTTCGACTATCCACTGATCTGTCTATCTATATCCACCAACCCGGGAAAAAGAGTTTTTATATGATCATATATAAATATATATATTCATATACAATTTATGTATGATCATATAATAAATATATAAAAATCATATATGATTACATAAAAGCTTACATGATCTTATAAAAATTCTTATAAGAATTCATATACTCTTGTGAGGACTTTATAAAAATTGATATGATTTTATATAAAGTTATGTATAACTTTATTAAATTACTAGATAAAATTTTATATGCTTATATGTAATCATATGTGATGATCATATAATAGTTCATATCATTTTACAAAAATCTTATAAGAATTTATATAGTTTTATAAGGATTTTATAAAAATTGATGTGATTTTATGTAAGCCCGGGGATAAGTTCTTATATAATCATTTATAAATATATATGCTCATATATGATTTATATATAATCTGTAAAAAATATATAAATATCATCTATGATTATATGGAAGCTTACACAATCATATGAAATTCTTGTAAGGATCCATTTACTCATAAGGATTTTATAAAAATTGATGTGATTTTATATAAAATTGTATATTACTTTATAAAATTACTAGAGAAAATTTCATATGCTTATATATAATCATATATGATCATATAAAAGCTCATATGATCTTATAAAATTTTTATAAAATTCCACGTAACTTTATATTAAGTTATATATAACATCATGAAATTACAAGAGCACGTTTCAAATGGTTAGACATAACTATGTATGATCAAATGAAATCTTATATGACTTTATAAAATTTTTATAAAAATTTAGATAATAAATAAAAATTTGTGTGATTTTATATAAAGTTATAAATAAATTTGTATAATTACAAAAGAGTTTAATAAGGTTATATAAAATCATATTAGATTATATAAAAGTTTATACAGTTTCATGATTTTTATATATACATTTCTATTGTCTTATGAGCAGGTTATCTTAAAGAAACTTATAATTTTATATAAAATACAAGTGTGATGAAATTTAATCATATTTGGTGCATTATTTATAAATATCAATAATTATCAATTCAATTATTTATAAATAATCAATTGATTTGAGTACTATGCTATGGATTGTAAATACTCATAAGTGTAAAGCAGACTAGAGAAGCAAACGACGGACGCGCCATATTCAAAGTTAAATAGCATTGAGGTAGTACATTAGTGGGATGGGTGACCCCTTAGCAAAATAGAAGTTAACCGATTCTATATTTTTTTCTTTTTATTGAAATTCGTTCATGCATGATTATAAATAATCACATCTCATCAGATCCTGCCAATTTTTAGATCTAATCATATATAGGTTATTATATGTGTAATTAAACAAAATCATTTTTTTCGGGTATACATATCTTTATATGATTATATAAGATTTGATAAAGTCGTATAAGTTTTAATAGGACCAATTTCATTACAGTACTTTATATGATTTTACATGAGTCACTTTTATCTGATTTATATATGATCATATAAGAATTTTTTTTTCCGGGAATCTATATCTATATATCTATCTATCTATCTATATCTATACATAAAAAAACGAGTATGTCAATCAGTTTAATCTATTAACATGTTTTCAATAAGTTCAAATGTAACAATTTATAATTATATAATTCAAATAAGTGTGTTTTTTATCGATTTGAAATATAATAGTAATTATTAAGTGAAATTCAAACACAATTTATTTACAAATATCCTAACTCCATTAATTCGTAGTACGGGAAATAAAACACTGCAGTTAATAGTGAAGGTCTCATTCAACTATGATTTTTATAGTTCAGAAAACTATTTTTTTCTCTCAGTGTAAATAAGATTCGATATTAGTTGGTTTGATGTATTATTTTCGTACGGTATGAGTAAATGCTGAAAACAACAATGGGTTGTGATAATTCATAACAACCGTAAACGATCTTCTAAAATGCGTAGACTATCGACGTGAGCAATATTTAACTGTGTCAACTAATGAAAAACATCGCGTAGTATTATTTGAAGGTCATACTGTTTCGACCTAAACATCTTCTATGTTTATCACTTACGCAACCTGTACAAGGTAGTAACTCAGTTCGGTAGTCAGTTGGTTTGTTTACGGGCACCTTCGAAAAATATTAAAAAAAAAGATTTCAAATTTTTTTTACTCGAACATGTTCTGACAATTCATCTCTGGGATCATATTACTTAGATTAAGTTACACAGGTGGTGACAATTCTGACCTTCAACGTGTAATTCATTTAAATACTTTTTTTTTTATTGGATTATTTGTTATCGCTTTGTATTTCAGCATATTACACCGTAAAACTGATAAGTAAAAAATAAAATTATGGGTTGGATCCAGAATGAGTTGTATCACAATAGAATAATAGATAAATTTAATGCCCTATTGCAGCAAGAGTAATGAAATCGATACTTTTCTATCGACGCAATATAGCCATAAGTAAAATCTAGAACTCACTACTATTAGATTTGTCACTTTTCAGATTAATAAGAGACAATATTTTATTCAATTCCCAATGAAAAATTTCAATTTTTCAAGAAAATCAGCGTCTTTGGTGATTCAGCCGGATCTTGGAATATACATTGTTTTGTTGGCTCATTCATATTCATAATCACAGTAGAAAATTGTTATTGATATTCATTAATATAGTGAGCAATTCAATTAATAATAACGAGTTGATAGACAATATTATTTTTATTGAACATAAACTAATTGAAATGAGACAAAGTTTATAATTTTATTTTTATGTGAAGAAATTATTACTCAAAGTGAGTTAACTGATTAATATACTGCTAGAAGATTGAATTAATCTCTTGAGAAAATCGATATCCTTTATTGTGTGCCATAATTTTTCGTCAGCTTGTATTGAAAAGTTATTACAGAATGCTGAATAAAATAGATGATATTCATGGATTAGAACTTGAAAAAAAAAAAAAATAAAAATATGTTTCTATGAGCTCAAAGACCCAGTAGCTGATCAGAGACTAATACTTGATCACTCCATATATTCATGCAGCCATATTTAAATCTTTCTATGAGGAATGCAAGTCAGGAGTGGTCTCTGATAGGCTATTGGGTTTTCAATTCGATATAGAATGGAAAGATAATAACTCACCATCGACATTGGCGCATTTGTATTTGTAAAATGAAAGTCTTGCAGATCTTTTAGTGACTTGTTGGAGAACAGCCACAACCCTGACCACCTCCAGTAGAACCACCGCTGCTAGTTCCACTACTGCCGCTGCTGCCACTACTGCCGCTGCTGCCACTGCTTCCGCCACCAGTGCTACTGCCACCACATCCTCCGCCACCACTGCTAGTTCCACTGCTGCCACCACTGCCGCTGCTGCCACTACTGCCGCTGCTGCCACCACTGCCGCTGCTGCCACCACTGCCGCTGCTGCCACTGCTTCCGCCACCAGTACTACTGCCACCACATCCTCCGCCACCACTGCTAGTTCCACTGATTGCACTACTGCGGCTACTGGCACTGCTCTTGCTGCTGGCACTACTGCCACTGCTGCCACCACTGCCGCTGCTGCCACTACTGCCGCTGCTGCCACTACTGCCGCTGCTGCCACTACTGCCGCTGCTGCCACTGCTTCCGCCGCCAGTGCTACTGCCACCACATCCTCCGCCACCACTGCTAGTTCCACTGATTGCACTACTGCGGCTGCTGGCACTGCTCTTGCTGCTGGCACTACTGCCACTGCTGCCACCACTGCCGCTGCTGCCACTACTGCCACTGCTGCCACCACTGCCGCTGCTGCCACCACTGCCGCTGCTGCCACTGCTTCCGCCACCAGTACTACTGCCACCACATCCTCCGCCACCACTGCTAGTTCCACTGATTGCACTACTGCGGCTACTGGCACTGCTCTTGCTGCTGGCACTACTGCCACTGCTGCCACCACTGCCGCTGCTGCCACTACTGCCGCTGCTGCCACCACTGCCGCTGCTGCCACTACTGCCGCTGCTGCCACCACTGCCGCTGCTGCCACCACTGCCGCTGCTGCCACCACTGCCGCTGCTGCCACTGCTTCCGCCACCAGTGCTACTGCCACCACATCCTCCGCCACCACTGCTAGTTCCACTGATTGCACTACTGCGGCTACTGGCACTGCTCTTGCTGCTGGCACTACTGCCACTGCTGCCACCACTGCCGCTGCTGCCACTACTGCCGCTGCTGCCACCACTGCCGCTGCTGCCACCACTGCCACTGCTGCCACCACTGCCGCTGCTGCCACTACTGCCGCTGCTGCCACTGCTTCCGCCACCAGTGCTACTGCCACCACAACCTCCGCCACCACTGCTAGTTCCACTGATTGCACTACTGCGGCTGCTGGCACTGCTCTTGCTGCTGGCACTACTGCCACTGCTTCCACCACCACTGCTTCCACCACCATATCCTCCACCACAACTGCTTCCCCCACCACTGCTAGTTCCACTGATGGCACTACTGCGGCTGCTGGCATTGCTCTTGCTGCTTGCACTACTGCCACTGCTTCCACCACTGCCACTGCTTCCACCACCACATCCTCCGCCACCACTGCTTCCTCCACCACTGCTACTGCCACCACATCCTCCGCCACCACTGCTTCCTCCACCACTGCTACTGCCACCACATCCTCCGCCACCACTGCTTCCACCACCACATCCTCCGCCACCACTGCTTCCTCCACCACTGCTACTGCCACCACATCCTCCGCCACCACTGCTTCCCCCACCACTGCTGTTTCCGATACTGCCACTGCTGGCACTACTGTCGCTGCTGGCACTACTCTTGCTGCTGGCACTACTGCCACTGCTGCCACCACTGCCAGTACCACCACATCCTCCGCCACCACTGCTTCCACCACCACTGCTGCCACCACCACTGCTGCCACCAGCGCTGCTTCCACCACCACTGTTTCCCATTGATCCGCCTACCATATGGCTATGGCAATGAGGGACTACGGTGGTTGTGGAATCATAAACAGCAATGACCGCCAAAGCCAGAAGTAAAAATGCGACACGCATTTTTATATTTTTCTCCTATAATTTGTAAATTAATAAATTCTGAATACGAACATCAACATAATACCAATTATCGTTTCAATTTATTACAGCTATATGCTACTCACAATGATAATGTCCAACGAAGATCAGGGTATCGATGAATTTAATGATTTCCTTATCGAGTTATCGGCTATTTATACCTCTTTTTATCTTCTTTAAAAAATCGAATTAATATGCTTGAATAACTTCGTGCTGAATACATTAATTACCCATTAATATCAAGGATAAAAATTTCTTAATCGTTATTTCGGTAGAATCGATCGTATTTACATATGTAAAAAATTTTTTACAGAAGATTATTTTTCTACTGGAGTAGTTATTAAAAAATTCATACGATTAATGATTTTGTAATTACTAACATGTTCTTTATTTCTCGCTATAATAATTAGGACTTCGAAAAAAATTATTTGTTATTTTCTTTAGCCATATTTAAAAGAAAAAAAAGTAGTCATCTGTGAAAAAAAACATTGATTTTTTCTTTAAGCTGCAAATTTTTCTAGAAAAAATAGACTCTGAGGTGGAATGTCTAGCTAATTCCAGTTTTCATGAGTTACCGGTGTGACGGGGCAGCTAGAGGTTTGACTGCTCAAATCGGTCACGCAATTTTAGGGAACCCTTAAGTTCACACACTACCC
This sequence comes from Microplitis deprimator, assembly GCA_964016945.1. NCBI lineage: Eukaryota > Metazoa > Arthropoda > Insecta > Hymenoptera > Braconidae > Microplitis > Microplitis deprimator. The sequence goes on from OZ024713.1 coordinate 2,316,550, forward strand.
TTATCGACACATATTTGCTTCCCGGTTCACCGATACTCTGAAAGAGGCCCATGGGTCAGTGTGCCAAACATCCTAGACGGAAGTTCAGACGAGGTCACGTGAATTACCCCTCTTCGAATTTTACGACTATAGAAAGGCGAGCAATTGGTGATGAACTCAGTTAGTACACAGTTAGTACATACTTAGCATCTAGCAATCAGCTGGGAACTGTAGAGAAGGGCTGAGGATGCCTAGCGAGGTCCTTACTCTACACTCTCCAGCTCACTAAGCACATATTGCTGTTCTATCTTTTGTACTAGTCAAGTTTAGTCAATCTGTTTTAAAGTAAAATCCGTTTAACTATTGAAAATGTCTAGTCAGTTTATTTGTTGTCAAACTCTAGTCAGTTGATAAACTGCAATTTGAATCTGTATTATAAAAGTCAGTGCCGTAATGTCAAGTCTTCGCCAATAGTCTTGTCATAGAGTCAATCAAGTCTTTTGCAGTTCACGTCCAGAATGCCTTAGGTTTATTTGAAGATCATCGATGTAAGTCTACATAAAGTTAATTACAAGTTTGCCAAGCGCGGAGTCATTTATATTTATAATTTTGTTAAAATTTATTTTTATTTTAATTTTTTTGAACATCATATATAAATCTTGAAATTTCATTTATAACTTTATAATAGGAATGATTAAGATAAATTATTTAAACTGTTAAATTTTATCACATGAAATAGTAATGTTATATAAAATGAATTTTTGAAATCAATTATATTACTCATGAGATCAGACCCAGGATCTCTTATTTACGCATATTAATTCAATAGTTCTTTTGGTTTTCTTTCTAATCTAAACGTACATATATTCAGTAGATCACGTTTGAAAATAATCAGAATAATAATAAAATCAATAAAATAATGTTATAATAAAGAGAATCATATTATAAAATAAATTCATTACATCTTTTCCTCTATCCTGTATTTAAGCTGCGTACTCAGTCATACTAGGTATTTCAGAACCCAGTTGCTCGTCATCGAAGCAGCCGGACAAGAAGGATTGCTCGAACTTACTAGTACGAGGAAGCAAGGGCATACCCTTACACCAAATAATACAAAAAATTTTAATTTCCATGATATTATGGTAATCATATGCATAGTTTTATGGCAAATGTTACTAAATCTTTTAGTGATTTTCAAACGGTTATTACTTGGCAAAAATTGATTATGGAAAAAAAATCAAATTGAAGCTCAAAGTTTTTACTTTTTAGATCTTGAGTTCAAGTATTTTTATCACTGATAATTTTAAAGTCCTAATCATAAGAATGCGGAGGAAAAAACAATTTTTTAAAATTTTCGTAACTTTCAGAAGGTCTCTGGCCTTGATTAAATTTTTGTAGTATTGTCATAAGGAAACTTTGAGTTTGATTTCTTCTCTTTAATTTGGAAAATTTAGAAGATCCGTACGATACTTTTTCACTGAGTTATAGGTATTCAAAACAAAAATGACGTTTTTGATTGTGAAAATTAATTATTCGGCAACCAACCATCGCACAAGAAATGGAAGCAGAGTTATAAAAATTTCAACTATCTTCTATAAAACAAATATTGTTTTTCGTTGAATACAATTCGTTTGATAAAAGAAATTTTATACAAAAAACGTTTAAAAAATGTAAATTTAGAGATATTTGCATTACTTTCCAAATAATGGATGAGAGCTGCACTCGAGCCGAGACAAAATAAGATTAGAACAAATTTTTTTATCGAGCTGATTTTTGGAGAGGCTTCTTAAAACGTCTTAAACCAACTAATTTTTATAAGAGACTCGAAAGAAAAAAGTAATTGGATTGTTTGGGTCACCCTACTGCGGATATTATCAGCCAGATACTTTTGACCAGATTTTAATTGCAAGCCTAGTGCAAGTCTTACACAAGAAATCCATGCCAGATTATAACTCAGTTCTGGATGAAGACTATAGTTAAAAATAATTGCGCATGGCTTGCTCAAGATCTGCTCGAAGCTCAAAACTTACCTAGGTGATCAGATCTTGAGCAAGCGATGCGTAAGTACCTACTGAGTTACTGGTGCAAGAAATGTGTCAGACACCGTTTCATTGCACCGTGTTCAAGATATCTTTAATATTCTTGCGTAAGATACCATGAGTGAAATACACAAATCTTGACATAGGTTTTTTGATACACGATCTTGCAAAAGAAATGTACGTAGAAAAAGACACTAACAGCTGGGGTCTTACTCAAGGTACTTATTTCAGAATCTCGCTCAAACACGTGTTACTTCGGCACCTCTAGTATATAGTAAGATCAGAATTCTCATTGATTTAATGCGAAAAATCCAGAAATCAAACCAAAATATTCATTTGATATTTCCCAATCAGACGCTTTACATCCTTAGAAATATTAATAATCCTAGATTTATCCCTACGTTAAATTCAAGTATTTCAGAAAAGTCAATAGACCCAAATTAACTGTCGAACTATAATCATGTATAAGCACAAAATCTTGATAAAACTATATCACATATATTCATGATATTGTATTAGTTCTTGTCAAGACGTTGCAAGATTTTCGATGGTCTTGGTCTCGATATTGCAATCTGTAGTATCGTCTTGGTCTCGCTTTGATGTCAAGACGAGATCAATATAATCTCGATCTTGAGTGCAGCCCATTAAATGAATAGGCTAAGGATATTTCTGTGTTTTCTTTAACTCTCAAAGAATCCCAAATAAACCCTGAGAAATAAGAATCATTGCTATTTTGTTTTCATTGATTTCCGAACGATTGAAATTGTAAATTCTGTTAAAAACCTATTAAAGGATAACTTTATTTATTTTACTCATTTTTCAAGTTTTAAAATTTATATTTTAACAGTGACCTAACTTTTTATCATAAAAAAAATGTTAATTACAATAAAGAAAGAAAAAAAATTAAAAAAGAAAAAACTCAGTTTTCCAAGAAAAAAAGATTTTTTTTTTAATTTCAGATCAAAAAAGTTATTATGACCAGACATTCAAGGTAAATAACATAATAATGTGCGGCCAGACATAAATGCGTACCCTATCGAAAAAATCCATACGAAAATCCACCTTAGATCCCCATGTGGGTTCCGACATTCTGATTTCGGATGAATTCGTATATGGTTTCATATAGGAATCCAGCATAGATCCCGACATATATTCTTACATGGGTTCCTAGGAGAATCTAGTATGGAGTTTTATGATGATTTATGGGAATTAGCATCATGCCTAAATCCATATTGGAATCTTGTATAAAGTAGGAACATTAACAGAAAGCGTCTGTGTTTTCATGAACTTTCCTGGAGTACAATACTCTCGTACAATTCCTAATTAAGTGTTTTATTAAAATTATTTGTTATTTTTATAAAGATGTAATACCTCTGAAGTTAATTAATGAATCAACAACTTATTACAATTATTGATATAAAGAGGATCAATTAATTAATATTTTGTTTAAAAGTTTCCAGTTAGTAAAATATTAATTTGTTCTTTCATGCATATACGTGTATCAATTGACGATAGATATAAAAATTCAGATACCCCAGATTCCATAGAAATTACTTACATAGAATCCCAGATTCTCCGTGAATTCTCTACAAACAATCCATATATCGTACTTCCTATGTTAAGTTCCCGGGAAAAACAGTTTTTATATGATCACTAGCTGACCCGGCAAACGTTGTTTTGCCATATATATTATTTCTAGGAAACATATTTGTAGTTTAATAAAAATAACTATCTACTATAAGTGTGCGGGGATTAACTTATAATCGAAATTGGTGTATTACCGTACGATGGACGGTGTGGCTCAATAATTTATAGATCAAATTGAATGGAATATAGTTTAGTGCCGGATAGCTCAACTGGTAGAGCACTCGGCGCGATACCGACATGGTCTGGGTTCGATTCCCAGTTCAGGCTATCTATATTTTTCTCAATTTATCTATAAATTGACTTATTCAGAAGGTTTGCATGTTTTAGGTTTCCACTATATAAATTGGTGTATTACCGTACGATGGACGGTGTGGCTCAATAAGTTATAGATCAAATTGAATGGAATATAGTTTAGTGCCGGATAGCTCAACTGGTAGAGCACTCGACGGGATACCGACATGGTCTGGGTTCGATTCCCGTATGAAAAAACCATATACTGTCGATAATATATAAAAAAATATATGGTAAATAACTGAAAATATATGGCGGCAATATTATTAATATTGATTAATTTATGATTTATCATATATAATAATTTATACGTTTAATATTTTAATAATCCATATCATTTATAATATATGTGATTATATACATGTAATATTGTATCAAAAATTATATGTCTGCTTTATATATTAATTTATAATGTAAAATATATGTTTCATATATCTTATAAATTAATTTATAATTTAAATATTATTATAATCCATATAATTTATAATATATGTAATTGTATACATATGATATTACATCTCAAATTATATACTCGTTTTATATATAGACTTATAATTTCAATATTATAATAATTTCGATATTATTATACATAAATAATTTAAAGAATACACTCATACCAAAAATTAAAGGAACAAAAAAATTTTAGAAATTTTTTAGTGATTTTTGCAAGACTGTAACTTCATGAAAAGTAATCGTATCGAGACTAAAAAAAAGCATTTTATAGCTTGAAATCTCTAATTTTATATTTGTGCAAATATATATATTAGGGTGGCGCAAAAAAACCGACTATTTTTTTTTTTCGATCTCGCATGAAAATTTGTTGGTTTACGATGTTTTAAGAAGCCTCTGAAAAAATCAGCTCGATAAAAAATTTGCAAGAGGTCGCTCACGAATTTTGAAAATATCAAAAATGATTGAAATTCGGATTTTTGATTTCTAAATTTTTTCTTTCTCGTGGCAGCAATAGTTTATATTTGTAAAATCATAACTATGCTGAAAATTTCAGCCCAAAATTTAAATATTTAAACGGCGCTCAAGAATTTTGAATATTAACTAATAAAATGTAACTAATAGTTTGAATTAGTTTTTGAATCGTTTTATAACTCAATTATTGTTATTTCAGTAAAATATAACTGTTGCATAACCAAAAATATACAGGACAGTCTTATACAATGAAATTTGGTAAGTTTTGAATAAGCGAAAAAACCTACAAATTGAATGAAAAAATAAAAAAGTATTTAAATAACTTATTATTTCTATTTCTCGGGTTGTATTTTCATTCATTGTCATGCAAATTAATGGTGAAAAAATCGAGAAGCTTTATTAATAATATTTAAGGGTCGCTCGAAAACGTCCAAGAGACAGCACTCGGAAACATTCAAAATTCTTGAGCGAGGTTTAAATATTTGAATTTTGGGCTTAAATTTTTAGCGCAGTCATGATTTTCCAAATATAAACTATTACTGCCATGAGAAAGAAAAAATTTAGAAATCAAAAATCCGAATTTCAATCATTTTTGATATTTTCAAAATTCGTGAGCGACCTCTTGAAAATTTTTTATCGAGCTGATTTTTTGAGAGGCTTCTTAAAACATCGTAAACCAACAAATTTTTATGCGAGATCGAAAAAAAAAAAAAAAATAGTCGGTTTTTTTGCGCCACCCTAATATATATAAACATATATCTATATAAATATATATTTACATACATTTATACAAATATATGTGAACATATATTTATATAATTATATATTTACATGTATAAATATTATGTCAGTCATATAATTAAATCATATATCTTATCATATAACTTAAAGTATAGTATAAAGTATTATAAGCAATATTTATAAGTTAGCATGCAAAAAAAATATATTACCGATATATATGTTGCAAATTATAAAATCATATAATATTTCGGCAAAATTTTGTATATGGCTCCATATAAGACTTCTTATAATTCCATATAATTTATCATATATTTTGAATTATACTGAAGCTCATATATTGCTTTTTCATACGGGTTCCCAGTTCGGGCTATCTATAGTTTTCTCAATTTATCTCTAAATTGTCTTATTGAGAAGGTTTGGATGTTTTAGGTTTCCACTATATAAATTGGTGTATTACCGTAAGATGGACGGTGTGGCTCAATAAGTTATAGATCAAATTGAATGGAATATAGCAAACGTCCGTCGTTTGCTTCTCTAGACTAGAGAAGCAAACGACGGACGCGCCATATTCAAAGTTAAATAGCATTGAGGTAGTACATTAGTGGGATGGGTGACCCCTTAGCAAAATAGCAGTTAACCGATACTATATTTTTTTTTTTATTTAAATTCTTTCATGCATGATTATATATAGATCTATTTAGATCTAATCACATATAGGTTATTGTATGTGTAATTAGAAAAAATCATTTTTTTCCGGGTATACATATCATCATATGATTACATAAGACTTTATATGATATTATAAGATTATATAAGATTCTGAGTGGTCATATAAGTTTTTATAGGACCAATTTCATGACAAAACTTCATATGATTTTATGAGTCATTTTTATATGATTTATATATGATCATATAAGAACTTTTTTTTCCGGGTTTCTATATGCAAATCCAGGTCCCCACAGTTTTCTTTGTCGATTTTGCATATGGAAATCCAGGTATTCATGGTTATCCACATGGATTCTTATATAAATCTATACTTTCCTATATTGGAGTGCTTTTTTTTCAAACATTTTTTTTTTTCTTAGCCTGCATGCAAATTTTATCGTAGACGACAAAAAAAAAAAGAAAAGTTGATTGAACATTTGAGCTCTTAATTTTAATTTTAAGAGGTTGCAATCTATTTTTGAACCTTTCCCATTGAAAAAGCATGGGAACGATATCATTTTCTGTTTTCTGTGCTGGACAGGAACCGTTGCTTTTAGTCAAAAGTCTGACTACTGTTTAGCTGGAACTAATGTAGTAAACAGCACTCAGACATGTGACTAAAAGCAACAGTTTCTGTCCAGCACAGGAATAGTTACTATGCTAAACGACAATGGAACGCATTTGTCCGGGGAGTCTTTTGCATCTCCACACAGGACCTATACCTATTTTCTATAGTGACACATTGACTGCTAAGAGGAACCTGTATTATCTTGAAAGCGAATGGTGACTGTGAACACGATAACCAGTCGTATGTAAAAACGACTTATTCCTATCATAACGAGAACTAGTAATGTGCTAAGATTAATTTTTACATATTTTACGATCATTCTTGTGTAGCACAGTAACCATTCTTATCAATTTTTCCCGTGCAGGCTAAGAAAAAAAATTGTTCAAAAACTAAAACACCTTAATCCTGTATGGATTCCTATGGGTTTCCATGCAATTCTATATGAAACTTTTTGATAGGGTATATGTACATGCAAATTATTTTTTTATTTCATCACTTCATTAGTATCATTTTATCATATCAAAATCGAATATCTTTAAAGTGTACCCAAGTGCGAAAGTATCATATTTGTTTCATATTGCAATCGCTTACAATATGTTTAAATGTTAAGTCAATGCATTTGTTTTGCAATATTTATCCATTCCATTGTTAACGTTGATTAACAAACTATAGTATTATCTTCATCGAAAAAAATTAATGTAGACTTGGCGTGTGGAGAAAAATTAACGGTAACGATTGCAAAATTACACAGAAATAGTATCCATATCTTATGAGAACAGGTTTTTTTAAAAACCAGGCATAGGAAGAACACACATACAAATTGTAGTTATCATTACTATCTATAAAACTTCCATTTCTGACTGAAAAAAAAAATATTTAATTATGGCAAAGATTATAAATACAAACCACTCACTAACATTATAGAAAAAAAAAAAAAAAAAAAAAAATACATATTGAATAACTTGTCAACATGGAAAAAATTCCGATGTCAATATAGAAGAAATTACTCCGGTAACATGGAAAAATTTCCTATGCTGACATAATGAAAATACCCATGTCAATAGGGGAAATTCAGCAATGTTAACAGAGAAATTTTTTCATGTCTACATGGAAATTTTCCCAATGGCAACATGGAAGATATTCCTATAATATATGGGTAAAATTCCCATGAAATATGGTTATATTCCCATTTTTTCCTAGTAAAATTTCCCATGTTAATAAAACAAAATTAGCCATGTCAACAAGGGAATTTCTCCTTAGTAAAATTGGAAAAATTCTCATGTTTTTCTCTCCGTGCATTAATTAATTTCAAGATTTTCGTATTCCCATACGGAAAATCCATATTGGAAACTGTAGGAAACTGGATCCCCATGTAGGAACTTCACATAGGAACTCGGTTATGTGGAATTCTTTGTGGGAAATTCATAGAGGAATCTGGGTTATTATATAATTAATATCTATAGAATCCAGGGTATCTGGATTTCTGTGTCTATCGTCTATTGGTTATGGCTTTGGCATAGTGTGGATTTCCATAAAAACCTCTTGGAGAATCTACATCGGGATGTATGCTGGACTTCTATAGGAAAGCACATTGAGATCCATCTGAAAACGCAATGCGAATACCCACATAGGAATCTAGGCTGGAGTTCCATATGGAGTTATTCGATAGGGTACCGTCTTATAAAAACTCAAGTTGTTTTTTAAGAATTTACATACATTGCCACAAGGATTTATTTGTTCAAGTGGTTTTGGATTATATGAAGCATGTTTAAATTGATTCATATTTACATATCTTAATTTTATTTACCACCTAACCAATCAATCATAAAAATTTTAAACTCATAATTTAAAACCTGTGAACTCGTAACAACGATACTGTTGATTTTAGTAATTAATATTTCACAAATTTATTAATGCAGGTAAGTAAATAATAAATGCTTATTCAAGCAAAATACCTGAATTTTGTAATTAACTCAGGTGTATGTAATTTTGTCATCTTTGTTGGGTAATAAAATTGCAATTGAGTTGAGTAAATTAATCAATCGAGTTCATTGACCGCCTTATCAAAAATATGCATATGAGAATGTATAGAAATTTATGTGAATCCACACACAAATGTATGGATTTGAATGAAGGTCTATGTCGGAAACAATCTGCACATGAAATACCATAGGAATCCGTGAATAAAATTTTAAATCTGACGAGTCGTGGCCAGCGTTAGTCTGATAAAATTATAGATGTCCGAATAGTAAATTGTCACATTGCGATATCTGTCCATATGTCAGCAGATATGACCTCGCCTGATCACGTCTGGATCCCCAAGCTGCTCTAAACCTCAATTTGGCTCGAAGAACCAGAGTGCCTAAAGGCTCGGAAAGTAGAAAATTCATCAGGGACTGAACAAGTGGATAGTCGCTTATTCGAAACTGAATCGTACCAAATAGAGGAAACTCTTCTTGGGGTATTGAGGAGAAGCTGCGTCTCACCATTTACCTCGATACAACCTGATCACCAGTACAGGAGAACTGGTACCACAGGAGGCTTTACCAAGCCCACTTCGACCAGAGTCTCTTTATTTCCTGAGATGGTAGTAGTATTTGGTCCAAGAAAGGTATGGACTCGTGGTGGCTGTTATTAGATACCATGCGCAATGAGGATTTTTGATTATACCTCCGGTTAACGTCCACCTTAATCATATATCGATTATATTTTTCGGCTAAGACTGTCGCCTGGAGTAGGAGTACGGATGCCTCGCAATGCGTGTATGCCTAAAAGGCAGCGGAAACAGCCTTCCGTAAACCAGAAGTAGACTTCGGTCTCGTTACATTAATTAATTGATCAGGTCCGATTATGACTGGTTACTGTCCAGCACACGAATAAGTCGTGTTCTAGAGCAAAATAGATGAACAGACGACTAGTTCATGTACTCACAGTCACAGCTCGTGTTTAGAATTAAGCTGTTTCGGGCAGTACAAGAATGCCAGCACTGTAATCAATCTCGTGCAGAGGATCGTGATTTATGTGCGTACATGAAAGTGTAAAGTCCTGCACATGACTGACTCCTGTATGTCACAGCTTGGATTAGTGTTCAGCACAAGAAATATTCATATGATGAACACGACTCGTTCTCGTGCAACTCCGTAACCATTTTTGTGGTGCGCATGCCTGGATAGTGTTGAGACCATAATTTCTCTTGGGCTGCACGTCAACTATATCTTCCAAAACAAAGTTTTATTTTCAAGAATGTAGTTCATGTGCAGTACAAAAATAGTTATGGGGTCGATCATTATTCAGGCATAGGCAGCACATGAATGGTTTTTGTGCTAAACGCTTACAAGTACTCCGACATAGAGTAGTCAGCCTTGGACAGGACTTCACTTATTTGTGCGCGTATATTAATCAGTATTCTCCGTACAAGAGTGATTACAATACTGGAACTCTTATGTTACACCAGGATTTGTATAGTTCTACACATGAACTGTTGCTGTAAACACATGAATCAGTCGTGTTTAAATTTTCCTGTGAGGGTTTCTGTTGACTCTGTAGTCATCAAAAATTTCTACTCCATAGATTTCTGTTCGATTTCCAACAGACATTTTTTATACCTGCATTAAATGAAAGTCTAGATGATGGATGGAAGAAAATTCTCTCTTTGTTCCAGTAAATACAATACAGAATATTGATAGATTCTTATGGATTTCCACAGATTTCGCGATGGATCCATATAAATTTACATGGATTTTAAAGATAACACGTCCATTTTTTGCTAACAGTATAAACTGACATCTATGGAAGTCATGATAAATAGTGTCTTATCAAGAAAATCTACATGTGGTACAGAGAAGTCATGAGTTTGTGTTTGGTAACGATCAGAATATATGGCTAACCATTAAAAATAACATGGGAATCCAGCCATAAAGCTATTGTGGGAATCCATCCAGAAACTTCGCTTGGATTTATAAATAAATTTATTTACTAAGGCAGTGATAATTCATAACCTCCTATTTTCAAATTTTTTATTCTCTTGAGTGTAGAAAGTTTATATAAGATTCAATAAAATCTGTTTTCTTACTGTCAATACGACGAGGCCACCAAAAGTTAATTGCATTTTAGTATAAGATATTTGACAAAAATAATAGTTGACATTGTTTGAAAATGATTCAATGTAACTTATTATCAATTCATTACCGTAATGTTGAAACATTCCATTGTCAATTATTATTAATATTCTTGGAAATAGAATATCTGCAAAAATATAACTTCAGAAAATTACTTTACATTTTCATGACCTTCAGATCTGGCTGGGGCGGCAAAATTATGATTCACACAAAATATCATAAGTTCAAAATTTTTAAAGTAACAAATCCAGTATGAAGCATTTCCGAAATTCACATCTGGTTGTGTTCTGTAGCATTTTCAAGAAAGTCTTATGCAAATCTTCATTTTGAGTCACCAGCGAGTTTGCATCATCAGTCTTGGAAGGACTTGAGGTAAGATACTCTCCTAGTGGATACGAATTACAGTAAATTACCGAATTTTACAGCAAAATACCGTATTTAATGCAAATTTGCCAAAATGTACGGTAATTTGCGGTGAATTACGGTAAATGATGGCAGAGGGCAGTAATTTACCGCAATTTGAGGCATCTTTACCGTAACACAATGAAATACCTTACTTTATGGTGAAACGCCGTGATTGTGCAGTAAATCTGCGCGTTTACGCTGCAAAACCGTAATATTACCGCGAATTTGCGGTGAATTACCGTACTTTCACTGAAAAATTCCGTGATTTCACCGTAAATACCGTAATTTGCTGCAATTATTCCGAGTACTGTATATTACGGTAATTTACGTATTTTACCGTAATTCAAATCCACCAGAGTTGCTTAGGAACCATTACCTCAGACTTGTTGCAGAACAGCTCAAGATACCTGGACATGGCCATCCTCTTCAATATTTCGTGAGCCGTTTATTAAGCATTAGTGTAGTAAATTCAGTGGCGCCCACTCAGTGTTTGATATCATTTTCTCGAGTGATAATATGATAAATTTGTAGCAGTTATCTTTAAATGAGGAGCACTTTATTTGCTATGGATATTGCGGTTCAGCTTAAAAGGATTCGAAGAAAAAAAACCTGATATTTTAAGCAATTCCCCAGCAACTAGGACCTAACATTATTATATCGTACGTATACGGTTAAAAAATTGCTGCAGACTATTTCTACAGATTTCCTTAAGTCTTTGAGAAGAATCTTACGCACAAGACTTGATAACATCTTTAACAAGTATACTTACGATAAAGTTGAGAAATCCAAAAGTGCGCCTCATAACGATCATTTAACTTTAAAGTGAAAATCAATCGTACTACTGATATATAGAGTCAAAATAAAACAAATTTTTTTGTTAGTATAGTGCTATTGTTAATGGCAACATTTGGCGTAAAAAAAATAAAAAGAATTAAAAAAAGAGGTGTGCAAAAAAGCCGCCTGGGTGCTGCACCAATAAAAGGCCTATAATAGAACATATCTATATAGATACAAAAATACAACGCATGCACGCTTGTTAAAAAGAATGCCCATACATATTTAGGTTAAGTATGTAAAAAAATGTGATTTGATTTTTTATTAATTATAATTAAACGTCACAAAGTTAAATAGCCATTTTCAATATCAAATCCTTCTAGAGCAAAACGAGTCTTGAAAAAAAAAAAAAGTGAGTTATATAATTGATTTTTTTTCGAGATATCGAATTTTCAAGCGGCAAAATTTTTTTTACTCCTTGACGGGAAACTTTTTTAGGTTTTCGAATGATTTTCTCGTTTCTTTTGCACTAAACTAGTTTTTGAAAATTACAGAAATAATCTCTATTGCATTATCTGTACAATTGCGTATAATTTGAGATGGTGCTGCGTAGTCATAAGACGATAATAACAGAAATCGTTGTAGAAAGAAGGCGAAATAGTATACTGCACAGTTAGAATACTAAGATAGTCTTTATGTAGTGAGGGCAATGTTTTTAACTCGAGTCGTAGAGTCACATGCACGGGCCGGAGACGTGTGCTAATATCTTTGCACTCGCGGGATGAAGACTATTCGTGTCCTAGTAGGCACTACATTCCATCACAACAAACCATCGATTCTAAAATTTAGAACTCATATTTAATTGATTGATAATTCACTTGGATGTTTTAAATATTTATTAATGAAAAAATACAGCAACAACCACGTCTTATTACACTCTACATATAATGAATTGAAGTAACGTAATCTAGTGTACCAGCCGTTCCACATACATTTTGAAAAAGACTTTAAGTCGCTCAACGAGTTCTTATGATGTTGAATAGATAGAGCTCAGTCGATATCTTGGAAGTAGTTGTAAAATTTCATTGTAACATTCACTTCACGAAAAACCGGTGGAAAACTAGGAAATCTACTTTTACTTTACTCAACATCTTTGCATCGATCGATGAACAGCTGCTTAGATTTCACAACGCGGAGGTCATAAAGCGCGCAAATCAGGCCTGTGTTGAAAAAGAAATTTTCCGATAGTAATGCACTTTCTAATGTTTCGCATTATGAGTCGTGCAGTGCATCTTCTTAAAATTTTACGTAAGGAACTTACTCACAGACATTCGTCAAGTAACTTGCTTAAGATAATGTTACTAGACTTGTGTCACCCCGTGAAAAATAAATCATACATGGCCATATATGATTGCTCCATATATGGCCATGTATGGCCATATATGCCCATATATGACTATGCATCGCCATGTATGTAAATTGGCCAGGTATGGCCATATATGACCATACATAGGTTGATACAGCCATATATGACTTGATATGCCTATGTATAGAAATTTTAACTAAATTAAAAAAAAAACATTATATTTATTTCATTTTTCTTTTTTAACATCCCGCTAAAAAAATTAAAAGTTTTCAAAGATTCGGGAAGTTATTGGTTTCGGTCAAATTTTCAGAACTTGAATTTCTAAGAGATCTGCACGTTTTGAGGTTCTAGGAAGCTATTATGACTAATTTCAAAATGATGTCTGAGTGTATGTATGTATGTATTATGTACGTGCATATGTATGTGTGTAAATATTTGTAATTTTTGAATGGATGAACGGATTTTGATCATGAAGGTGTCATTCGACGCAGCTTGTCAATATCCAAAAGCTGTAAATAATTTAGCTTGATCGGTTGGGCTCGTTCAGAGATATTCCAAAAATAACATTTTTTCAAAAATGTTATTTTTTTTTGATAACTTGTAATATGCTCGATAGATTGATTCCAAAATCAATGTGCTTCTGAAACTTTATAAGCCGCGTCGAATGCTACCTCAACCATCACAATCGGTTCATTCGTTCAAGAGAAACCGTTGTCGAAAGAATTAAAAAAAAAAATCGGTCTATTAGTGACCCTGCAGGCCAGCCCCGAAACTTCCCGCTGTTTTCGAACTCCCTGAGCTTAAAAACATTGTTTTGAATGCATTTTCGAGCTCTTTGAGCTCGAAAATACTTTTGTATGCCTTTGTTTTCGAGAAATAACGTTTTTTATCATTTTTTCTCCAACGATATTTCTCGAACGAATTGACCGATTGAGACGGTTGAGGTGGCAATCGATGCGTTTTATCAAGTTCTAAAGCTGATTAAATTTTAAAATTGATTTATTCATTCGTTTTTGAGAAATTTCCAAAAAACTAAAAAAAAAAATTTTTTTATTCTTTCGTTAACGGTTTCTCTTGAACGAATGAACCGATTTTGATGGTTGGGGTGGTATTCGACGCGGCTTATAAAGTTTCAGAGCTTATTAGATTTTGGCATCAATCCATCAAGCGAATTAAAAGTTATTAAAAAAAAACATTTTTGAAAAAAATTTATTTTTGGAATATCTTCGAACGCACTTGTCCGATCAAGCTCAAATTTTCAGTGCTTATAGTATTTAACAAGCCGCGTCGAATGACACCTTAACGATCAAAATCAGTTCATCCGTTCAAAAGTTATAAATATTTACATACATACGTACACACGGACATTATCGTGAAATTAGTCAGGATAGCTTCCTAGAACCTCAAAACGTCAAAATCTGATAAGCATTCGTTTTTCGAAAATCGTACCGAAACCAATAACTTCCCGAATTTTTGAAAATTTTCAATTTCCTTAGCGGGAAGTTAAAATTTTTTTTTTTAGTATTTTCGAAATTTCTCAAAAACGACTAAATAAATCAATCTCAAAATCTGATAAGCTTTTTTCTTCGAAAACAAAGGCATAAAAAAGTATTTTCGAGCTCGAAAAGCTCGAAAATGTATTCACAACGAGTTTTTCGAGCTCAAGGAGCCATATGGCCATTCATAACTATTAAAAAAGTTGGTATGGCCATATATGGCCTTATATGATTCATACATGGCCATTTATGACTGTATTAAGAAAGTTGGTATGCTCATGTATGGCCATATATGTTTCATTTTCACGTGTGTATGCAGATCTCTATTTATAATTCATATTATAATTAATATCATTAATCTATAATTTGATAATCATGTTAAACAACAATTTTCATTAAAAATTAGTATCCACGAATCTTACTTATTTTTAAGATTCTCAAAATCATACAATATATGGTCATTAAGGTGCTTTCAAAAAATTAACTTTTTTTTTCACTGACATACCTAAATATTGTTGTATACACACCGAAAAAAAAAATTTCTTTTTCAATTTGAGCCCTTGATATTAATTATCAGTATTTTCTTTATCATTTAAAATTTTTCCTATTTAAAAACCATGTAAATCGAATAACTTTTTTTTTTATCTGCTATATCTGCCACATTTTCAGCTTTAGTTTTAAACTCAGTTTTTCTTTGTAGCGTATTTGGTACATTTTGAACGAGTATAACACGATTATGCTTTAACTCAATCCATGTCGATTTTATTAGCTCTGAAAGTCAATTTTTTCACTTATTTCATATATTTTTGTTAAAAGTGAAAAAATGACTCGTCTTATGGAAAATGTGCGTAGGACTAATCTTTCAGGAAATTTTGTCATCTACAAAAATTTTTTTTTATACATATATTGCTGAAGTGTATTGTTCAAAAGATATAAGTTCTACATTTTACATTAAAAAAAAATTTGTAAATTTGTAACATTCAAAAAGTAGTATAATATGGTCATACTTACCAAGTTGGACGTAACAGAATCAAAGTTAAAAATATTTATTGCTATAAGAATTTTCCTTAAATAATTTAATGAAAAAAATATATTTTATTAGAAATTCAAAATTCAAAAAATAAAACAAAAAACTAAAACATACCTATCTTTTATATTATTTAATTATGAATTTTTTTTCAAACTATGACTAATCCAATTCAAACATAAGTAAAAAATTTCTACTTATACGATGTAGGGTCGGGGGGGGGGGGGGGGCAAAACGGGGTACCGCCAAAATTTTATAAAAAAAAAAATTGTTTTTTTTGTCTCATTACTATAAATCCGATATATTTGCTCATTTTTACCCCTACGGATGACACCTGGGGCAAAATGGACCAGCCGAAAATTATGAAAAAATAATTCTTTCATATTTTTATCGTCAAATTAAAAAAGCATTCAGATATTAATCCATTTTCCGTTCGATTTTCTATATCTGGGGCAAATTTGGCTACTAAAAATATTCAAAAATAATATTTTATTTTTTAATTGATAAAATTTTTGAAATAATGCAAAATAATCTGTAATCTAAAAAATCCAAAAACACGTTTTTTGGGTTCAAAATAATGACAAATAAGGAATATAGGATTGTTTTTTTTTTATTAAATAACAATTAGTAATTAAGTTAATCGAGGGGAAACGATTTATTACACCTAAAAAAATTTTTTTTGAGTATTTTAAAACCAAAAATAGTTGTCGAGAGAAAGAAATATATTCTTAATGATGAAAACAATTTAAAAATAAAAAAAAAATTAATCATTTTTTGGAGGGGGGCCTCTCTGCCTCACAAAAAAAATTTTTCTGCCTTCGTATCCACAAATGGTGTGAAATGTAATTTTTCTAGAGGTATATTACATTTAAAAAATTCAATGTAATGAAATTTGATCAACTTTCAGAAATTTTTTTTTTCACCTTTTTTTAAGGGTACCCCATTTTGCCCGTCAAAAGTAAAAATTCTATTTCTTAACGGCAGCTAAAAATTCTGTCTATTTACCTTGAATATCATTAAAAACAAAAAGATTTAGTGTATTTTAGTCCTCAAAAACTTACTATTTCCTTAGGTACCCCTTTTTGCCCCCCCCCCCCCCCTATAATATAGTGAATTTTAAAACGAATTGATATGAAAAAATGTAATTGTTTTTATATTATAATATTAATTGCTTTATTCTCAAAAATAAATGTCTCTGATAATTATTTGATTCAATATATTGGAACTTTTAGTTTTTTAACTCTACAATTAATTTCTGTTTCAACAGACCACCAATGACGAAAAAAAATTCCAAACACTCAAAAGCAGTGGTTGAACTTTTAAGTACTTTGATCTTCTCTTGAGTATTGACATGGATTTTTTCATGGCACTAATAAAAGTTATTTCTTAACGGAAACCCTAGAAATATGAAATCATTCATTGACCTGTCGAAACAATTGTTTTCTGTATTTTTATAAGTATCCTAAAAACTACATAAAATAGCGATAAATTTTATTGAAATAAATTTGTAGATTAGGTAATTTCCTAACCTAACTACCACTAATATATGAAATTGATTTTACATTGTTAGGTAAAAAGTTATGGCTATTGAAAGTTCAGCAAAATAGCAATTTTGATACAAAAATTGATTTTCTTTTCTCTATTTCTTTAAATATCTTAGAAACTACTAAAAATTTTTGAAAATTTTATTGCAATAACTTTTTAGCCTGGTAAATTTACTAACTAAAAGCCACCCATGAGATCTATTTCGCCTCACTTGTTCTCAAGTTATGTGTCTTTGAATTTTAAAGTATAATAAAATCCTCTAGAATTATTATTATTTTTATTATTCAATAATAGTAATGTATAAATAATAATTAAATAAAATGAATAGAAAGTAAAAAGAATATTTTAAAGAGGTCACACCCATGCCAACACCCAAGAATACAATAATCGGGTCCCAGACCGGAAGTAAGACCATCCTTGGTCTTCGGGTATTCGACGATTCCTTCAATGAGTAGATTTTTTTTTATTTATTCATTTTATTTCAACGCGTATACTCACATACATACATATATACATATATGACTATTTTTTTTATTTTAATAATTTAGGGCCTCGCGCCCACAATCGACAAATTTATTTTTTTTAAGGTTAGTTTGATTTCAATTTTTTTTCTTTAGTCCTACTCATGTGAGTTCCTAATGATGCCTACACGAACAAGAGATCGTGGGCGATCAGAGTCCTGGTCTGTCACTAATATGAGACGCCGAAATAAATGTGCAAGTGTCGCATAGTGGGACTTTTTGGGCCCACAGGACAAAAGAACAGAGGAAGAAGAGGGAGAAGGGAACGAATGAAGAAGAAGAGTGGCGGAGGAGGTGGATAGTACGGGAAAGGATAAAGGGGATGAGGAAAAAGTGAAAAAAAAAATGAAAATGTAGACAAAAATAATGTGGGAGTAGAAAGTTAAATAGGGTGAGGCTTTATTTTATAAATTTATATTTATGTCTCATTTTGTACTTATTTCATGTGTGCAGACATGGAGGAATTTTTTAAATTGCGATTTTTTTCTTTTTTTAACTACTTGGCGCCCAAGTGGGAGCGGATTTTAATTTTTTAACAATTGAGTCACGAATTAAATTTTTTTTCAGGATTTCTTTATAGCTAAGGATTGGATTGAAACTAAGCAACAAAATTTTGCTTAGAAACTGTAGCGCGAAAACTCAGAATTTGTAAAATCGTATAATTGTGATATGAATTTTCTGATCCTTAGTTTTCATAATAAAATTTTTCATTTGTAAATCATCACATGGCACGTCAAGTCAAACTTTAAAACTTTAAAATCGATATTTTCGGGTATCGATATGATAATCCAAGTTATACTACGTTGAATTTTTATATCATTTATTGCCCATTCTAAAGCGTTTGATTAAACGCCAAAAATAATTTATAGGATACAATGACTATACTACAACTATTTCCAAAATATTAAGCCGTACTGACTTCAAAGAAAAATTTTTTTTACTTACAATATACGGCCTATAGTTTCTCATATTGAAATTTCGCACCAAAATCAAAATAATTGAAAATTTGTCCAAGTCAAAATTAAAAAGTGATTTGAGCCTCCAAATCCTATATGAGGGTAAAGAGGTTCAAATCATTTTTTTAGAATATGAAGATCCATGCATTAAAAAGATGATTTGAACCTAAACGTGGTAACTTTGTTCGCTCTTATCAAGTTTAGATTCAAATCATCTGTTTAAAAAGGTAAAATGAGCCTCCAGAGCCTAAATTTATAGATCGAGAAAGACTCTCATCGGATCGCGTACAATTGTTAAAGAATTAGAAGGGAAAAGGGGGTCACAAATTATAAATAGCCACCATGATCGAAAACAATTTGAAATTTAAAAATTCCAAAAATAATTTCTTAGTAATAAATGTATTGTTGTGAGTTAAAAAATAATAAAATTTAAAATACTAATAATAATAGCTAAAGTTATACAAGTAAGCGTTTGAATAGAGTAGTACTGTCATTCGAAATTCGAATTGAATAGTTAGAGCCTTTGACTTATTAGTATATGATTAATTTATTATTTCATGTGAACAATAAACACGAATGATGTATTGGATAACGGAAACCGCCAAAGAAATTAAAAAAAACTACTGAAAAATAATCTGCTGCTGCCGGGATCCGAAACCAAGACCTAACGAATATGAAGCACAACCACTGCCGCACTGCTACTCGGACGCTCACGGTCCGTTGGAAATATCTTTATGTGTTTAGAACGCAGATATTATTATAACAATAATATCATGCTAAAGAATTGAGCTCATTCGAAGTTACAGATTAAAAGTATGGTAGGCCTTGGAGGGTTAAAACATATTTTTAAAAAGGTGATTAAGTCCTCCATGGGCTTCGTTTAGGGTATCGAGGACAAATAGCATTTTAAAATATATGGTAGGCCATGGAGGGTTAAAATACCATTTTAAAAAGGTGATTTACTCCTCCATACGCTACTTTTAGGACATCGAGGACTTAAATAACATATTACATTCAGCGGCAAGTCCAACATCAAAAGAACTAAGGCTTTGGAGGCTCAAACTACTGTTTTAATTCTGACTCAAGCGAAATTCACCTCTGGCGATCAATTCTGTCCTTCAATACAATACTACTAGAACTATCACCGTTTATTGTCCTCATCCAGCTTTGTAACTCTATAAAAATAAAAAATATATATTTTTCGAAATGTTGCCCCGTAACACCATCTTGAAATCCCACCACCCTATTTTTCTTTAATGTCCTAGTAATAGACTAGACAAAATACGGTATCATAAGTTTTTTAAAAATTTAGGCTGCGCCAATTTCTGACGGAATTGTATAACAAAAATTTTAAATGGCGCCTACTTTAGAAGTATCAAATTTAATATTTACAATAAAATGAGTATGACTGAACAAGAGTGAGATGTTCTGAGAAGACAAGAAATTTGTGGACACAAGAGACCCCTACTGTTTCTAAAAATTATGTACGTAAAAATGGTCATACTTGAATTTTTTGACTCAGTAAAATTTACTCATTCATTTTTTTTTCTTGTATATATACCTATACATACGTATATAAATATATATACATAGATATATTCTTAATTCTTTATTTTTACTTGGCAGTTTGGCATTAGTCGCGATTATCATATTTTCGTAGGGGATCTGGTGCCATAAATTTGATCTCGTTATCTCATTTACGGGCATGACGATATCGTCATCTTTTTCTTCAAAAGTTTGTATAAGCGAATTAAAGAGAGTAAGAAAATAAAGTCAGACATATACAAAAAAAAATAAAAAAAATTTGAGCAAATTCTCCAAAACAGAATAGTGTTGGGTACTGAGGGATGAGCGAGAAAGAAGGGAGAAAAAGAAGGAGGAAGGTAAGGACAGTGGGAGAATAAAAAAATAATGTGTCTCATGATGTATGACCACGTCTGAGCTGTGTCCGCATCAACTTTATATCGCGGTAATCAAATCGCGTAGCATAAATTTTCGTGAGTGTATATAAGACGCCTTGGTTTTTAGAATAAGATAACGATGGAAATATTAAGAGATGCTTTAAATTGAAGGAATACGTGAGTGAATTTCATCTTAATTTAGAGCAGACTTTGGAATATTTTTCATTTGTTTATTGATGAACAAAAACACGTTGATAATTAACGATCTATGTTGATCAATTATAACCATGCAGAAGTTAGTAAAGATTACCAACTTTATTCGTTAACGGAGAATTTATTGAGCACACAATAGCTAAAAGTGGAACCATGATAGCGATTCCATTAGTCGTCTTCACCAATTTGCTGTTTAACGTCCCGCTGAGAAAATCGAAGATTTTCGAAAAATTCGGGAAAATATTCATCAGATTGAGGTGGTTCTTGCGGTATTCGAAAGATTTCTTCTCAACTTACACTTCCCTAAAATTTTAGATCATTTAGTCAAAAATTAAGGTAATCAGTCGTTCTTGGTTAACTAATTAGTAATCACAACCAGTAAAATAAATGCAGCACTGATTTTTTAATCCAGAAATAATTTTCTTCATGATTTGGCGCCAAATTCCGAATCTCGCTGATAAGTCAAGTTTCGATTTTAAAGTCCCATATCTCCTTAAATAATAATAATAAAATAATTTCAAGGGTGTGTTATAGAAATGACAGAATCTGAGTAATTCTTTCAAGAGTCAAGTTTTTGTAGAAAAAAATTTTTTTGATCGAAAAAATCGACTTTTGGAAAATTTTAATTTATCGGATTTTTTACGAAAAAATTTTTGTTTAAAAATAAGGACATGATTATGTTTTTCGCGGGAAAAATTAAAATTTTAAATGTATTTAGAAATATGAAATCTGAAAAAAATTAATTTACAGTAAAAATTCGAAGAAAATTGTAAGAAATAAATTGGCGCTGAAAAATAAATAGAACACAAAATCAAATTTCGTATTTTGCATGGCATTAAATTTATTCAGTATTCAAATATCGAACAATAAGAAATAATAAAAAACGGTATAAAATAAATTTGAAAACAAGCAGTCCAATCACGTACCAATAATGAGCGTCCAGCTCATCTTGAAATTTTTATGACGTTAATTTGACCTTTTGACGAACACAAGACCGCTAATAAATACACCGCCATACCCATCATAATAACAATAAAAATTTTATAAATAACAATAATAACGTAACAATAAATTTTTGAATCCGCATTTAAAATCAAACTTTTATTTGTTTATATTTTATTGTTCTGGTTCTTAAGCTCTACTAAAATTTTTATTTTTAAATCATTCCAAGAAAATAATTACATATGTTTTAGTTTTGTTATGTTTATTAGCGTGAAAAATAAATAGACGCTTGTCAATTCCTAAATATGCCATAACTCAATCCATAATTAACGTAACAAATTTTTTTTAAAATCGCAATTAACCATAAGTTCTACTCCAGGACTAAGAATGTATTTTTAAATTCTCATAAGCAAACTTTTAGATGGCGCCCACTGACGAAATTTTGAAAAAAATTTTTTTTACTTTAAGAATTTTTCTAGGACTTCTTACATATTTTGAACTATTTGTAGGCATAGGATCGATTATTGTGACTATTAGCTTGGATTCAAAATTTTGATAAGCTTGATCAGAGCATTTGTTGCCAAGTAATGAACTGGTATCTGCATCTCGATAGCTAATGACTACCAATGACCTTGGAAGTTTGCTCGTTGATAACTCGATAACTTGTGATGAAAAATGATGATCATTGGAGTGTTTGGAAACACCAGAGTGTGATGTATGAGACCATGTTGTTGCTTTTTTTATTTGAGGCATCACTTTTGTGAAAATCTGGATTTTGTAAGTTGGATGCTTACTAGTACTGGCACGCGTGCATCACGCATATAAATCACTTTTTTTTCTCTCTTTCTCTCTCTTTCTTGGATATTTTTATTTCTCTTTTAGCTCTCCGTGGATCAGATAGGATTACAAAAATATATAAAATACAACAGTGATATTTGTGGTACTGAAACAAACGTAAATGCCGCTTGTAACCCGTACAGGTGAAGAAACATTCGAAAATAAAAATATAAAATATATTTATAATGTCAAATAAAACATTTGCCAGAAACGTTATTCATAATGATTAGGCGGCTTATTTTTTTGAAATTTAATTCTCCATATTTTATTTCTTATCATACACTTTTTATCTTTATTTTTTTATATTTTTGCAAATATCTCAGAAACTATCAAAAAATTTTAAAAATTTATTATTACAATTTTGTAGATCAGTAAATTTCCTAACCAACTTCCACCCAACAAGTTTATTTCGCCCCACTAGTTAACAAATTACAGCAGCTTGAACTTTTACTTAAAAGATTTTATTATAATTCACGAAAATCTCACACTTTCCTTTGGATTTAACTGATGACATCACGGCAACTATTAGAGTTACAGAAAAATTTATAAGAAACTTTTTTGTATCCCAGAAAATTGCCTAACTAAAACACATCTTAGTGATTAATTTTATTCTATTCTTTTAAAAGTTATAGTCGTTCAAATAATTTAACAAATAACTATATAGCAATGACGTGTTTGAACCCAGCAACAAGAAAATAAATGAAAATATTTATCAAGGTCATGAGATGATTGAATGATTTTCAACAGTAACATCTCATCTGTAGAAGGTAAAGATGGAGGTATCAAAGAATGACCAGCTATCACAAATGAGGAACGACTTTGGTGTCCAAGTTACTAATGATTCGGTCCCAGATCCCCGGCCATACAATTCATATAGAGCGGCTTGGATGAATTAAAATCCTACCCTTCCTTTTCTCCTCTCCTCTACTCTCTTCTACTCTATGATTAATGATGAGTTCACACTTTGAATGCACACATTGGATAATCAACGTCTCCCGCTATATAAATATACATCAGCAGCAACAATATGCTGATATACCGGGTGGTTTTTTCGTCTTAGACTTGAATTATTCTCAGGAACTAGTTGCATCAGCACGGTCCCAGTTTCTACATTTAGGTCCCAGTTTAAGTTTTCGGAAAAGTGATCACGCACGTTGACTTAAAGTGTTGAGTCCTGGAGATTCAGATCCAGTCACCCGGTATAATTTAGCTGTGAATGAACTTGTGATGTTTTATTGTTGCTTTGAGATCTGTTGTATCACCCGCTATGACCGCCTACTGATGAACCCCATGCGTGTCTGTGTCTGTGTGTGTGTGTTCTTGGATGTGTGATGATGACAAAGGAAATTCCAATCATTAATTTACGGATTAGACGCGAGTAAACGATCTTTTGATAACGTATGACTACCTAAAGCTACTGTAACAAACCCACATCATGATCATCAGTTTTGTCTTCAATACCTTTTTTTTCGAATAGTGAATAAGCTTAAATTTAAATGTTCAAAGTTTTGTCTAACTTTAAATGTCTGTAATTTCGATATTAGTTCTGTGAAATTGATCTTGTGGGTGTGTTTTGGTTAGGAAATTTGGTAACCTATAAAATTGTTTTTTTTAGATTCACCGAAATTTTTACTAGTTTTTCAAATATTCACAAAAGTCAACCGCAAAATTGAAAATTTTACAAAATTGCGCCCAATTGATAAATTTACTTTTTTAAAATCAAGGTCACTCGTAGAGAGAAGAGATTGATTTCTATAATGATTGGATTGGTTCATTGGCGTAAAAGACCACACACATATTGATAGCCGACGGCAATTTTCTGTCGATACGGACACGTGTTCAAACGATTTATATTTTTTGTTCTTGGATTTTATTCAACACTCTCAACTCTTTGTCTTAAACACAGTCGTCTGTATTTTCTTCATAGGATATATATGTATGTATTTTTCAGTGAAGGTACCGAGTTATGTTAGTGGTCGTAAACATACAGTGAACATTGGAGCCTGAATCGCGGGTCACGGCACATTACAAACCGTAACGTTATTACGAGCTCAAACATAGACTCGTGGATTTAAAGAATGACTGAGAAGAGAGTTTTTAGTTTCAATAACGAATATATTTATTTTAAATAACCAACGGTTTAACCAAACGTCCTTAATTTTTTACGTCTCACGCTTAGAATCTGCACTCATTATGCGCTTTCTTCTTACAAACGCCGGCGAGATCAAAGCGTACGTTTTTTTTTCCACAACATATTGACAAAATTTTTAAATAATTTTATTCTAAAGTATCGAAATGGGCGCTATTAATTCGATCGTTGATGTGTTGATGAAAAATAATCAAAGATTATAAGAAAAAATTATTGAACTATAAGATTTGTAGACTGTAAATCAGTAGGAACAGAAATTCAGTACAAAATTGTTTGATTTTTTTTTTTTTTGAAAAACGAACGTGAGGCAAAATTCAGAAAAAATTTTAATTAATTTCGTTGCTAAAAAGTGACGGATTCGAACTTAAGAAACTTTTAAAATAAATTAAATAGCAGCAGGCAGCTTAAAAAATTGGCTCGGAAATAAAAAAAGAGCGAATTCAAAATATGGCGCCCCATTATGATTTTAAAATTATTTTATTATTATTAAATTTTTTGGAAAAAAATTTTCTTCAATAAAATAACAAACTAATCAGAGGAATTCATCAGACGGCCGTAAAAAAATTAAAAACAAAAATAAAACCTGGTAAATGAATGAAACCCCCCCCCCCCCCCCCAACCCAGAAATCAGAAATCAATCACAAATAAAAATGAAAAAGGGTCAACTGGGACAAGTTATAACCTTTTATTATCTATCATTAAGATGATTACTAGACTCGCTACCGGTAATAAACGTCAATTGCCAGCGGGCTGAGTCATCTACTCAATGAAAAAGAGGAGCCAGAGGGAATCGAAAATAAATCCAACGTAAATCAACTAAAAACCCACTCCAGCATCACATCATTCAATCCCAAGTTAAATTTACTCATTCTTTAATATATTTATTTATTTTTAATACCCTCGACTCTGATGGGACTCATCAACGAGCCGGATGAGGATGACCGGGCTGTCGAGTCAAGCATTAGTTTCCTCAGAACCCAAACACCATAATCATCGATAATGACCTTCAATGCTACCGTCGTCATTAGACAGCTTTTTTTGTACCAAGTCTTTATTTAAATGTTTTGTATCACGGATTCAATCCAAGGATCAATTCGATACCGGTAGCTAATGGTCTAGAGTCCAATGTCTAGTGTCTAGTTTTTAGGGTCCAATGTCCAATGGCGAAAGTCTAGTGTTCAAAAGAGTTCAAAGGTAGAGGAAAAATGTCCAGGTTAAGAGGAAATGGGTTTGAAGCAGGGGAAAATGAGTACCAGCTACTGAAAGTAGTCTAGAGTCTAGCGCCTAGAGTCCAGTGTCCAGAGGATGGAATAATCAGTCTAAGGATTGGTCCAGGCTACGGAGGAATACGCTCAAGGTCGGAGGAATCAGTATCAACGACTTGAACTGGTCCCAAATTAAGTATCTAGGGTTGCACTGCCCAGAAATTGAAATCACAGGACTTGCTATCGAGACTATAGTATAAATCTGAGTACAAGGAATGAAACTACCGCAGAGTAAAGAATTTAAGAATTGACGACTTGGAGACTCATAACCAAGGAGTAAAAAGCTAAACTCCAGATGAGTTGAAGGCCCAAGTAACATTGGGCCCTTGAAAACTGCTAAATCATTTTGTTTATTCATTGTCATGCCAGTCGTGTCAATACTAGTGGACGAGTGATGACTTTCTGGTTTAAAAACAAATTTCGGAATGAAAATAATTGTGAGCTGATGCAGGAGTAATATGTCAAGATGGTAAGGTAGGCGATCATGACTGGCAGATTGGTTACATTGAGTGTCGATGAGTAGTTATGACGGGTATTGAATTGCTGAGTCATGCAGCTGGAAGACGAGTTTTAAATCGATGCAATTTATATGTTGACGTTTAATTTGCATAATTCGTGTTTTGTTGGATTTGTTTAGGGTTAGTTAAGATTATTTTCGATCTCTGATAGTCACGGAAATTTTTCGAGTGGTAAAGAGGCGAACACTTTGTAAAATTGTGATCAATAAAAAATTTTAATGGTTTAAAAGGAAAAGAACGTTTATTTCTAACCTTTAGACCCACGACCAGCACGACATCTACGGACATAAAAAAATTACTGTCCTTGATATTTATAAATGTATTTTTTTAGGACAATTAATAATCGCTAATCACTTAATTGAATAAAAATAACAAATTGAATCTCAACTTCAGACAAAGAAACAATGGAACCTAAAATATATTGTTTGAATTCGTGAGCGCGTTAGACAAAAGAATAAAATCGTTTACTCTTAACGTCAGTCTCCACTGGTGGTCTTTACTTGAGAGTACGAACCAACCGACGTTTGACGTCTGGATCATTTGTCAAGTCGTCGATCTGCCGATCTCAACTCCTGATTACCATATTTTAACGCCAGCTCTCAGTAGCCGTTGGATCCATCAGCTACTGGTTACTCTGCCCAGATTCATCAACATTTATATTTATAATCATTGACAGTACTGACTATTGATTGATGTATTACTTTTATTCAAAGGCTAGATAACGAGAAAAAATTATCGAAAGTATTTTTTTATCCAATCAGAGATGTGGCCATCAGTAATAAATTAAATAAAATAATATTTTTATCTACCAGCTGCTCTATCTCATCAAATATCAATTTTCGGAAATATTTGAATCCATACTTTTTTACGCAAAATTTAATGCCCTAGAAAAAAGGTTCCTATGATTATTGGCCTATCTCCAACCTTAAGAAAGATACAGGCACTACAAATGGAGTATCTGGATGCCGCTTCTCCTAGTCGACCGACCGGAGGTCGAGGAGGATGAAGAAGACTGAAAAGATACTATTGTGCAAGCATTGAAGGTGAAGAGGACGTTTTCTTTAACAATAATGACTATACATAAATAATATACCCGACATTTATGCTCGCATTGATTAAACCAAACTAATGATTTCACTTTGGTCTTTAAAACCCGCACATAAGCCCATTACACTGGACCATTACTCACAATCCGGCTGTCATATTGACATTCATAGCCCGAAAAATAATTTACATGTTGTGTATGATTTGTGCATCATATTTGTGCATACTCTATACTTATAATTTTATTTATATATATAAACATTCATTATTTTAATTATTTATTTTTATCGTCCCTTGCAATTGAGCGAAGATAACTTAATCTAGGAATTTACTTTAAGCTTATCAACGTCATTTCTGACTTATTTTAACCCTTTTATTACTTATCAGACACTAAAGTCGAGCTTTAGTTATACTTTAGTGTCACTGAGTATTAGTTCTTATATAAAATTTAATACTTAAATATTTAAATGGCGCCCAATTTTCATTTTTTGGACATTTTATTCATAATTTTGTGGTTTGGAAAAGACATATTGGGCCATTTTATAAGCTGGTAAATTTTTAGTTCAAAACACAGCCAAGTTATTGATTTTCTATAAATCGGTTTTGAAATATCAAAGGCTGAATTGAAGATTTATTGGGAAAAAATTTTCTTAAAGTTTGGAAATTTGTCACTGATTAGTGAATCGGTAGATCGAAAAAATTAATAAACATTTTTTTTGGAAATTGAATGCTCTACAAAAAAGGTCTCTTATTATTTTTCGATGAATTGAATTTTTCAAAAGTTATTTAAGGTCAAAGTTGGATTCATAGTAAATTTTAGTATTATTTGACTGCCTGGTAAAACTATCAGACTTGTAAAATTTTATAGGAACTGTTTTGTAAATCATTTTAGTTTTCACGAGTTATCAATAACCAAGTTTCCGAAATTTTCGAAAGTTCTTTGCATTACAATCGGCCAGATTACGATTTTTTCGAACAATTTGACATTTAAATGCAAAAAACGAAAGAGTTTTCAAAAATTTAGAAAACTGTGAAACATATTTTGTAGGAAATGAAATAATCTACAAAAAAGATCTTATGACATATCAAGATAAGTCTGATAGTTTAGCCGAAAAAGTCAAATAATACTAAAATTTACTATGAATGTAACTTTGACCTTGACTAACTTTTGAAAAATTAAATTTATCGAAAAATGATAAGTGACCTTTTCTGTAGAGCATTGAATTTCCAACCAAAAAAATAATTGGTTTTTCCGATATACTGATTCTCTAGTGTGTTAAAATTTTAAACTTTCCAAAAAATTTTTCCGATGTTATTTAAATAGTAAATCGATAATTGCGATATGGCGATTGTTAATATTAATATCAAGAGCTAAAACTTTAACAGTATTTTTTTTTATCATCTTGAACAATATTTTTCGTACAATTTTTGAAAAAAAAAAAAAAAAAATAGTCGTTTCATTTGAATCAGCCTACCGTATATATTTATTTAATATAATAATTTAATAATATACTTTATTTGATATTTGCAATAAATAATTGATCAAATAAAAAAAAAAAAAAATTTTAATAACCAAGTCACAAGGAAAACATAAATCAGAATTATTAGCAAAGTGTCTTAACACCAGTGTCCTCTCTAGTGTGTTAGCTCTCACTGGTTAAATATATACCAGTTCGAAGCATAGATAATAATTAATCATTTAGTAGTGGCGCCCACTATCATCCCCACACTATATCTGTATGCTACTAGATACATACGCGAGTTGTCCACTGATGGTCTATTCCAACTCCAACAGTATCGCGCTACAATAAGTCTACATAACAGTTCTATATATATATATATATATATCAAGTGTAAGTTGATTTATATATGCGTATACAAGTGTTATGTCAAGCACGTAGCCTATACTTAACGTACATAGAATATTCATAGCTCGTGCGCGATAAGACCGCTGAGAATACGTTACTCGTTATATACTCACTTTATCTATCACTATATGATTATGTATACTATGATTATGTTTTCATTATAAAATATAGTAACCTCAACAGTCAATATATCAATTACATATTAATAATTTCTATTGATTATTTATTTTTTAAAATATTTTTTGTTAAATTTTTTTATTAGGAATTTCAAAGCTTACATTCAGTTTGCGATATCTCTGTAGATAATTAATGTATGGGATCGAAAAAAAAATTTGATTCAAAGCACGAGCTAT
The DNA here is from genome assembly GCA_964016945.1 of Microplitis deprimator. NCBI lineage: Eukaryota > Metazoa > Arthropoda > Insecta > Hymenoptera > Braconidae > Microplitis > Microplitis deprimator. Next base: position 2,346,742 of record OZ024713.1, read on the forward strand.
CAGTTTCAAAGTTATTGGGCTATGAGCTTTTTTTAACGAAAGTTATTTGCTGAAAATGAATAATTTTAAAATTGACTAATTTCAAAATTAGGCTATTTTATTTATTGGTCAGAAATATTATTAAAATATTTTTTGAATTAAATGAATTGTGAGGACATTAAATAGAATTTCAAATCTTTGAAATAAAGTTTTGGTGAAATTGATACGGCAATTTAGAGCAAAGTTATAGAAGTTTTAATCTTAGGGGTTTTTGTTCAAAAAACACAGCGTTAAACAAATGACAAAATTTATCAGAAGATTATAAATATTTATTTTTCAATTAGAACCATTTGTGGAGGTAACTTGATCACAATGCGAAGGACATTGGATAATGTTAAGACGAATAATGAATTAGAATCGGAAGAAATCGATCTAAAAGTCTAATTTTGGAAGCCCAATTCTGAAACCGTTTCCAAAAAAATTTGACAATTGATCATAATATCCATAATTATTATCGAATCATTTAAAAACAGCTACCAAGATATCTTGACCACTCCCTAAAAGCTTAAAAAAATTTCATAATGAACAAATAATTAGAACCCAAAAAAATTAGACATTTGTTCATGAGAAATGAAAGTGTCGAAATTAGTAGTTATTTTAACTCTGAATTCCATAAATTTTTTTTTTTTTGCGTTGCATCTCGAGATTAGTATTATTGAAGGCCAGACAAAAAAGGAGGAGATTTAACGCATTGGGTGTGTTTTTATTTATTTAGTTCTTTTTAGGCGACTTGTAAATTTGTATTTGAATGTGTCGCAGACATTGGTCACGGGATTGAACCAAGACAGCACCTGTTTCTCGGTCCATCATGTTCATGTGTCACCCACGCTGGTTTATACACTTGTCTGCTCTCTCTATGTATATGTATATATATATATATATATATATATATATATATATATATATATATATATATATACAAATATATACGCTTTGAGAGTGTCTGTAATCAGAAAGAGTTAGACTATACCACGACGACAAGACTAAAGTCAACCGCAGGATTAGTAGCTATTTATTTTAAACGTATTGTCAGCTGCATTGTGACAGCGATAATATTTACTTTACCTTATTTTAGAATAAAATATTAATATCATAGAAAAAAAAAGAAAGAAAATCTGTCAGTAAATAATTGGCGCGAAATTTAAATTTGTTAATTTATTAATAAAAGAACGAAAAAAAAGTGAGTAAGATAGAAAAGATATGAAAAATAAGTTTGCGGGATACGGTTCATTACTTGCGGTATTATATAGATAAAACAAAAGAGATCGTACGGTGCGATAATTAAAATATTTTTTTCCCCTTGGTGTTTTTAAAAAGTCTTTAGGGTTCTTTGGTGTGCCTTTGGTTTGGTCGTCTTTGCTCTTTAGACAACCACCCGAGCGAGTGGAGTAAGAGCGAGTAGTAGGTTGAGTAAGAATGAGTAAGTCTCCGTGTAATAGGTATAGGTTTGTTGGTTCGTTCATTCGTTTATTCGCTGGTGTATATAACGTTGAGTCAGTATGGGTTCTTTTCTGTTCGATAACTCACGCCTTGGACGCATATCGAACCTGCCTTAAGGCTAAAAACGACGTTGGTGATCTTGCTTTTTATTCAACAGACGTTTTTTTTCTAAATTAGTAAATATTGATTATTTTTTAATTAAATTATTCAAAATTTATCAACACTGGCGCCCAATTGAAATTCAAAATTATTCTCCCAATCAATATATCCATTGGCACCTGTGGTAATTCGCAGAATATAATGAACTGTAGAGGAAAATTTCGATTTTCTGGCGCCCAATCGAAATTGAAAATTATTTTCCCAATCAATATATCCAATGGCACCTGTGGTAAATTTCAGAATATACTGAACTGTAAAGGAAAATTTCGATTTTCTGGCGCCCAATGACAAAAAATAATTTGATACTAAAATAAAGACATATTAACATGAATTGTTATGACGGAATGACATTTGACGTTTGTCCATAATCCAGTTCAGTTGAGAAGAAACTACTTGCAAAAGTCAGCAATGAGTTAGCATCATCCAGCTCGTATTTACTGTAGCTATAACTCGCTAGGTGATTTACAGCTGTATCTCGGTACCATTTGGCAGACGTAGATATATTAAACGCATTCCCCTCGGGACGTGAATTTATTTATTCTATAATTATCAACGCACTGGCATCAACGTACTTCTCGGTCATACACCGCCGGCTAGTGATCGGTAACGCCATTTCGTCGTACTGCTTTACTGACTCTCGATACGCTTGTCCGAATATCTAAATATTACATTTCTAACTTTAATCTCTACCAATTCCTCTTTTCATTTCTCATTCTCCTGCTTCTGTTACTCTTTATTTATATTAATATAAGTACCTCATAAAAATAAATACTTCAAACACTCGAAATTTAACTGCTCCTCCCGAAGGGTATTTTGGTCGATAATTTTTAACACGCTCATATCTTTGGAATGCTTGGAGATAGAACGAAAATTAATAGAACCTTTTTTGTAGACAATTTAACTATCTGTAGAAAAGTTGATTACAATTTTTAACCTAAAATTGATATTTACGAAGTTATTGCTGGAAATAATCTTCCATTGATGAGCTTACAAAGAAGCATTATATTTAAAACTATTTTTGAATTTTACCCGCGAAAAAAAAAATAAAATAAAAATCACTCGACCCTACACGTAGTTGATGAAACTGAAATGCGTATCTCGGTAGCTCTTCACGGTTCGTTCGGTGATCACAAAGACAACAAACTCGATGCTGATGATGATGCCTCCTGGCCGCACACAATAATCTAATGGATACTTCCCTTATCCTTACTTGTATTGAATATGGAATGGAGACTGAGTTACCTGGTGGAACTACGTCCTAAGTCCAGATGTAATGTAAAATGAGATTTAAATGTCTGAGTATGAGCAAGATGGGTTGAAGGTAACTCAGACAGAGATGGAAATAGAGATGGAGATGAAGGCTGAATACTGGATACTCCAGACGCTATACTGAGATAGAAAGAGATGGAAAGAGAATAACATTGAGATTGCTGATGATGGACCGCAAGAGGTTGGCGCCATCGCGTGATTACCAATTTTGAATTACCCGCTTACGAGGGACAATAAAAAGGTAAGAATCCTTATGCTAACGGATTATGGAGAAGATTATGTCTTTGTAATAACTTTGAGTTTTTTTTTTTAATTTTTTATTAAGAAATAAATTGAGTAAATCAATTTTGTAGATAGTTCATTTTTATTTTTAGTTTTTAAAAATTCATAACTTTTTATCAAACAAAGGTAAAAGAATCTTCTTGTGCTTGAGTGACAGGACAGACTCTTGACTCTGATTTTGACAACTCTTTGATTGATTTTGACCTACGAGGGCCCGAGATATGAATTATTAAAAATGTTTATCGATCGACTAACGGCTTTTTGCCTGATTGTCATATGCGCTAATTATTTATTGTACGATAAATATAACAACTCTTGTTGCAAGTCCTTGGGACGACAATAAAGTTCGATTCAAAAAGGATCCAAAGGTAGTTGTCCTCTTAACAAACGAGTAAATGCATTTGGAAGGTGATTTAATTGAAGATGTATCAAATGCGATGAATAATGACCCAGGTAAAGCAAAGTGATGGTAGCGAGTCTTATTGGTTGAGTTTTAAATGCGTGTGGAAGTGCGAGGGAATCAGATAATGCCAGTCATGCCAGGTGATTATATCACCATATGAGCTTGATGTTTCTGCTTCTGCTTCTACAGCTCCTGTTCCTCTTCTGGCTATTGGTGATGGTCGTATTCTCTTCTTCTCAGTCTTGGTCCTGGTCTTAGTCTTACTTTTGCTCTTGGTGCTGGTCTTGCTCCATGTATCTCTTGATGATGATGATGATGCTGATGCAGCTACTGGGTACTGTGCTTACAATCAACAAGACGTACAAGTGAAGCGTCAATATAATAAGAAACGCGGTATTAAAAGTCGTGAGACTGGTGAGGGACCACCCGGGTTCAATGATATCTCGAGATGATTTATTTGTAAGCAACTTTTTAAGAACTCTTTCTTTCTCTCTCTCTTGAGTTGGCTGGTCGGTTGCTGGCTGGCTAGGGTTATCCGAATCTTGTATGCACTCACGGTAAGTAATATCTTATGGTAGCTATTGTATTACTGACCACACAAAGATTATCTACATTTTAAATTCAATATATCGTTCCAGGTTTTGTTGGTTTTAATAAATGGGACGAGTTCTGCTGTAATTGTTTTTTTATTTTTATCAAATAAATAAAGTTCCGGTGGTTTTTAATCGCTAGGATTCAAGGGAATTTAAAATTTTTTTATTACGAGCCAGTTAATTTTCATTATTTGCCTGCAAGTTGTTCTGTTGTCAGAATTGTTTCGTGGTATTCATGAGTGGAAATAAGCTTCCGGTAATTTGACCTGACAGCAGTAATTTTTGAAAGTTTATCAAGGACACGATACAAAATTTTGGCACGCATGTCCGAAAAAAGGGAATTTCGGTCACTATTTTTACGGAAACCGGTTTTGTGAAGTCAATTTTGGTTTACTAGTGATTTTTATCAAATAAAAAGATCTGTACGAATAAAAAATATGTTACAAGTCCCAAATTATTGGTAGAAAAGGCAAAAGTTTGAAATTTAGGACATGAAGTTCGAAAAAAATCAATTTTGGTTAGGACTTGATCCGTAATTGCATTAAGAAATTTTTCACATTTATTTATTACTTTTCTATAGATTCTCTGACATGTAAACTAACTTTCTATTACTCTGAATAATATACAAATTACATGCAAATACTTAATAATTTGTTTCTAAAATTCAAAAATTTAATTTTTGCCAAATTCCTTCTGGAACCTATTCCTTAGTAATTCTTTCTATCTTCCCGCAATTATTATCAAGTCTCCAGATTCTCTAGCATGTTAGCAAAGTCTCCGTAACTATTATCATTTCACTATTTCTCTAGAAAGTAAGAAACTTTTGCAGTACTCCTAACAATCATTAAATATTCAATGATCCATTCCGTAATGTAAAAATTGTTGTTAATATTTTTTTCCACCACCTTCTTTCTGCAGCACGTTCCAATTCTCTTCCAGCTGTGCTCTAACTCGTAAACAAACTTTCAACCCACTCAACTAAAGGTAAAATCCAAAATACGACAACCCAGCTGTCAAACTTTCAAAATTATCAATTGGCACGCAATAAATCACGCATTACCTTTCGTTCCTTATATCATTGAAGACCAACAGTAAGCATTAAAATAATAATAATTAGTATGCATAATTCTTTGTGTCGAAGACCTTGAAGTTTAAATCGGTTTAATATAGCAGTAAAGTCTGGCTAATGATATGTGTGTATTTCCCATGATGCCCGGGTCTCAAGATCACTAGGTAGAGACCTGATCACACACTTGCAGATGATTACATGCTATCGGCATCTGACAATACCACCGATTCTTTCATACGTCTTCATTCTCTTTCAATCTTTATTTTCTATAACCGATCCCCTTCTGCGGCACTTGGGCAAACTTCTTGGTCGATCTCTCTGCCTTCTATTGCGATGATGCCTCATATCCTTCAGTTATTCTCTTTTTTGTTGACCTTTTTCGCTCCATTCCCTTCTCCTTCTACTTCCGAACCCCTCCCCCTACACATATAAAGGCATATGCATTATACATATACGTCTGTACGCCACCCGCAACGGGTGTGTCTTTCGGCTATAGATGAATGGCTTCACCATCTCTTAAATATATATATATATATATATATATATATATATATATATATATATATATTTATATGGCTATATATTGAGCTATCAATGAATGCTCGACATAATAACCAAGAGGTTTTTTTGGCCCTTGATCTTTACCGCTCGCAGTTAAAATATTCATGCAGTCATACCGCGATTGAATGGACGGTTCAAGGTTTTAGAGCTGTGGGTGACTTTCCTGCCAGATATCTTGGAAACTATTAAGAATCTTTGAAAATTTCACTAGACCGAATTGAAAAGCATTAAATTTCTAATTCAAAACACTTATTAGAAGCTCAATTTAAAAACTAGACAGAAAGACATGAGAAATTAAAAATAAATAGAGTAACGGGAGGATTTTTAGATTCAATGACTTTAAAAAGGAGTATCGTGAAAAGTTGGAAAAATTCAAGAAAGTTTCATAGAATCCCAATTGTACAGCTGAAAATTTTTTTATCGATATGCTGTCTTGATTAGAAACTCTGATTGAATCTGATTGGAAAATACTGATCGGAAAGTTTCTAATCAGGGTAGTTAGTGATTAAATTTATACGGTTGAAAAGTTACAGCTGATTAAAATATAGACGTCAAAAATGATAAATAAACAAAAAAAATAATAAAATCAATTATATAAATCGTCATGCGCACGCTTGGCGTAATTGAATTTTAATTTTAGTGTCGCAAGTCAAAGTCGATTCGCGTAAGCGTTTATCCGAGGGTATCGAGCCTGTCTAAAGCACGCTTAGTCCTCGTCTCATCCTACTTCTCTTACCTCATAAACCCTCTACCCCCGTTCCAACCCCATCCGCGTTAACTCATCCCAGCATTTTCACCACCCCCTTTATACTAAAATTTATCCACAGTCCCGTTTTAGTCCCGTACACTTGACTCTCTTCTCTCATCGTGCTTTAAACGTCTAGTATATTTTATACATATAAATATATATATATATATATATATATATATATATATATATATATATGGTAAAGTACAGGAGTCTCGGAACCATTCGTTTGGAATCTTCGAATTAAACTCACTGGGCCGGGACACGCTCTCACGAAAATCAACCAGTAAAAGCATCACCCATGTACGGATCAGCTAAATTATTTTGTATCGAGCTTCAGATTTTACCTTACACATAAATTGAATATTTAATTAACAAACTTTAATATTCAATTACATATATTTCTATTTTTTCCTTAAAATCAATACATTCTTACCCACGATCTTCAATGATCCATAACTCCAGTTCTTATCAATAAAAAATCCTTTCGTTGGTGTGATTTGGATGGGAAATTTTCCAGTTTAAATATTTTTTAGTACTTTTTTCAAAAATTCGTTCAAGTATCCCCCCGGAAGGTCATCATAAAAAAATCAAAATCTTATGACGTCTTCACCTTAAATTATTTGGTCCCGATCTAATTATGAAAAATCAATCTTATATATGAGTTTTGAGTTGGAAATTTACCGCCCGAAAAACTTATAGATTTATAATGTGAAAATTTTTGTCAGATCATTTATTAAAATTCAAATTATAAACAAAAAGTGGAAAAAGTCAGTTCTTTATTCTCATGGTAAAATATACCGATACATTATAATTTAACTGCTTGAGTTATTGCTTTACTATACCTTCAGTTAAAAAGTACGAGCGTACAACAACAAAAAAAAATGAGTGAACGAAGTCACGGTAAATGGGAATAGGAATTGCGTCTCTTTGACGCTCAAGTTGGTCCACAGAGACATGCTATATATATATATATATATACAGGAATCATAAAGTATAAAGAAGTAAGGAGGGTGAGGAAAATTGTGGGGTAAAAAATATGTAATATCTTTGTGCCTTGTAACTTTTTAATATCGAAGGGAGTTTTTCTCACCTTCGCGGTTAATATTAAGATTTTATATTCAATAGCTATCTGATATATGCTAATAATATTTATATTAATATTATATACTATGTAGAAGGCTATTCATATGCTTTATTGATTTAATTAATGGGTAATTTAAATTTTTTAATAAATTTAATTTTTTTATTTTATACCTCAAAAACTTCATGAGCGAATATCTAAGAAACTATTGAAAATGATAGAAAATTTCTTGATAAGAAATTGTAGCCCGGTAAATTTTCTATTCCAAACTCATGTAATTGATGAAATTTTAGTGATTATTGTAGAAGTTACGAGCAATTAAAAATCAGATGTTGATCTTTAGACTTTCGATAAGAAATATTTATAAATAGTTATTTTAGCTGGCTAGATAACGGAATAAAAATAATCAATAAGATTTAAAATTAGTGGGCGTAACTTATAGCCCATAGAGCTTGCAATTAAGAGTAACGCGAGAAGTACAGGGTCGGTGTAGATAAGAGTGACCCATAAGAAAAATTGACGTTCTAAACCAACCGACGCCTCAATGTGCTGTTAAGTCACCCCTTGTATTATTTTTTAAACCTCCTGTTCATTTACTCTTTCACCCACTTGTGTGTTATCCAACTCACCCCGCATAGAACCCCTTGTCCTCATATTGTAGATCTAGTGGACATTGCGTGCCGGCTGGTATACTGGTAATCTCGATAAAAGTTTATATGCAATCGTATATCCCACGACAACGTGCGAGTATTAATAGCGACATGTGTGTAAAAAACTCGGTTTATACCGCCAGTTTTATTAAATATTTATTTATTGATCTATGCTCACTATCTTTTGATATTATACTACAATATCCCTGCATTCATTTATTTTTTATTTTTAATTTTCAATTGATTACAAATTTTCAAAAAATTTCCTATCAATGACCTTGAAATATCTGGGTTGACTTTGACTGCTGATATCTCAAAACCTGTAATAGTTATCGAATACATGTGCAGAAACTATTTGTAGAGCAGAAAATTTTCTATTAATATGATCTTAAAGATTATTTTTTTGATCACCGAGTTCAGTAGAATGGGCTCCAGAAAAAGTTGATGATAATTAGACATATGAATCAATTTCGATAATTTTTATTTCGGAAACTATTCAAGATATCGAAAAAAGTTATTGAAAATTTTTTATAGAGCAGAAAATTTCCTAACTAAAACTTATATTGAGTCAATTAATTGTGTCGTTAGTTCAGCTCTAATGACCTCGATAACCAGTGAATAAATCTTGATTCAAAATAATTGTATATATATAATATTTATGACGCGATAGATAAATAAATCAAATAGATAGGATAAAATAGGTATAAGTAGTAAATAAAAGTTAAGTAACATTGTTGTTGTTGATGTGTTATATAGCAGGTGAAATCGATCGTCGGCAAATTCTCCGCAATGTATTGAGTAGTTTATTGCTTTTCATGCATTTGCATGCTAAACAGTTTGCGTGTTACTAAGTAATATCAACCTTCTGATATCATATACACGAGTTTTGCGGTATAAGAATGGCCTTATTTAAAAAAAAAAAATATATATATATTTGGTATTCGATATATTCTTAGAGCCAAGCGACACTTATCGCTGATTTTTATCCTTAAAAATTCAATAAATTTTAAATTAAAATTATAAACAATTTTTTTTACCCCTATATTCAAGTACTAAATTTATGAGAGTGCACTTTTAATGACATAAATTTTTTTCTTGTTCAAATAGTATTTCTTTAAATTTTCGAAATTCCGATTTCGAAAATCGAATTACAGGCCTTTGAGGGCTGATTCAGAATTTCGTAGAAAATATTACGTATTTGCGATTTTCCTGGTTGAATTTTGAAATAAATTATGGTTACAATTTGAAATTTGAAAAATTTCGAAATTTGTAACCTTTTTTGTTTTTACTTCGAAATTGAAAAAAAATTTTTTATGATAAAATGAAATTTGGGAACATAAAGTTGGGCTTCAAAGCTTTGAAATAAAATTTCGGTAAAGTTAATATGGCAATTTAAGCAAAATTTTTTTTAAGTAATTCGACACTTTTCCGGAGGTTCCCAGAAAAATGCAAAATGAATAAATAATTGGAACTTAATAGAACTGACAGCAAATTTAAACTTTAGAAGCCTAATTTCGGAGTTTTTTCTTTTTAAAATACACAAATTAAGTAATTTAATATTAAATTGACTATTTTTGATTTTTGTAGACTTTGTAGAGGGTGAGAAAGTGAAGAACAAGTCTTTTGAATAATTTAAAAAGTGAAAAAAGAAAAATATATATAATATTTAAATTTAAAGATTTTTAAATAAAATTTCGTTTTTTTACGATTCGAATTTAGTGAGTGGCGTTTGAACGTAAAAGTGTGATGCGAAGGAAATGTCGGTAAAGAAAAGGACAGGGTGGGGTAGACGGAGAAACGGATGGAGGGAAAAGGAATAAAAATATAAAAAAAATGGGTATGAAATAAAAAAAAAAGTGAGTTACGGAGGCGTCTAGATGCAACGGTAACTTTCATAGCATATCCGAGAGAAGATACATAATACATGTACGAATAGACGGTTGAGCTTGGATCTAGAGAGTTTTCTCTTGAATTCATGAAATATAAGAAAATAAAAAAAATTGAATAAATAAAAATATAATAAATGACGTAATAGATTTTTTTTATTTTGTAAGAATAAATAAAAAATAAAATGATAGATGCTTATTGTTAAGAAATTTTTATCTCGATCAAGTACGTTTCTGTAAAGCCATAATTATTTTAGCCACTGATTGTTAAAATTATTTAATTTCAATTGAAGGAATAATGAAGTATAGAAATTTTGATCCACGTTAATGTTGATAAGCCTGTTGAAGCTAAAGTACTGAAGTGAGAAAAAACTTTCAGAGAACTTTTTTGTAGGAAAGGTGATGACTAAGGACAAGATTTTTGCCTTAATTTCAAAATGAATGCTTCAAATGATAATATTACGGCGGAAATATTGATCTTATAGAAAAATTTTTCAAACAAAAGTTGTAGGAAATTCAGTTTTCTAGAAAAAATTATATAATTTTTCTATTCGACCTATAGTTTCACCGTAATTTCAAAATTAAGATTCATAATGAATGATTCAAATTTTTGTTAATTATGAAAATCTTAGTTTTGAAATTACGGTGAAAATATTGGTCGTATAAAAAAATGTTTCAATCAAAAAGTGTAGGAAATTTAATTTTCTAGAAAATATGTCTCTTATGATCTTTATATACGACCAATAGTTTCACCGTAATTCCAAAATTAAGATTCATAATGAGTGATTTAAATCTTTGTTAATTATGAAAATCTTAATTTTTAAATTACGGTGAAAATATTGGTCGAATAAAAAAATCATAAAGGACATTTTCTCTGGAAAATTAAATTTCCTACACTTTTCGTTCGAAAACTTTTTCTATACGACCAATATTTTCACCGTAATTTCAAAATTAAGATTTTCATAATTAACAAAAATTTGAATCATTCATTATGAATCTTAATTTTGAAATTACGGTCAAAATATTGGTCGTATAGAAAAAGTATTTAATCACAAAGTGTAGGAAATTTAATTTTCTAGAAAAAATGTCTCTGATGATTTTTATATACGACCAATAGTTTCACAGTAATTCCAAAATTAAGATTCATAATGAATGATTCAAATTTTTGTTAATTATGAAAATCTTAATTTTTAAATTACGGTGAAAATATTGGTCGAATGAAAAAATCATAAGAGACATTTTCTCTGGGAAATTAAATTTATTACAACTTTTGTTTGAAAAATTTTTTTATACGATCAATATTTCTGCCGTAATATAAATAATTTGACACCATTTTTAATTAATTATTATTTTTAAATCAAAGCTACAATCCTGGTCCTAGTTATGACCTACAAAAAAGGTCATAAGCATAATTGCCCTAAAGATCGTTGTTTAAGAGATATATGCAGTTTTATGATTTGAGCACAGTAATTAAAAATTTGAAAATTTTCGGAATAATTATTAATGTTGAGATAATTAAAGTGGTTTAAATATTAGAGTTAGAAAAAAATGTTCTAAGACTTTTTTGTAGGAAAGGTTATGACCTACGAAAATGGTAATGCCAAAAACTGTCATAAGTACAACAGTTCAAAAGATATGAGTACTTTTATCAAAATAGCTGTAGTAATTACAAGAAATAAAAATTAATTAACGATCAACTTGATTATTCGGAGGCAAAATGGGCCGTAGTAATTAAAAATAATATTATTCAACGGTAAAAATCTATAGTAATTAAATAATAAAAATATAATAAATATTAAAATGTATTTTCATTAAACCCTTTTATAGTGCGTGCGCACACGCGACATTTGTGTAGATGTGTGACGTCATAATACACCTAGAGGCCGCATATGTAAATTAAACATTAACTACCTATATATATCTATATAAATATGAATATATATTGATATATATGTGCAAGCTGCGACATGCGGTACCTGCTTTTAAATTACTCCGTTTGATTGGTAGCAGTCCATTAATCGTTATTATGCTAATTTTTAAAAACATATGCATCAAGTTATAAAGGGGTTAAATATTTTGTTATTTTGATATTTGCTATTTATATTTATCAAATAACAAATATGTAAATAAAAAAATCAATCATTTTTATTTATTTTAATTATCCATTATTTTAGTGATCTATAATTATGGAGACCTTGCAGAGTTTTATCAAGGGTGGGGGAAGAGGTCAGCCCCCCCCCCCCTTTCTCCTCTTCACTCTTTGACCGTAGATTTAATTGAACGAAACAGCATTGAAAAATTTTTTTTGTAACATTCCCCCACTCTACGAATTTTTATTGCTCAGACCATTATCTCATTAACTATCAGAGATAGATAAAAAATGGAAGAGAACATTTTTGTAGAGCGTTAAATTCTGCATGAAAAAATTCCTAGTAGTTTTTAACCTAAACCTAACGATTACAAAGTTACAGCCCATAATCTCCAGTGAAAATTTTTATTTATACTTCTGGCTGATAACCGGCATTTAAAATATTACCACGGCCCATCTTACCCCTGGGAAAAAATTCTTAATACTATCAGTAACCCTTGAACCTGACTGTCATTGATATTATTACTCCAGAACTTCAATTGTTGTGAAAAAAATACAAGTGTCATGATATATATCCACTGTTGCTATTTTATCCTGAGATATATTAAGTCACATGACATTAATATTTGAACGGTACGTGAATTGCATTCGTACTTGCGCTTGTGGATCCGCAATATTCTTACCCTCTCCCTTTATTTCTTTCTCTTTTTATCTAGTTCACTCTCTTTCTTGCTCTCACTCACTACTCTATTTATTTTTTTTTTTTACTAGACACTTCTTTTACCCATTTCCCACTTTCCTCCTATTTCTCACTCCCACTTTTACTCCACCCACTTACCTGTTTCTATTCCTCTTTCCACTCAAGTCATCTTGGAAATAAATTGCTCTTATGTATTGACGCACTCTCTCTCTCTCTCTCTCTTTCTCGTTCTTATTCTTTTTTTTCCATTTCTTATACGTTATATATATATATAAATATACATATATATATTGGACAAAAAAAAATTTTATGACATATCTGAGAATAATTTAAATCACTGGCTAATGAACGTCAACGATCTTGAGCGCTCATGTTTGATATTTTTATATGTACTATAATTTTAATTGAGATTATTTAATGTTTTATGAAGTAATAATTAACATTTAATAATCAATAATTATTTGTACTATAAAATACAAAAAAAAAAATTACCGTTTTCATTAAATTGTTTTATTACAAAATTTTATAGGGGAGGAGGGGGGCAAAAGGGGGTACTGAAGAAAATACTAAGTTTTTGAGGACTAAAATAGGGGTAGCCTTAAAAAAAGCTGAAAAAAAAAAAATTTCTGAAAGTTGGTCAAATTTCATTAAATTAAATTTTTTAAATGTAATATTCCTCAAGAAAAATTACATTTCACATCATCGGTGAATACGAAGGCAGAAATTTTTTTTTTTTGTGGGGCAGAAACACCCCCCTCCAAAAAATGATAAATTTTTTTTATTCTTAAATTATTTTCATCATTAAGAATGTATTTCTTTCTCTCGACAACCATTTTTGGTTTTAAAATACTCAAAAAAATATTTTTTAGGTGTAATAAATCGTTCCCCCTCGATTAACTTAATTACTAATTGTTATTTAATAAAAAAAAAACAATTCTATATTTCTTATTTGTCATTATTTTGAACCCAAAAAACGTGTTTTTTGATTTTTTAGATTACAGATTATTTTGCATTATTTCAAAAATTTTATCTATTAAAAAAAAAAATATTATTTTTGAATTTTTTTTTGTAGCCAAATTTGCCCCAGATATAGAAAATCAAACGAAAAATGGATTAATATCTTAATGTTTTTTTAATTTGACGATAAAAATATGAAAGAATCATTTTTTCATAATTTTCGGCTGGTCCATTTTGCCCCAAGTGTCATGCGTAGGGGTAAAAATGCGCAAATATATCGGATCTATAGTAATTAGACGAAAAAAAAAAAATTTTTTTTTTTTATAAAATTTTGGGAGTACCCCCCCCCCCCCCCCCTATAATAATTACTGGAAATCTATAGTAATTAAATTATGAAGATTGAGGGTTAAAATCAGACTTGTTTTGAAGATTATACTCTGTTTTAGTTTTCAGAATTCAGTCACAAAATTTCATTGAAAATTTTTTGACATTTTAAACTATAATATATATTGGAGTGGTCCATTCGGAACGACTTTTTTTTTCACTCCTACTACAAAATATTGTTGTAGACATTGTAAAAAAAAATTCCCTACAAGTTTCAGCCTTTAATGTTAATTTAAAGTACTTGACTTCTGATTCTGAAGTTTTCCCATTTAAAATACATGGGAAAGTCAGGATTTGTTTTTCAATTTTCTCTATAGCTCAGCCGCATCCCAAGTTATAGGATCGCTGGTGGTAGCATTTTGTAGGTAATTTAATACATCAAAAATCTCCTGAGTAATTTTACTGAGATTCTGATTGTTTTTTCTGTATTGGCTCTGAAGATCATTTTTTTAATAATAATTTGGTTTTATAGTTGATATTGACTAAGTAATGAAATGTACAGTAAAATGTAGATGATGATTTTGTAGGAAATTTGATTCTTTACAAAAAAGGCTCTTTTAGTCAAGCGACTCAAGCTCTTCGTTTGTGTGATATGAGGATTTTATTGATTTTTCTCAATCGATCAATTCGTTTGAGAGATATCGTTGGAGAATAAATGGTAAAAAACATTTTCTTCGAAAACAACGGCATATAAAAGTATTTTTGAGCTCGAAGGGCTCAAAAATGTATAAGGTACTGGCGGGTAATAAGGCCTAACTAAGGGAGATTTTGAATAGAATCAAAAATATTGCATTTAATTATCGAAATGTCCCATAAATCTTTATTTCAATACATTAGCCATAAAATATAATAAAGTACTGATAATTTATACTACAAACAAACAAAAAAATAAACTTTTACAAAAACCATACAAATAGGCCTTATTTTACTACAATGGGGCAATAAGGCCTACTGGTTAAACGAACTGGAATAGTTTAATTATACTTAATAAAATTGGTATTAGAGATAAATCATCACTTAAAGTTAGCAACAATACTTTTTTAAAGACAAAAGACTAGATTGTTTTGTTCAGCAGCACTTGAAACTATCAGTTTCCTTTTCAAGAGTCAGAAGACTAGATTGTTTTTTATGATTTCTTTTGCGCTACGACATCATATGACGGATGATGAAATATAGAAAACAGGGAACATGGTGTCGGGACTCTATAAACTTGTCGTAACATCTATACGCAAGACCCCTCTACTAGCCTTTAGCGGAGGTGGTTATTTTAAATATCATTTCTGTCACTTAGGCCTTATTACCCTACAGGCCGTATTACCCGCGAGTACCTTAGTTTTCAAAATATCAATTTTCAAATCATCTCCAACCTAAAAACTTCAAATTTTTCCTATACTGTAAAAAAATCGCGGAGTGATTTTTTTGAAAACTCTGGAACTCCGAGTGGCGGAGTGAATTCGAATTGATATTAAATCCGGATTCCCTCCCGATTTTTTTCAGTGTATCAAATTGGAATAGATAATTTTCAAAAAGTCATAACTTTTTAAGAACCAAAAATTAAGATCTCCGATCAGTCTAGATTCAAAAGTCGGATTTCCCGCTACAATTTTCATTTTTCAATGATCGAGTTCCGCTGATTAGTTTCTGAGATATAAATTATTTTAATAACTCCTCAAAAAAGATTCAATAATTCCCTCGATCAAATTTAATTAATTAATTTTGAAAAGTTCATAACTTCCAAACTAATTATCATAAAATCTTTTCATTGGTCTCATTTTAAAAATCAGATTTCCAGCTATAATTTTTACTATTTACATATCAAAATCCTTCAATAAATTCTTTAAATATGAATTTTTTAACCCAACCTCAAAATCGATTTGCTAAATAAAACAAAAAAAAATAATAAATAATAATAATAATTATTATAATTTTATTTTTTTTAACTGACCTGAATAGTAATGAATAGTACGTTAATAACATGCAAGGATACTAGTAATCTTTAGTACGTAAGGAAATCAATAAAACAGTAAATTCTATATATATATATATATGTAAGGTAATAAATGTATGTGTTGCACTACAAAGTATGTAAGTGTGTAAGTGAGTATTGTGGTAGTTAAGATAGTATATATTGTAACAATTAATCACAGGCTGTGATCTCGTATCGAATCCAAAGCGAATCCCGAGTGGTCGGCGTTATCAAGAACCGGCGGTCAGTCCAAGGACGTGATAAAATAAATCCGGTTTTATACTCATTTCTCTAATTCAATCTAATCGATTACTTTATATTAACCTTTTACCTCTTATAATTTATGCATAGAATTATTCATATGATTTATCATTTCATATATTTTATAATTAATTGCATTTCAAAAATCTAGAGATTTATATTTTTATTTATCGGGTTTCGAGGAACGATATCTGGGAAACTGATGATCGAAAGTTGATTATGTGGGAATGAAAATTGTAACCGAAAGTCTGATCTTTAAAATGAGACCAAGAATGAAACTTTTCTTTTATTAGTTTGAAAGTTATGAATTTCTGAAAATTAATCGATGGAGAAAATTTTGAATTTTTTATTTGGGAGTCATTAAAATATTCAATATCTTGGAAACTAATGAAAGGATCTCGATCACAAAACAAAGAAAATTGTAGCGGAAAATCTTGTCTTGAAATCAAAGCCAATCCCAGCCCTTAATTTTCAATTCTTCAAAAGTTATGGATTTTTATAAGTTAATAACAAAGTCAGTAGAGACAATGGTAACTTTGAACTTCGATATCTCGAAAATTATCACTCGAAATTCGATCATTGAGCTGCGGAAGTTGTAGCCAAGATTCTAATCTTTAAAATAAGACCAATTGCAGCTGTCAATATTAATAAGTATCGAATTTATGAATTTTTAAAACTAAAATTCGGAAATAATTCATATTTTTCTAGTTCCAATGCCAGCTGTTTTTGAACTTCAGGATCTCAGGACCTATATGTCCAAAATACATCACAAGGGTGGTCTAGAAATCGAGAAAATTCTGATCTATCGAATAAAGACCAGATCAAGTTAATTTAAACGAAAAAAGAAGAATTGGTTTGCGATTTACTTAAATTTCAAGAATTTGTGGCATGTCCATTAGTTATGTATCACAGTAAAGGCGGATCGTTTGTTAGTCGGTAGTTGGTACAGTATATATAAGAGTAACAATAACAACAGGCAGATAATGTTTTGTGGCAACAGGTGAAGAGGCAGGTGTTCGACCTGAATGCCGTGTTGCACGCGTCTAATAACCTCGATCTATGGGATCAGGTGTCTCGATTCGTTTCTACTTCTCCGGACAATAATTACTGGACATTCTCTCTCCCCACTTTCCCCTATTCATCCCTTGACCCTCTTCGCTCTTTTGCTCACCGATCACCCATCCCCTGCCCCCGGTCACTTTCTTTGCACGTCGCGTCAAATTCTCGTTCTTGTTCTCCACCTCTCCTCGAGTTGTTGTTGCCCGCGCCCCTCTGACCCCCTACTCCATAGTCGCAATAGTTCAGATTGTCGTCACTGGTGGCGCCAGTTATCGGAGCAATTTAAAGCAGAGGAAAGAAAATGGAGTGGATTTAAAGACGATGTATTTTTATTTCGAACAGAAATAAATTTTTGTTTATTTTGGGTTTTTAAATTTTTAATTTTGACAGTTACAGATATTAAGATACATGATAGTTTTATCGAATAGATGAGATTTTTAGCTATAAGTCGTGTTTTTTTGTTGTAAAATTTAATCAATTGGTTGTGAAAATAAAAATTTAATCAGAATTGTTTGATAAGGAAACTGGATTTTTGTTAAAATAATTTTTATTTTAAATATGTAATTTTATAACATATTGTTATTAACAATATTTTGAAATATCAATACTCCAAAGTGATTTTTTTTGATGGGTTAAAAATTTTTTGAAAATACTTTATTTTGTTTTTTTAATCCATAAGTAATCACTAAATTTAAATTAATGTTCATGATTAATCTCATTTTAAAGATTAGATTCTTGGATATAATTTTCAATTCTCAGTTATCAAATTTCATTGATAAGATTTTGAGATATTAGAATTTTAAAATATTTTTTTTTTTTATTTCCAATTTATTTCGCTTCGATTTTTGTTTAAATTTATAATTTTCTAAACAGGATTAATTAAGGAATTTTATTGGAATTAACAAAAATATTATACTTTTGACTATAATTTCCATCTTTGTGTGATCAACTTCTGATCAATGGTTTCTGAGATATCGAATAATTTATAAACTCGCAAAGTGAAAAATCCAAAGTTTTATTTTGCAAATTTTCTTAATTAACTTTTAAAAACTCATAACTTCAGAACAAATTTGATATAAAATTCATCGTTGGTCTTAATTTAAAGGTCATGCTTCTAGTTTAAATTTTCTGCTTTTTCTAAGATTGAGCTTCGATTATTACTTTTCGAGATATCGAAGCTTAAAAGTCGGCCGTCATCGAAAATTCAAATTTTCTCCCATGAATTTTTAAAATTAATTTTTAAAAATTTCCTACTTTAGTAATAATTGAAATTGAGACTTATAATTGGTCTCAATGTGAAGTTCAGATTTTCGACTACAATTTTCACATTTCAGCGATCAAATTTCTTCAATCACCTTCTAAGAATTTAATTTATAAACTTAAATACTTTCTAAAAATTCATTGGCAAAATTTTCACTTATTGACGTCACTACTAATCCTGAGAAAAAATATAGCAGATTTATATAGGTCTATGTAGATCTAAAATCTTAAATAAATCGCAGAAGATCTCTAATAATTTTGGAAAGTTATCAACGATTTAAAATTTCTGGGGATTTCAAAAGATCTCTTCTTTGACTTTAATGTTTAATGCTTTTTTACTGAAAAATAACAAAAAACACTTGTCCTATTCTACTGACACCTTCAGTGAATTGTGAGTCGGTATTACCATTTAATTTCACTGATTAGTTAGCTATCATTTAATGGCAACAAACAGTCATTTTCACTAATTCATTAAATATTAGAATTTCACTGATTCTATCAGTGATAAAATTTTACTGATTTCAACAGTGATAATTTTATACTGATTTAAGCAGTGATAAACTTTTGCTGAGTGAATTCGTTATAGTATTTCACTGATTTCATCAGTAATAGAATTTCACTGATTCAATCAGTAATTAAATTAATTTCACTGATTCAATTAGTAATGGAATTTCACTGATTCAATCAGTAATTAAATTAACTTCACTGATTCAATTAGTAATAGAATTTTAACGATTCGATCAGAAATAAAATTTCACTGATTGAACTAGTATCAGAATTTCATTGACTCAACCAGTGATAAACTTTCACAGATTCAAACAGTGATATAATTCCACTGGTCGATAAGTAATGACATTCAAAGATTTTAAATAAGTTACTAATTCCTAGTGGCATACTCATAGCCGCAAAAAAAAAATAGCAAATATTCACTATGGGCTCAGTAAAATAACGCTATGTAATTTTAAGTGGTAATTCAAATAAAAAATTTGAATTTGTCTTAAAAAAATAATAATTTAAAAAAATTAATAAAATCACAACTGAAATATCAACCATCATATCCTTGAAAATTATTTTCCCACATTTATACACACAAAAAAATGCATTAAAAATAAAAAAAGAAATGAGGATAAAAAATAAATAATTTTGTACATAATAGCAGAGCAGTCGAAGCTTGCTCACAATTATTGATTAGTTCAGATGCCCAATCAGTCCCGGTAATCCATCAAAACCTCTCACCTTACATTTACCATCAACCTTTCATTCCTCCTGCCCCTCCCCCGCCACCTCTTCTACCCTCTTCGCCTCCCATTCCTTCCGTTCTCCTCAACTTCACCCTACTCCTACTCTTACCCCTACCCCTACCCTTTACCCTCTCCCTCTTTCTCTTCTCACTCCACAATTTTTTCTACTATTTCCTTTATTATTTCCTCTCATATTTATTCTTATTCTTATTCTTATATATTTTTTTTTTGATATTATCTTTATCATTATTATTATTATTTATCCTCAGAAATAGTTTCACTTCAATCTCTTCGATCCTTTTTGTCAGACGGTCTTTAAAAACGCATTACCGATCTTCTCAAAATTTCTTTCCCTCATATCCTTTTTTTTTTTTTCTTCTTCATATTTAATATATATCTTTGATATTTTATTTTTATTGACTTCAAGGTCTACAAATGCCCAATAACCATTCAATTATTTAGCAATCAGCGTTTGAAAGAAATTCATTTTTTTTTTTTTTTTTTTTTAACTTTACATCTGATACATTTTAAAGTAACTTGCGTGCATGTTATCATTATTATCTTTATACCTCTATATTCTTTTTTTATGCTATTATTATTATTAATTTTTTTTTTTTATAATTAATTTACGCTTAAATTTTATACGATGACGAATCAAGCAATTAGAGGTCGATTCACTTGATAGTGAGGTTACTGACCCTGGATCAATAAAAAAAATTTTATTAAATTAATTAGCGGATTTTATGTGCGGTTTTATTTTTTTTTTATTTTTGTCTGATGGAAGTGAGGAAAATTCGGTAAAGTTCTTGAGGGAAATTTATTGAGTTGTTAAGAATGGAGGGAAAATAATAGACTTTAAAATGACGTGGTCATTTTTTGAAGTTGAATCAGGAGGGAGAGAGAAGTAGTGGTTTCAAAAGTTGACAATTAGAGAACTAATTATCGAAAGTCGCCCGCATATATGCAATGAAATGATAACACAAGTATTTGATTCAAAAATCAACACAATTAATTGATTATTTTGACTTGAATTAAATGTTTATTTAACACACGTCTGGTGTTAAATTTAACTCACCAAATATGTTATATTTTATTACAGTAGGACCTCGTTATAAGACTATTACTTTCTCTCTCAAACTATTACGATACCTGGTTTATAAAAAGACAGCAAATAGTCTTATAAAGAGGTCTGACTGTACTGTTGAAGAATGAAAAGTTGACTTACATGTTTGAAATATTGATTTAACATACATTATTTCTCAAATATTATCAAAGAAAATCTGTAAAATGCATTTCCTGAAAATAATTATAATTATAGTGGTCATGATAATAAAAATAACAATAAACAATATTTTGAGAAAATGAAGTAATCATTTATTCAAGGATAGAAATCAAAATTATAAAATTACATTAAGTAATCTAATTACGTAATATACCTGTGCATCCAAAGAGTGTGTATTATTACCTGTTAAACTATAATCATAATTTTTGCTGTTCCCAGGTAAGTGGGCCCACACTTTTTTAACTTCCCGCTAAGAAAATTTACAACTTTCAAAAATTCGGGAAGTTATGGGTTTTTCGGTCCAATTATCGAAAATCGAATTTCTATCAGATTTTGACGTGTTGAGGTTCTAGGAAGCTATTCTGACTAATTTTAAGATGATGTCCGAGTGTATGTATGTATGTACGTAAGTACGTAACTTTAATCTGTAACTTTTGAGTGGACGAAACGATTATGATCGCCAAGGTTGCATTTGGCGCGACTTGTTAATTTCTACAAGCTGTGAAAATTTGAGCTTGATCGGTAGGCCGTGTTTGAAGATATTCCAAAAACAGAGTTTTTTCAAAAATGTTTCTTTTAGATAACTTTTAATGTGCTCGATAGATTGATTCCAAAATCTTATCAGCTCTAAAACTTCATAAGCTGCGTCGATTGCTACCTCAACCATTGAAATTGGTTCATTCGTTCAAGAAAAACCGTTAACAAAAGAATTAAAAAAATTTCTTGAAATCAAAAACAACCAAATAAATCAATTTCAAAATCTAATTAGCTTTAGAACTCAATAAAACGCGTCAATTGCGACCTCAACCGTCTCAATCGGTCAATTCGTTTGAGAGATATCGTTGAATAAAAAATGATAAAAAACATTTTTTTTCGAAAACAACGGCATACAAAAGTATTTTCGAGCTCGAAGGGCTCGAAAATTTATTCTTAACAATGTTTCCGAGCTCAAGGAGTTCGAAAACAGCGAGCTGTTTTGGGGCTTGCTCGCAGGGTGAACCGATAGACCAATTTCCATCGGTGTACTGAAATTTAACTTGAAAATCCGACAGATTATACTGTTTCCGCAAACCTCCTATTTTTGAAAAATATTAAACTATTTTAATAATAATTTTGTTATGTCATTTTCCACAAAATACTCTTTAGAATAGAAAGTAAGAGACCCAGTACCCGGTCGGGGAACAAGTGCCTGATTACTTATATGCTTGTATATCTATATTTATTAAATTTCACTAAATATAGATATTAGGGTGATTCAAAAAATAACAAATTTCTTTTTTTTTTCTCGCGAACAGGTTTAAAAGTTTCATTTAGATAATAAAAGACGCCTGTAAAAATTAGAGCTCTTAATATCAACATTAAGAGGTTCCGCATTGCACTTTTCTATTTTCCATAAGAATAACATGGAAAAAAATTTTTTTGCGTCTTTTGATTTTTATCAGTAGCCAACGATGCGTCATAGGAATAATTGGCAGGCATATTTTTGTAGGTAATTGAATGCTTTACAAAAAAAGTTTCTTATCATTTTTTAATAAATCTATTTGTTCAAAAGTGATTTGAGGTTGAAGTCGAATTCATATTAAATTTTGAGATCTTTTTACTTTTCTGGCGAAACTATCAGACCTATTACAAAATATCATAGAACCTTTTTTGTAGACAATTTTATTCCCTAAAAGTTATCCTAGTTAAGTTTTTTCGAATTCCGCATTGTTTTCTTGTTATTTTTATTTTAATGTCAAGCTCATAAAAAAAATAGTCTTCTGATCGATTTTAAAAGCTTGACATTAAAATAAAAATAACCAGAAAACAATGCGGAATTCGAAAAAACTTCATGAGAATAACTTCTAGGGAATAAAATTTTCTACAACAAAGGTTCCATTATATTTTGTAATAGGTCTGATAGTTTCGCCAGAAAAGTAAAAAGATCTCAAAATTTAATATGAATTCGATTTTAACCTCAAATAACTTTTGAACAAATAGATTTATCGAAAAATTATAAGAAACTTTTTTTGTAGAGCATTTAATAACTTACAAAAATATGCCTGCCAATTATTTCTATGACGCATCGTTGGCTTCTTATAAAAATCAAGACGCAAAAAAAATTTTTTCCATGTTATTCTTATCGAAAATAGAAAAGTGCAATGCGGAATCTCTTAATGTTGAAATTAAGAGCTCTAATTTTTACAGACGTCTTTTTTTATCTAAATGAAACTTTTGAACCTGTTTGCGAGAAAAAAAAAAAGAAATTAGTTATTTTTTGAATCACTCTAATAGACATACAAATACGTGGAATGATCGGGTATTAGGTCTCTGACCGAGTACTGGGTCTTTTACCTTAAATAAAAAAAGTCACAAGCAATAATTCATAGGCGAATACCAAATGATATGAACTTTTAAACAACATGATGATTCTATGTTATGTTGGATAATTATAATGAATCCTTTTATTTTAAGGTTATTATGTGACATAAAAACTGAATACTGTAAATAAATCAATACATATTTACTTGACACATTACTATTAATCTTTTTTTTTTTTTTTTTTTTGAAGAATCACAGTCACGTTTTAAATAAAACAATGACAAGTCGATTAACTGATGCGAATTCTTATCGCACTTACAGACAAAGTGTGTCAGAAGATTTAGCGTCCTCTGATAAACAACACAAACTTAGTGTATTGGTTTTACTCCTTCCAAATGTTATGGAATTTGAATAACACAATGTTTGTGTAATTGTCTACACAAATCAAATGTTGTCTACAATGTCATACTTTTTTTTTGTGTTAAAGTAATAAAAATAATATATAATAAAACCTCGACTCACACCGTATAAATTCTCGGGATTTAGTCAACTGTTATTTTGTGTTAAATTTGAGTTAACACAAAGAATGTGTTGATTGCTCTTAAATGTAATGGCACAAGAAACTTGTCGAGGCGAAATAACACATTTAACTTTAGTTAAATTTACACTTGATTGTGTCAAATGATGGGCACAAAATATTCAGCCATTGAATTTTCATACACAAGAACACAAAATTTTCGACTGTGCATGAATGAAAATTGTAAAGGGAAGTCTAATCTTTGAAATGAGATTAAGAAAATGCCTTAATATTTATAAGTTTACAGTTTATGAATTTAAATATTAAAATTCTTTTAATTTTTACAATTTTCATTTTACCACAGATTAAAAATTTTTTGATCGCTGGACAGTATATTGCAAAAAAAGTGGTGTTCAAATGACGTCATATTGGTGTAGAGGTGCAACAGTGGTGTTATCTAACCATTGTGAAAAGATGTACTTGCGTAGTAAATTAACCCGGGAAAAAAAATTTAGATCTGTTCTGATCAAACTAGATCTGATCAGATATGACATTTTTCTTTGGGGAAAAATAGTCCAGATCTACCCTGATCAAATCTAATCAAGTCAGATCAACCTAGATCAAGTTAGATCAACCTAGATCTAGTCAAATCAAAATAGATCAACATTCATTAAACGATCAATTTACGAAGTAAATATAAATAGATCTAATTGGATCTGTACGGATCAAACCAGATCTGAGCTGATATAACTTTTTCTCGGGAAAAAAAGTTCAGATCTGTTCTGATCAGATCAGATCTGTACAGATTATAAAGAAATATTTCTTCACATTATATTATAATTATAAGATTAACAAGCTGAATTTTGACAAATTTGATCTGAGCAGATGTAAGAGTGTTTTTTATTTACCTTGATCTGTTTAGATCCAAGCAGATCTATTCTGATCAGAGTAGATCTAATTTGATCTAAACAGATCTGGCCAAAATGCAGATCGGTTCAGATCTGAATGGATCTAAATTTTTTTTCCCGGGAACTCCGATTGGACCCGGGGGAAATGATTAAGATCTGACCAGATATAATTATATCTTGGCAGATCTATGTATATCTGATCAGATCTAATATTTAGACATGATCAGATATCATTGTTTCTGGCCAACTACCGTTCATATCCGGTCAGATCTAATCAGATATAATTAGGTGTGAGCTAGATACAATGTCAGACATGATTATATCTAGTCATATCTGCGTATATCTCGTGAAATCTGATCATATATAACTACATCTGGATTAAATACATTTTAAATAATCAGATCTCATTATATATACTCAGATATAATCATGTATACGTCTTATTTTTATAGAAAAATTATTTATATCTGGTCAGATCTGCGTGTATCTCGTGAGATCTGATCAGATATAACTACATCTGGTCAGATCTGCGTGTATCTCGTGAGATCTGATCAGATATAACTACATCTGAACAAAATACAACACTTAACTTAATCAGATCTTATTATATCTGCTCAGATATAATCATGTATACATTGTATTATTATTGAAAATTGTTCATATCTAGTTATTTACACTCACGCGATCACATATGTGGGTCAGCGCAGTGGATAGCATCAAAGACTGAATCGGAAGGATTTGGGTTCGAGCCCAGCAGTCACCGGGATTTTTTCATTGATTACAATCATTTATAATTCCTCTAAGGAACGTTCCTAATATATCAGATTACATTTCGGATTGAATTGAAATATCTTATTTTTTTTTTCGCAATTTAATATTTTTTTTAATAGGGATCCCCGGGAAAATGGTTTAGATCTGACCACATATAATTATATCTGATCAGATCTGGCCAGATCTCGCCAGATAGAGACAATTTAAAGGTCTGGCCAGATCTGATCAGATATAATTAAATGTGGTCAGATCTTAACCTTTTTCCCCGGGGGGCATTAGGATGTGAGTATAATTATAAAAGTGTAACACCACTACCGATGGTAAAATGAATAAATGCAAAAAAAAATTTGGTACGCCCTTATGGCACCCAGGGTACCTACCGGGAGCCATGAGGGCGTACCAAAAATTTTTTTTGTATTTCTGCCCGTTTCAGGCATAACTACGTCGATTCCTGGAAAAAAATTTTTTATACGCCCTTATGCCTTTTCAAGAGTACTTTTTTCGGGATACGCCTTTATGGCATCAGTAACGCGAAATAATTAATTCTAACCAGAAGAATATTCAATAATAATTTCAACATAAACAATTATTAACGAAGTACCTTTAACTGGAAGAATATTCAATAGCAATTTCCAAATAAATAAATCATTCTAAACGAAGTAAATTTAATTCAATAACAATGTTTGTATACTTTATTACATTATAAATAAATAAAAAATTTAACTCGATGAAATAATTTACATAAAAGAATAGGCTCAACGTGAGTCGGTAATAAATTTAATACACATCAAATGATAATTGCTAACTAGAGTTAATAATTTTTAAATAAATAAAGATTCATAACAATTAATGAACGAACAGGCAATCGGCCATTCTACAATAGGTTATAAATAAATAAACATAAAACTCTAAAATATAATAAATTTTACGATTTGATAATATTAAAAATAAATTTAAACTATTGTTATAAATAAAATATTGTACATGTGGGTGCAGTGTGGTTGCGTACGCACATAGGCCCGCATCGGAGTGTACCCTTACTGCGTTCCTAAAGAAAAATCATAGGGAAAGGGAAAGGACACAAGAAAACTACATTTAGATTGGATGCAGTTTTCTCCCAAACAATAGACAAGATAGGACAAAGTAAAACACATAAAAAAGGCCGTAAAATCTAAAATAATCAGGCTAGACCAGGACAGGAGTTCCGTTAAAAAAGTGAAGTTCAAGTCACAGTGTCTTCACAAAATTTATTTTACACTAGTTCCGCACTAGTTTTTTTGTACAAGTGTCCTCAAACTTAAATTTATTAATTATTACACAAGTGTCCTCCCACTCAAGTTTTATTAATTATTTTACGAGTATTTTGTTCATTCAGTGATTGTTTATAAATATATAAATTTAACGATAAAATAAAATTGTATATCGCGAATAATATATTAGAGTCAGTGTATCAACAAATTACCAATAACTAGGTTGCTGCAAATTCAGGTACTGTAATCTTTAAGTTTATGTTATGTTAAAATTCAAAAACATTTCCAATACACGGAAATGTCGTAACAAATTGTATTTTATTCAAATTCTATAGTCCTCTCTAGTTACTGAAACCCTTTTTTTATCGTAACAGTTTTATTGTAAATTAGAGTCGGCTGAACTAAAAATTGAATTAAAAAATAAAAAAGAATGTAAATAACTTATTATTTTCATTTCACGGGTTATATTTTTATTCATTATGAGACAAATTGATGGTGAAAAAATCGAGAAGCTTTATTATTAGTATTCAAGGGTCGCTCGAAAACGTCTAAAAGACAGTACTCGGAAACGTTCAAAATTCTTGAGCGGCGTTTAAATATTTGAATTTCAGGCTGAAATTTTCAGCATCATCATGATTTTACGAATATAAATTATAGCTGCCACGAGAAAGAAGAAATTTAGAACAAAAAAAAGTCGTTGGTTTTTTTGGGTCACCCTAATCTATATAAGGACCTTACAAGCAAAACGTGATTTGCCACACAGATATCAAAATGAGTAATATGAAAAAAAAACTGTTTTAATCATGAGCAATGATGTTTATGATTGGTATTATAGGGTAAATTTACCACTTTTTAATTAGCTATGAATAGGCCATAATCATGTAGATAAAGTGTCGTTTTATTATTTTTTAAAAACGATTTAAAATATGGACATAACATGTTTTGAATGATATTCAGGATCAAAACACGTTTTTATCGAATCGTTTCAGGATTCATTACAGTTTGAATTGTAAATACTTTAATTATATTTATTTAGTTATTATTTTTTTTAACGAACACATTGAATCAAAATTTAAATTTCTTTTAAAACAATAGCGAATAATTAATCTAATAAAAAATACATTTTTATAGAAACACTATAACAAAACAAAGAGCAAAGAGAATCACACTTTTAAAGCAAATCCTTCTAAACAATCACGATTTTCTTCTTCAGAACTTCTTTTCATACTATTTAAAAATGATCATTTGGCAGCTCTTGCCAAATTAACAAAACACGTAATAACGAAGTTAAAACAACCAAAACATGAACTTACTGGAAAAAAGAAATGCCAACATAAAAATCAAAATTTATTTGATGGTGAAGAGGTCTCCTACTCTCCATAGTTCATTCACAAAGTGATTTGTCTTAGCGCAATGGTGGGATTACTTTACTTGTGATTGATTGTTTGGACAAAAAATTTTTTGATTGATACATATCAATGGGCAAATCACGTTTTGATTGAAAAAATATTCTTAATACAATTTATTTATTCGAAAATAACATGTTTGAAAGGTATGTTAGTGAATCAAAAAAGAAATTTGAAATGTAGGAACCGAATAGACAAATAATTGATTTTTTAATTTTTTGTCGTAAATCACATTTTCATTGTAAGCTCCTTATATACTGATTCATATATAATCAATTCTGTGTAAATTATGTATTTCTAAATGTATAATTCACAATATATGACATCGATATGTTTTTTTTTACATTAAAAATTTTTTTTATTGAGTTAAGGTTTTACAAGTGAATAAGTATTAAACAAAAATCTGAAACCAAGTTTGTTCCAATTGTATTATTTCAATACATATTAAATGTGTTCTATGTTTAAGGCCATAAGCGAAACTATAGTTTTTTGTAGTCGTTTAAAACACGTTTCACGGTGTGTTATATAAGGTACTGGCAGGTAATAAGGCCTAACTAAGGGAGACTTTGAATAGAAATGAAAATATTGCATTTAATTATCGAAATGTCCCATAAATCTTTATTTCAATACATTAGCCATAAAATATAATAAAGTACTGATAATTTATACTACAAACAAACAAAAAAATAAACTTTTACAAAAACCATACAAATAGGCCTTATTTTACTACAATGGGGCAATAAGGCCTACAGGTTAAACAAACTGGAATAGTTTAGTTATACTTAATAAAATTGGTATTAGAGATAAATCATCACTTAAAGTTAGCAACAATACTTTTTTAAAGACAAAAGACTAGATTGTTTTGTTCAACAGCACTTAAAACTATCAGTATCCTTTTTAAGAGTCAGAAGCGCATAAAAAAAAACAGAATCGGCCCATTACTCGGTCGTAAATGGCTGCCAATTTTCAAGCATCGGCCGAAGATTGGCTAAATATCGAATGATAACGGTATGCCAAGCATGGCAGTCAGCAAGCATTGGCCAATCGTGACAATCAATCATCGGCCAAAGCTTGGTATCAAGAGCACTCGACTAAACCGTTCGCCAACAAACGGTGGTTAATTGTGCGCCATTTTTAAAAGCAAAAAGACGGCTGTCAATGATTCACCATGCAAGGACCAGTATGCCATTTATTGGCCAATCATTGCAGACCAGGCATCGGCCGATCTATGGGAAAATATCGAAGCTCGGCGACTTTGTATGGGAGACTAGATTGTTTTTTATAATTTCTTCTGCGCTACGACAACATATGACGGATGATGAAATATAGAAGACAGGGAACGTGGTATCGGGACTCTATAAGCTTGTCGTAATATCTCTATGCAAGACCCTTCCCGGGTCGAAAAATTTGATCTGATTTTAGTCTAATTGGACTATTTGATCTGTTTTCAATCTTTAACAAAAATTTTAAGCTGTTTTTGACCTATTATTTTGAAAAACAATTTCGTTACGGGCAGACAAAATAGAATAATTCGTGCACTTTAAAAAATTTTAGTTCTGAAAATTTGCGAGGACAAAACTAGATTTAATCATGGACTTATTAAATTTTCGATTATGAACAATATTTATAAAAAAAATATTAAGTTTCAGAATTAGTTATGTTTTGTTTACTATGTATTTAGTATCTTTTGTTTAAAAATGTCGGCAGTTAATGAAAATTTGACAGCTTAATTTTTAGTTGTCTTGACTGAATATTTATAGCATTGAATAAAAGTGATAAAACGACTCTAAAAATGGCTAGAAATTTTTCTTATTTACTGGATAAAATCAAAAATATATTGGGATTAGAAAATATCAAAATTCTTGTGCCACGGAGAAAAATGTTGGTTCGAAACCTACCAATTTTTATTATGCTGTCGACCAAACTTGAAACAGTAAGTAAAGCATCCAAAAAATTACTATGCTATTATAAAAAATTATTATGCTGCATCAAAATTATTATAATGTATGAAAGTAATTGATATTAAAGCTTTTCGATAAGTTTCTCGCGCGTAATAAGTATTGTGATACAGCATAATTATTTTTTATACGAGCACAATAATTTTTTGGATGCTATACTTCTTGTTTCAAGTTTGGTCGACAGCATTGTAAAAATTGGTAGGTTTTGAGCCAAAATTTTTCTCCGTGTGACATCTTATTCCGAAAGCGCATTAGCATGTTTCAAATACCAAAAAAATTAAAATAAATTTATAAATCTAGATGACTATTAAAAAGTCCTGTTTTTGTCCTTGAAAACAATTAAATACAGACTAAAAATTATAGTAAATAAAGTCTGTTTTTTTCCTTAAAAACAATTGAACACAGACTAATAATTATAATAAAAAATTCTGTTTTTAGTTTAAACCAGATTTAAAACAGACTCAATATCATACGAAAATAAGTCTTGTATTGGGCTGGATAATGACTAGTACGTACAAAAACAGATTACATTCCTATATAAAATAAATACGATTTATAAACTTGAATTAAAGATAAAATATTTTAATTTATCATTTATTTTAAAATAGATCTAATTTTTTGACCCGGGTTCTACTAGAGTAGCCTTTAGCGGCGGTGGTTATTTTTTATATTATTTCTGTCACTTAGGCCTTATTAACCAACAGGCTTTATTACCCGCGGGTACCTTATCTATAGATTGCTTATGGCGTTTCAATGTTATTTTGAGTGTGTTAATTTTGTCTACACACTTGGTTTTAGGGTCAAAGTATTCAATTTCATAATGTATGCAACGAAAAATGTTAGCTTGAAACCTACCAATTTTTAGTATGCTGTCGACCAAACTTGAAACAGGAAATAAAGCATCTAAAAAATTACTATGCTCATACGAAAAAATAATTGTGCTGTATCACAAATCTTACTTCGTGCGAGAAACTTATCGATAAGCTCCAATAAAAATTACTTTCATACATTATAATAATTGTGATGCGGCATAATAATTTTTCATAAGAGCATAATGACTTTTTGGATGCTTCACTTTCTGTTTCAAGTTTGGTCGACAGCATCATAAAAATTGGTAGGTTTCAAGCCAGCATTTTTCTCCATCCCGGGAAAAAATTTAGATCTATTCAGATCAAATCAGATCTGATGTTTCAGATCTGAACAGATCTGCATTTTGCTCAGATCTGTTTAGATCAAATTACATCCACTCTGATCAGAATAGATCTGCTTGGATCTGAACAGATGAAGGTAAATAAAAAACACTCTTAGATCTGCTCAGATCAAATTTGTCAAAATTCAGCTAGTTAATCTTATAATTATAATATAATGTGAAGAAATATATCTTTTTAATCTGTACAGATCTAATCTGATCAGAGCAGATCTGAACTTTTTTTCCCGAGAAAAAGTTATAACAGCTCAGATCTGGTTTGATCCGTACAGATCCAATTGGATCTATTTATATTTACTTCATAAATTGATCGTTTAATCAATGTTGATCTATTTCGATCTGACTGGATCTAGGTTGATCTAACTTGATCTAGGTTGATCTGACTTGATTAGATTTGATCTGACTTGATTAGATTTGATCAGGGTAGATCTGGACTAATTTTCCCCAAAGAAAAAATGTCATATCTGATCAGATCTAGTTTGATCTGAACAGATCAAATCAGATCTACTTGGATCTAGATTCAGTATCAATTATAATCAAATTTGATCTGAGCTGATCTAATTTGATCAGAACAGATCCAAATTTTTTTTCCCGGGATGTATAAATCTTTTTAAAAAATAATAAATTTTCTTCATGCATTCAAAACCTAAACTATTGTATACATCTAGTGTCATTGAATATACTACCGATTTTACATGTTGTATAAGATACTATTTACACATATTTGTACACAAAGAAATTATTCTTGTTTATCTTGCTATGGTGTCATAGTGAAGCCGGACTCTGTTGGCCATCTGACGGAATTTGACATAAACACACGGAAAAATTACTATGACCATAGTAAAATTTATAATGGTTATAGTAATTTGTGATATGATTTTTTCATATCGGTAAAAAATGTCTTGAAAATTTCATAGGAATTTTTTTTTTATTTTTCCAAGTCCAGAATCTTACAAAGTCCCCGGGGTAAAATGGGACAAGTAAAATAGACAAATCATCAAAAATTATTGTTAACCCTTCCCCCCCCCTCTAAGTACGGTATCAACACTATATATTATATATATTAATTTAAAATAATGTAAATAATAATAACGAAGTCAAATCATACAGTGTATAACAACCAACTGAAGCACATAAATCTCAATAAAAAAAGGTAGAAAAAGAAAATTGAGGTGAATAGCGATTTTCCTCTAGCGGGACAGTACCTATAACAACGAGGTATTACTAGTATATAGAATAGGGTGAGCAGGAGAGAGTGGGAGTGAAAGAGGACGAGGATGAGGGAAAATCAGTGAATAACAGCGGGAGCAAGTCAAAGCCGTTGAAGCTATCGGCTCGCGTATCGAGAGGAGTATGGGGCAGAGGATGAGGATGAGGGAGAGTGAGAGTGAGAGGGTTTATTTGAGGGAGGTTGAGGTAGATATTGAGGGTTGAGATTCAATGAGGGTGAGGGTGAAATGCAACAAGTTGTTCGGTTTTCAAAGCCCATTCAAATTGATGGCTTTCCCATACCCTTTTATCTTTTCCTCTCTCCCTCTCCTTCCCTCGC
Source organism: Microplitis deprimator (assembly GCA_964016945.1). Lineage (NCBI taxonomy): Eukaryota > Metazoa > Arthropoda > Insecta > Hymenoptera > Braconidae > Microplitis > Microplitis deprimator. Next base: position 2,379,991 of record OZ024713.1, read on the forward strand.
TAACTCTCGATCTGTCTCTCTCTCTCAGAGCCCGTACGCGAATACTGAGAATCTGATATAAAGCTAGGGCTCATGATCGGTCCACAGAGGGTGTCATACACCCTCACTACCTCTGTTTTTATCACATGCGAGTATGTCGGTTAGGTACTGAAGGTGTGAGACTGTGAGGGCTTACAATACCTGCCGCTTATCGATATTGTGCAACATGCGTTGTTAATGGGGTCTTTTATATTTGCTTTACTTGGGCTGATGAGTTTACTGGTTTATTGGCTCGTAGAGTTAATTAATTTATTTATTTTCGATTAATTGTTTCATATTTGGCTTTGTTGCGGATCAGGCCGAATTGCTAATTAGTGAGTTTTATCGATCAATGACTTCTGGATATTTTAAAACTACGGAGTCGGACCTGATTCAGTAAAATGACAAGATTTGATAGTGCGACTTATTTTTTAAGAATCGGTGAGATCTTCTGGTTTTTTGAACAAAAAATCGTATGGGAATCCATGAAAGTTTCTTAAAATATCAAATTTTGTTACAATTTTCTTTTTTTTTGTGAGCAATTTCTAAGGTGTTTCAGTAGTGGTTGAATAGAATTAAATCAAATAAATTAGATTACTTGTAAGTTTTCGAATTATTCTTTTCTGGGTCGAATATTTGGTCCGAACTCTTAAGATGAAATTTTTGTTTTACAATCGATTACTAATAATTGAGATTTTTCAAGTAATTAAAAAATCAACGAACAGGTAGAAAATTGGCGAATAATTCGTAATTTTCTAATAATTTGAATTTTAGGAATTATTCGAACAATTTGAATAATTCAAAAACTGATGAATAGTTCGAATAATTCGAAAACTAGGAAACGATTCAAAAATTTAATGACTAAGGAAGAATTTGAACTTTTCAAACAATTCGAAATTTTGAAATAATTCGACTTTTTGAATAATTAAAAAACTGACAACCGATTCAAATAATTCGATGACTGAAGAATAATTCGAACTTTTCAAATAATTCGAATAATTCGATTTTATCGAAGAATTTGAATCCTTGAATAATTTTAAAACTGCTGAACAATTCGAAATTTTGGAATAATTTGACTTTCGAAATAATCCGAAAACTAGCGATCAATTAGAATTTCTAAATTATTCGACAACTGACGAACGATTCAAACTTTTCGAATAATTCTAATTTTTCAATAATTCGATAAATGACGGAAAATTCAAATTTTCTGATTAATTCTAATGTTTTGAGAACTCGAAAACTGACAACCCATTCAAACTTTTCAAATGATTCGAATTATCAAATAATTTAAAAACTCACAAATAATTTGAATTTTTCAAAAATTCGACTATTAATATTTGATTATTCTCAAATAATTTCTGACCAAATTATTTGCGCACCCGGAAACTTACGTCCAATTAGATATTCAGTTTTAGAGTCAACATACGAAAACTAGATAAATGACTAGAGTTTACCATACTCTTTTATTTTTTCTACCAAACATCGACTTAAGATTATTAGTAATGGGCAATGGGTACCAGGCATGACTATATTAACAATCGAGCAAGCGAATACAGGATCTGTCAATCCACTTGTCACAGATGACGCCTGTTTCCGTTTTTTACTCACGGCTTCGTGGGTTCACTATACATTTTATTTTTTTTAAGAATGTAAAATGATTTCATGGCCGTAGAGAGTATCCACAGCTAATGACATGCACCGCCTGCTTTCTTATCCACTTCCTCACTTTGTAAACTCACTCACTTATTTTATTTATTTATTACATTTTTTTCCATAGAGAAAAATTTTTAACGTCACGTTTAATAACAATATTTTATTTATAAAAGCAACAGGTGAATCCGTTTATAAAAACACGTTCCTTTTACTTTGATGGCCGGTAGGGTAAAAAGGATTCGAGAGCTCGCCACGAGGGTCCAACTCCTTCGGGAGTGGTCTTTAAGTCACCCTAGTCACACCAGTTTTTTCAACCCTCTGACAATCGTAAGTTGACCGACTACTTTAGAATCTCGGGGAGATGTAAAATTTATCGATGAAATATATAAGATATTGCCAAAACTCTAGAAATTCAAAATACATCAAAAATGGTTACGTGTTGCGACTTAAGTTCCTTTATTATCTCTGTCAATTGAATTTCCCGTGAAAAAATCGTTTTAGAAAAGTTCATAGTTTTATAAAATTGTACAAATTTTTAGAAAATTACATCATATTGAAGAAAATTTCGCTACACGAGATAAAAGTCTTACAATTTATCGAATTTCTAAAATTTTATAGATTTTTATGGAAATTCACACGTAAAGATATTTCATAAAATTCTACCAGTCCTTTTCCAACATAAAATTTCATGAAATTTGATAATATTCTACCTGGCTGTTTTCGTTATATATATATTTTTTTTTTTTTCATTCATTCAATTTTTCATGCCAAGGCACAGGCTAAATTGCAAAGTGTAATCATACAGATGATCTTACAAGAAAAGTATACTCTCTTAAAATGAACCAGTGAACTAAAAAATATGTAAGCGCGCGGGTACAGCAGCATCCTGTACATAAGAGTATTTAGGTGTTTTATTGTGTCAATAAGATATTAATATTATTTATTATCTTTATGTAATATATCAACTAAGTTTTATGTAACAATAATAATTATATGGCAAAATTTTCACAAAGTATAAAAATAAATAACTTTAAAGTTACTTCAATAGCTAGGAGCTAACCTCAATCAAGGATAACATTTTAAAATTAAATGTTAGCTAAATAATTTATAATCATATGTAATTGTTATTAAGACTCTTTTAGTTCATTTTGTTTTTAAATAAATGTTTATAATAAATAAAATTAAGTGGAATTCACTGGTTCAACCAGTGAGCTAAGCGATCATCTTAGTCCACTGGTTGAATCAGTGAATTTCACTGGTTGAACCAGTGATCGCTCGATTCACTCGTTCAACCAGTGGATTTCACTGGAGAACCAGTGAAATTTCTCTGGTTCATTTTAAGAGAGTACAAATTTAAAGTGATTAAAATCTAGATTTATTAGATAATCATACATCTTATTATTGAAAATCTCACTACTGCCTGATTTAATTAGATTTAGGGATAATTCTTGCAAAAGACGGATAGTTGAACTATAAATGATTGCTCATAGGAATCAATGCTGTAATTTTCGTTTAAGCAATTGAGGACATAAGTTCAATACTGTGATTCATAGGAGGAGGGGGGAGGAACTGTTACTAAATATTATGATAAGGCTATCATTAGTGCATTCAAGTTTCACCTGTAAACATAATTGTTTCTACTTTCAATAATGATTGTGAGTCATTTATAATCAATTGAGTAATTAGATAAAAGAAGGTCATCATCAAATAACAAGTGTCGCAAGGTAAATCGAATGTTATCGCGTATCGGTAAGCAATTAGTGTCATCATCAATTTCTCAGATTATCGAATGCAATGCATATGTAATATAAATTTTCAGTGTTTAATAAATTTATTGATAACTAATCAAGATAATGTCTAAATGGAGTTGCTCAACAATTGTGATAAACTTCATGCCAAGTGTCATGAGAGCACTTCACGCTTCAAATAATTTAATAACCGTGTCATTACGATTTTATCTGACCTTTGTTTGTGATAAACCGGATACGTTAAAATCGTGCTTGTTGATATAATATAAAATCCATTGATCGACCACCAGATTTTCAGTTCTTGAACCTACCGTGCAGGTTACCATTACTGGTCACTTAGTAGATGCCTAAACTATTGAGGTGCCAGAATTTCAATATAATTTGTGCGCTAGTCATCAAATTTGTTCCTAGTTAGTGCCGCTGACATCTCGTTCTGAGATTTGTAACATCTCTTTTTGAGTGAGTATTGTAGATATTAAGGCACCTGTCTGAAAAAATCCATACGGATTAGCTAAAAAGACCATGGGAATCTATGGGACTCCTACGATGTGTTTAGCCTGATTCTCATGGATTTCGATAGGACCCTATTGGTTCCAATTTGAAGTCATCAAAATGGATAATTTAACCAATGAATTTCTATGGGGTCTCATAGTTTCCATTAATTTCTATTAAAATCAAGAAAATATCTATAGATTCCCGTATGGTTTTTTTGTGTTTAATAATATACTGATAAATTTAGAAACCATTCCCACAATATTGGGAAACCATTCTCTTGTACGCGTAAGGGTATTTTCTATAGATTAAAAGAATATTGCTATGGATGTAATAAATTTAATCATTACTATAAAAGATGTTTTCTTCTAATATTATAGGAATGATTTTCATAATACTATGGAGATGGTTCCCATACACGTGTTAGAATGGCTCCTATTTATTAAATTAGCAGATCTCATGTCTAATGTGAGATGAACTCATAATAGACAGAAATCATTCCTTGAGTTAATAAGCACTGTTCCTATGGTGCTATGATAACTGTTTCTATAGATTTATGGAAACCATTACTGTAATGGATAGAAACCATTTCCATAATATACAGGAACTCCTATAGCATTATAAGAACCATTCCTATCATTCCCAATAGACTATAAGATATTTGATACTCATAAATAAAATTTATAACATAACCTTCATGAATTTATTTTTCGCATTAACGGTAGTATTGGTTTACTTACTATTGTTTTTTTTTTTTAGTTACCGTGTCCTTACCCTTTCTTAACAAGTCTACAATGTTGGCCAGAAGGTTTATTGTTCTAATTACTGCCGTAATTCTAATTGTCATTATCAAAGTATCTGAGAGCGTACGTATTAATTTTGAACATTTTCTCAAGTAATAATTAGAATAATAGGTAATTCTTTATGTCCAGGAATTCATTGTTTCTCGACGATGTCCATCGGGTCAGATAAGAATTTTTCAACGCTGCACTAATCCAGAAGTCTTTGATGAAGATTCCAATGAGACGATAAACTATTGATGACCATGGGATACATCACCGACCATAAAAGATTAATTATTTAGTATAATAAATATAAATAGTGAATTGTAATATAACGCATGGTGATAATGATGGTTCATCGGCAGGAGTGGGGTGTATTTTATGTACTCACTAATCTAACTGTAACTTTTATATTTTGGAATAAAAAAATTATAAAATTATATGCTCTTAAAATATACCTGTCACAAAATCTTTTTGACAAATTTTAAAAAATTTCCTTAATCAAATTTTACAGTTTTATACCAAAACAGGCTTGGTAAAAATTCTTCAATCTTGGAGTTTGATTAGATATGATTTTGGTGACGAAAAAATCCCGGTGACTGCGGGACTTGAACTTGGGCCTCAAAAATTGAGATCAGAAAATTAAAATAATTATCGTAATGGTAAGTTGAATAACGAAAATTGAAGTTGAAAAAAATCAAATTATCTACCAAAAAGAATTCTGTGTCTTTGACCATAGGATTGATAGTGAATACAAAATTAAATAAAATAATTTGAGTTGAAATTTAAATTATGATAGGTCTAAAGTCATACTTAAAATCAGTCATTATTACTGTTAATAAAACAAAATTGAATTTACACCCTTGAATTAAGATATTTAGATTTTATGTTATACAGCAATAAAATGAATTCAATTGGTTTCATAAATTTACCAATAAATACAGTAGTTAGGATTCTATGGAATCTATTAAAAGTAGGAGAACCAATTTTTAAATTTTGGAATGCTATAACTTCTAAACTAATTGATCGATTGAGCTCATTTTCCAGCTAGAGCAAGGTAGTCACCCACAGAATACGTATACCAAGTTTCAAAGCGATCGGTATAAAATTGTGGTGGTAATCAAAGTGACAACCTGCATAAGATTAGTTTTTATGATATTTTGTAAATTTTTAAAACCATTTATCTATTAGAAAAAGTGGTCAAATCAATGAGCTGCATAGGGATAATTAAAGGCAATCGAACGAGCTTTCAGATAGAACAAACGAAAATGAGCTATCTCTTTCTGTTTAAAAGTTACATCCAGTTAAAGCGGCAAATAGTTTTTTTTTTAGAAAATTTTACAAAATTTCAATTAACCATAACTTCTAAACTTATCGGTCGAATTGGCTCATCTTCGAACTCATCGAAGGTAATCGTCCATAGAATAAGTATACTAAGTTTCATTAAGATCGGTGTAGAATTGTAGACGTTATCGTTGGAGAACGGCGCGTTATATTATATATATATAAATACATATATAAACTTTTGAGCTAAATGTATTTTCTGACTCAGCACGTCGAGCTGAGTTGAAATGTAGCAAACTTTTTCGAAAATTCCATCATGAGGACAAATACAATAGTTAGATTTCTATGAAATCTACTAAAAAATCCTAACCGAATTTCAGCCAGATATCTTCAAAATTGAGCTATCACAAAGGGGAGTCCCTTTTCTCGATTAAAATACACGTGAAAATTTTTCATTTTAGTTTTTCGTTATTAAGACTATGGAAAAAATTTTTTTTGAATTTCACCTAGTATGATTCTGTAGGAAATTAAATTTTCTACAAAAAAGTGCTGATGCATTATGTACGACAAAGGAACTGGAATTTAATTTCCTACAAGAAATATTTGATATCATATATACGTTATATGAATGAGAAAAAAGTAACAGGGCTTTAAATGTCATCGAAAACTGTAGTTTAAATAATATTTGGTTTTTGAACTTAAATATCAACGAAAAGTGATCTTCATTTTTCATTGTCACTTAAAGCCCTGTAATTTTTTCCTTATTCATTTGACGTATATATGATATCAGATACTTTTTGTAGGAAATTAAATTTCCTACAAGACCATGCTTGTCAAAATTTGAAAAAAAAATTTTTTGATAGAATGAAAATAAAAAATATTTAAAAAAAAAGACCATTCGGCAGCCGAAATGGTAGGTAGATTTTCCAATTTATCTATAAAAAAAGTTTCATACATACATATCTTTTGATACATGTTAGTGTATAGTCATGATATGAAATTAGGCTTGTTTTTTAAGAGTGAGGGTAAAAAAAGACAACGACTATTTTCGATAGAGAACATCAGATAGTTGATTTGACATAACATTATATAGGTAATATACCAAACTAACCTTCACATAAACAAAGTATCGAAAATTTAATTAGTATGAGATTATAATTGTAATCGCTATTACAATGGCAAAACCAGTTAGTGATAGGACGTACAGGTACGATTGAAACGTCATAAATAATAAAAGAAATCCTTTTAAACTATAAAATAGCTGAGAATTTTACAGGTTATTTTGTTCACAATAAAATACAACTGATGAAACTGGATTATAATGGGAAATGCATAAGTTGTGTGGAATGAAAACCATATTTTCAACATTTTTTGATTCCATTAAAATTTTCAAGGCTATCAAATTATTGGAAGAAATGGTCAAAACATAAAGTTTAAGGTCAAAAATTAAAGCTTACTAAACAAGCTTTAAAATACTTTTTACTGAAATTGTCTATCAGTTTTAGTTTTAATGTTATATGAACTTCAACTGTAAATGAAAACTGATTTTTTCGAAAAATTGTGGAAATTTCAAACAGCTATTACTTCAAAACTAATCGACCAATTTAGCTCACCTTCGAATTTGATTAAGGTAATCACCTATAGAATAAGTATAGAAAATTTCATTGAGATCCGATAAGAACTGTAGATGCTATCGTAATGAAAAGACCAGTGATAATCATACACAGTAAAAAACGAATCGTGAAAGTGTAAAAAAAAGAGTATGTTAAAATTCTGAGTGTTGAATTTTCAACACTTTTGTGTGTCAATTTAACAAACAATATTTATCTTGTTTCAACTGTCACAATCGATTGATTTTTTAACACACAAAAATGTTATTTTATACGAAAGTAACACTTTTTATATGTTGCTTTGAAATCAACACACATAATATGTTAAAAATAATCTCGACCGAAATAAAAGAATTCTCGGAAAATTTCAACTAAAAATGACACTTCTTGTGTGTAAACTTAATATACAATTTGTTTAGATTCGTCAAGCTTAGTCAATAAAAATTTATATATAAATCTAATAACGATGAGTTTTTATTAATAACAAATCTTAAATTTTATTGGATTAATTTTAAAAACATTTTAAGGAAATAATAATCAATGATTGTATATATATATATATATATACATATTGAACAATACATGATATTATTTTCATTATTATTATTATTATTATTATTATTATTATTATTATTATTATTATTATTATTATTATTATTATTATTATTATTATTATTATTATTATTATTATTATTATTATTATTATTATTATTGTTATTATTATTATTATTATTATTGTTATTATTATTATTATTATTATTATTATTATTATTATTATTATTATTATTATTATTTTTTTTTTTTTTTTTTTTTTTTTTTTTTTTTTTTTCTATTATTTTTACTAATATTACCGTTATTTCTAATATTTCGCTGCTCAAGAATCAATTATCTACAGTTGTTTCATTGATTTTAACTTTACATTAAATAATGTAAAAAATACTTTTGAGAAGTTTCCAAGTAACATAAAAGCGTATGTCAAATTCAACACTCGTCAAGTGTTGCAAATAACATATTAGTGTGTTAAAACTGAAGGTTACATTTTCGAGAATTTTGACACTCATGACGTGTTACTTTTAACATACACGAGTGTAACTTTTTCAAAACAAACGACGTACGTTGAAATAACATATAAATAAGTGTCAATCGATCGTTTTGCACACATAAGGGTCAATTTTAACGAATCCTTTTTTACTGTGTAGGGTGTAGAGGTACATTTGATACATCATAAATAATGAAAGAAATACTCTTAAAGTATAAAATAGCTGTAAAATTTACAGGTTATTTTGTTCACAATAAAATACAACTGATGAATCTGGATTATAATGGGTAATGCATAAGTTGTGTGGAATGAAAACCATATTTTCAACATTTTTTGATTCCATTAAAATTTTCAAGGCTATCAAATTATTAGAAGAAATGGTCAAAACATAAAAGTTTAGGTTATAAATTAAAGCTTACTAATCCAGCTTTCAGATAAATTTTACGGGAATTGTCTATGAGTATTAGTTTTGAAATTATATAAACTTGAAAGTGGACAAAAATTGATTTTTTCGAAAAATCGTGGAAATTTAAAATAGCCATAACTTCTAAACTAATTAACCGATTTAGTCCATCTTCGAACTTAACCGTGATAATCGCCCATAGAATAAGTGTAAAAAATTTCATTAAGATCTGTATATATATATATATATATATATATATATATATATATATATATATATATATATATATATATATATACATACATATATAAATTTTCCAACGAATGGTATTTTCGAACTCTACTTAATTAATTATGTTAGGTTATGACGAAATTCCTTGAAAAATCAACTATAAGGACAAATACAAAACGTAGATTTTTAAAAAAATCTACCTAAAAATTTAACACTGAGGAAACTAAATTTTTGTCGATCTTTGAAGCCCCGTAACTTTTTCCCAGTTCATTTGACGTACATAATGCATTTGTACTTTTTTGTGGAGAATTTAATTTCCTACAAAACTATACCAGGCAGAATTTAAAAAAAATTTTTTTCATAGTCTTAATAACGAAAAACTAAAATGAAAAATTTTTACGTGTATTTTAAACGGGAAAGGGGACCCCCCTTTGTGATAGCTCAATTTTAAAGATATCTGGCTGAAATTCGGTGAGGTTTTTTTTATAATACAAAGTAACTTTTGAGCCCATAACAGGTTAAAAAAAAAAATTTGTTTTCTTTTGGGATACCCTAATATATATATATAGGGGAGGGGGGCAAAAGGGGGTACATAAGGAAATACTAAGTTTTTGAGTACTAAAATACACTGAATCTTTTTATTTTTAATGATATTCAAGGTAAATAGACAAAGTTTTTAGCTGCCGTTAAGAAATAAAATTTTTGCTTTTGGCGGGCAAAATGAGGTACCCTTAAAAAAAGCTGAAAAAAAAAAATTTCTGAAATTTAATCAAATCTCATTAAATTAAATTTTATATATGTAATATACCTCTAGAAAAATCACATTTCACATCATTGGTAGATACGAAGGCGAAAAAATTCATTTGGTCCTGTATATGCAAGTGATACTGGTTCAAAAAATAAAAATTTATAAAACGAGGAAAGAAGTGTGCTGGAATTATTCTCTGGATTGAACAATCAATCAGTACTTAATCATAAGACTTTATTGACGATCTTAACTTGAAATTAAATTCTAACATAAGTGAAGAACCACCAGCAAAAAAAAAAAATTATTGATATTTAATACATCAATACTATTGAAGTTCTAAATGATCACCCATTAGGTTTTAAATAATAATTACATAAAATCATTAAAAATACATGTTACTGCTAATGGTGCAAACGCTATAACTGCTAGAGAGTATCAATAAAAAATAAAATAATGTTGTCTATTAAAATTTGTGTTTTATTTATTAATTTATAAACTTTTACTGGATTTTTTACCCATTGCTTTCTTCCTTATTTAAATTTTCATAGATCGTTAATCATGAAAAATTTTAATTTTTTCCTTTAATTTTAACGTTTCTTAGTGTAAAAAAAATACTGATATTTATTTAAAATATGAATTTTAATAATTGCTAACTATAAGGTAAAATTTGACGATTTCAATCTGAATATCAATGATAACCTGGAATAGTTGAATAAAAAAAATAGTGTTCTGATCGATTTTAAGTGCTTGGCCTTAAAATGGAAATAACTGGAAAACAATGCAGAATTTAAAAAACATTAATCAATACTAATTTGTAGGAAATAAAATTGTCTACAAAAAAGATTTCATGATATTTTATGATAAGTCCGATAGTTTCGCCGGAAAAGTAAAATGATCTCGAAATTTACTCTTTGACTTCGAGCTCGGATAACTTTTGAACAGATGGATTTATCAAAAAATGATAAAAGACTTTTTTTGTAGAGCGTTTAATTCCCGACAAAAATACAGCCTGAACTTATCTGTTCAATAAGCCATCGCCGAGGTATAAAATTCCAAACTTAAAATTTTTTTTTTCCCATGTTATTTAAATGGAAAATAGAAATTCATGAATCGCCACCTTTAAATATTAATATTAAGGTCTCATATTTTAATAGGGTCTTTGTCTAGAGATACTCTGTCGATTTTTCAATGTTCTTCGAGAAAAAGAAAAGTCGATTTTTTGAAGCACTAATATATTTATATATATGAATAATGTATAGCCAAAAACCTGTCAGTAAAATATGATTATTTCGCGCTTAAAAACTATAAATACAAAAAGTGATGTATACCTGAGTCATTAAATTTATCTTAGAAAATATTATAAATTTTATTATTCTGTCACTAAAAACATAAAAATATTTTTCTTATCAAATTATGTCTCATGGAGGTGTAATGAAGGATAATAAAATAATAAAATTAATATTCATGATTTGTTGATAAAATATCACGACTTATGATTCATTATTGCATTTATATTTTGGTTCATCGAAAATCATGTATATAAACGTCAAGAATACGTATAGTTTTTTTATTAAACTGATTCGTAAAGCTGTTGACTTACCTGTTTGCTGGGAGTTATTGAGGTAAATAATTATATTTCTTCTACCCATATTACTTGAATAGTAGAGAAATCCAGAGGAAATTGAGATGATTTTTGAAAAAAAAACTGGAATATTTTATTTATTCTATCCAAAAATAATTTTTTACGATAGAAAGTATAGAATAATATACTCAGAAAATTAAGTAATTGTGTTTATTATGCTAAATTTTTAATTCCAATCATCTAGTATGATTAGAACGTTTTTCAATGCAAAAATAGTTAGTGTTTTATTATTTTTTTTTATGAGGATTGATAATTTTTGGATGATAACTTCTGCATTAAATTTCGTAACAGTTACTATCAGGATGGTAATATTTACTATCAGGATGATAACAGTTACTATCAGGATGATAATATTTACTTCTGCAATAAATTTTGTAATAGTTACTATCAGGATGATAACAGTTACTATCAGCATGATAATATTCACTTCTGCAATAAATTTTGTAACAGTTACTATCAGGATGGTAATATTTACTATCAGGATGATAACAGTTACTATCAGGATCGTAACAGTTACCATCAGGATGATAATATTTACTTCCGCAATAAATTTCGAAACAGTTACTATCAGGATGGTAACAATTATAATTTCTGATGGTAACTGTTACCATCTGGATTATAAATATAAATATGTAGAATAATTATAATAATTAACTCTACTTAACACACAGGATTGTAACAATTGTCATAAATATGGTGAATATTACAATCGAGATGATTTATACAATCATCCTGATAATACTTACTACTATCTGATTGATGGTAGAAATTTTTACCATAACAAGATAGTAACTCCTATTATTTAATTTTCTGAGTGTAAAGAAAAATCAGCTGTTTCAATTTTTAGTATGATTTTACCGTGTAAATAATATTATTATTTGTTTTTTTTAGTTATCATTTTGTGAACCTCTTCTTAACAGCTCTACAATGTTGACCAGAAGGTTTATTGTTCTACTTATTACGGTAATCCTAATTGTCTCTATCAAAGAATCTTATAGCGTACGTATATATTATAAACATTCTCTAAATTAATCACTACAATAACAGATAAGTTTTTATGTCCAGAGTCTAGTAGTTCATGGAGATTGCCCATTGGGTTTGATGAAGATTGGTGAACGTTGCATGGACGAAAATAACGTTGAGTAGCGTTTTCATGAAAATATAATAAATATCATTGACGGCCATAAGATATAGAGATCACTTAGATTTAAGACTTTTACTGATCGAAATTCACAATACGCAATAATAAATTAAGTAGTTTTCATAATAGATAAAAATAGTGAACTGTGGTGATACGCATGGTGATAAAATTTACGGAAAAAAACTAATGAATACTATTGAAAGTTCATTATTATTAATGTGTTTACCCGGGTCAAAAATAAAACTTGAATAAGACTCAGTCATCTTTAATCGTGACTAAGTAAGCCAATTAAGTCTGAAAGAAGGTGAATTCACCTTCAATACTGAGGAATAAGTGCAATACGCTTATGACAGATAAAATACCGAGAACACTAACTAAGATCGCTAAACACAGTAATGACACTAAAGCATTAGTGCACAAAAATATAAGACCATTAGTTTTTCATCAGTGGTTTCCAATGTGCTCATTAGTATTTTTCCGTAAGGGTAAGGGTGATCAATTTGCATGAGTAGGATAAGCGCGATAGATCCCCTCTTATCTCCTGTTCGTCACCCACTGAATGATGTAACTGTGACTTCGATATTGTAAAATAAAAAAATTATAAAACTAATTGCTTTCAAAATATATAAACAAATCGTCCTCATTTATTTCATATTCATACTCAGTGAACCCACAGAGTACTTAGTGGGTGTGGATGTATTTCCCACGGCGGTTAACGAGGGTCAATCAATAACAAAAGCTAACAACTAGTTTGCTTGAAAGGTACATTTGCGATAAGAAAAAAAAATATACCCAAGAATAGCTACTCAGAAATATAAATTTTTAGCAGTTTTAAAACTCCGCCCTATACCCAAGTTCGCATCAACATCAACAACAACATCAGCTAAAGGGTTCAGTTTAAAGATGCCGTGGCTTATGTGCATCTCGCATCGCCTTGAGGCAGACTAACGACTGGAATTATTCTTCAGACCTACCGCTCTAACCTACTGATCATTTTTTTTTTGTTTACACTTTTATGAATAAAATAATCTAATGGGTAAAATAGTTGCTGAAGTCTTTAGTTCTTATTTATATATATTTAAATACTTTCGTTTTGTTTCACTGCAGAGAGATCAAGTAAATCGCTAGTAATATTTGACCATATATTTATTTCATTTCGGAGATTTTAAAAATTAAAGCTTTCATCTTGTAACATTAGGCTAATTGGGTAATTGCTGATTGGTGGAGAAGAGAAGAGCGGGGAAATTAGTCAATTTTATTACGATGGTAATTTTTTTTTTTTGGATTCAGTGTTTTTGGTGCTTGGATTATAACTTGAAAATGAATGGAGTTAAAATAAAAAACTTATAGGATTAATTGTAGAAAATTTAATGTCCTTTAAAATGACTACCTATTCTACTCTACGCTAAATTCCAAAATTCAACCAAATGGAAAGCTACTCAATTAATAAACTTGTGCTCCTACAGTCAAAAATTTTCTCTTATTGCAAGACTCCATGGAAAATCCAACGCCGAATTTCGTCGAAAACCCAGAAATTAGTCAAAATCACGAAAAAACCCTTCTGGCCAAAATGTAAAAATTTGAGTAAACTCGAAGATAACTCAGGAACTAATTAACGGTTTGACTCAAAAATTGGCGAGGGTCAGTTTTCCTGTCACCCACAGTCCCCGCAATAAAATCTAAGTGGATAAATAATAACGTCGGGTCCTACGATTAGTAATCAAAACCCTTCTTCCAGAGGTTGCTCTTCCTGGTAGATCTAGACCGGAAAACTCGGTCTATTGATTTTCTGAAGCTAAAACTGACATCAAATCATCGCGGGCACAACTAATGCATTTTAATTTGGTAAAAAAAAAAAAGCAAATCCAAGATGATGTTGGTACGTAACGTTAAAAAATTCACAACGACTCGCATTATTATTAGATTACATTTTTAATTCACCTAGGAGCCTTTTTCTCTTGGGTTTCTGGTTACTCTGGTCGAGTTGTGTGGAAATGATCCTTTCCAACAACACACACACACACGTGCACACACTATTGCCAAGTTGAGGATACCATTCGCAATGCTGTATAAGCTAGCCAGTCCTCTATAATACTACGACGTCCACCTTGCTCGTATTTTCTCTACTTTCGTATTCCAAATGAAATTACTGCGGCGAGATTTTGTTATGCATGCAAAGGCTGATGCTACAAATGATGACATTCTTTCATATACGTTCTTTCCTCCTTTATTTATTCAACTTTTTCTGCCTCCTTCCCTCCCGCCTTCTCTCACTTCTTTTGTACTAAAACATTTATTTCAAGGCGTTGGTTTTTCTTTAAAATTCATAACTAGCTGACTAATTAAAACTGATAAACGCAATTCGGTTGAGAATAATGGTCAAATTGGCAAGTGATCCAATTTCGATAAATAGTTCCTAAATTTCCATAGGATTGTCCCGAAAACCACAAGCAGGGCATTAGAATAAAATTAATAGGTTCCAGGCTCAACGCCTTGAAAAGCAACTTCTCCACGACTTGGTCTGCTCAAACAGGGACTCGACAGGATATGACCTAGGCGGGTCAAAAGTCTTCTGTCCCATGTCCGATGTCCAAAATTAGTCCACTTTGACTGTTGAACCACTATTACAAGTGTTTAACGTCCCTCTACTCTAGTTGACTCGGAGTACACATTGTTCATATACTACCTCCATACACTATATATATATTCTTCCGTCTATAGAGTATGGAAAGAGTAATAGGGGATTCCCTACTCGAGGACTCTTATATGTTAACTCTCTTTATTATTTTTTTTTTTTTACTCACTTGCTAACCTTTTGTTGTTCATCTCACGAAAATTACTTCCGTCGTCTGTATTATTTTCTCTCTTATACACACACACACACACACATATATATATATATATGTAATTGATGTGAAACATGCAATAGTAAGAAAAATGTCAAAGTTCTCGTGAAATAAATACAATATTTGAATATATATGAAAGAGAAGGGGGACCTGGTATAGATTGTAGCAAATTAGGTGACCTTTGAAATCACCGCGTATTTTATATTTATGGTGTGCGGAAGCTATGTTTGATTGTTTATTAAATATGAAGAAAAAATGGTCACTCATAAAATTGGGAACTGAAAACGTGAAAAAAAAAATTTTTTATGTGTAATTAATTGTAAGTTGAGAACTAATCGAATAATGATAAAAAAAGTGTGTGTGTGTGTGTGTGTATAAATGTATACATATATATAGCACACAAAAGTATGAAAAATGTCATAGTTTTGTAATATAATGATAATAATATTTCAATATATGTAGAGGAGGGCGGTAGGGAAGAAGGAGGAGACTCAACGAAGAATGAGTGGTAGAAGGGCGAGGGAGGGAGGGGGGGCTAGAGAGGCAGAAGGGTGACATATGTATATTTGTTGCAAAGCAAGGTCATGAACTTGAAGACAATGCGAAATTGTTAGAGAATATATTAAAAGGGAGTTACTTAGGATATATATTAAATTTATTATTATTATCATTATTATTATTATTATTATTATTATTATTATTATTATTATTATTATTATTATTATTATTATTATTATTATTATTATTATTATTATTATTATTATTATTATTATCATTATTGTTGTTGTTATTATTTTATTCTCATATTCAGTGAGGCTTTTCACAAAATTACCAGTTACTCGGTAGGAAAATTACATCCGGTTGTACTTTTATGTTAACACGCAAGAATTGTGATTTCGTGGAGATTTATGTCGTCGAGATTTATAAAAACAAGAATATTTTGAATAACGCTGGAAAGTTGCTTAAAAAATATGAGTTATTTTTTTTACGCCGAGAGATTTTCTGTTTAAAATAGAGTAGGTTTATTGAATTTCGGTAATTATTTTAAACTGCAAAGGTAATTTATAGTCTAGTTGAAATTAAAAATTGATTTATGATATTTTGAATTTTTGTCGGAGGACTTATGTATGGGCAAATATCTCAAAAACTAATAATAATTTAAAAAAAAAACCGATCAATGCAATTTTGTAGCTGAAAAAATTTCCTAACTAAAAACCTGCCATGTATTTGATTTTCTTGAGTGCTTAAAAAAGTTACAGCTAATTAAAAAAAACGTAATGAATGAATTTAATAATAAAAGAGTTAAATCGACTAATACTTTATTTCAAAGTCGAATATTTTAAAAACTACTAAAAATTTTGATAAATTTAATGAATACAATTTTTTAGTCCAGTAAATTTCCTATCCAAAACCCTCTCAAAAATCAAATTTTTCTTACCAACACCAGTAGAGAGAACCAAACAAAAAAATTTTTTCAAATTTCAATTTTTCCTTGTCTTTTTATCAAAATAAAATAAAACGTACATATATCTAGTTTGTTGAGTTTTAGATGAAACGAATGGTTATAAGGGTAGTCCATTAGTAGGAGTAGGATGTGTGCGATTACACACCCCTGACAGTCCACTTAATAATGCATCAGTTTCCATCCTCACACATTACACCCGAGCTATGACCACTCTGGCACCGTCTCTTTATCCACCAATACCTCTCTAGAATCCACCATCAGCATCATCATAAACACCAACACAAAATCGTCTTTCTGTATCGCACCGTCTGCTTATTACCAGCTTTGATTTGTAAAGGCCGTAGAGAGCCAGACGTAGGATAGAAAGCAACCGTTGAAAGCTTCATCTTCCAAAGAGTCCAGCTTTCATTAAAACCCGATCCACCTTTCGCTTCTGCTTCTGCTTCTACTTCTACTTCTATTATTCTCTTTATCTCTCTCTGCCTTTCTCTCATCTTCCACTCTTTCAGTTTCTGCATTTTATTCTACTTCAGCTTATAGTTGAACTTCAATTTCTGGTTTATATTCTCTTTCTCTATATTCTGCTTTCAGTTGATCAGCTGAATTTTAAATTTAAGCAGCATTAAAATGAACCAAACCTTAACTTACATCCACTTGAATTAAACAATATAGAGATTTTAATTCCCAGATCTAAAAACCGTTCCAACAATTGAATTTCTAAGTTTGTTAATCCGTATGTGCTAGAGTTGAGATGGATTTAAATCGTCTGTGAAAGTAAAGAGAGTAATTTATTTCAAGGATTTTGAGATAATTATTTTATCTTTCTGTTTTATTTATTAATTTACGAAAAAACTAAGTGGAAAAAATTTTTATCATTGGAGGGTTTTAGATAGGAAATTAACTGGGTTACAAAATTTTTTCATTGAATATTTTAAAATTTACGATATCTCCAAGATATTAAACTTTGACTTCAACCACTAGTGATTCCAAATCTGAAATGATAAAATTCATTGTTTGATAATTATTTAATTAGCAATAACTTCATAACGGATAAAGGAAAAGTAAATTTCTGGGAGGGTTTTGGTTAGGAAATTTACTGAGCTTCAAAATTGTATAAATTAAATTTCTTTAAATTTTTAGTAGCTTCCGAGATAATTTAATTTTTAATTGAATTGCTAATGGATTCAAATCTGAAATTATGAAATTAATTCATTGATTAATTTTTAATTAACTGTATCTTGTTAACTGATTTAAAAAAATTAAATTCTTGGGAGGGATTTGGATAGGAAATTTACTAAGCCACAAATTTTCTTGAACAATAATTTTAACCATTTTTAGTATTTTCCTATTTATTTTTCGTCAGTCATAAAATCAACAATTTTAAATATCTCAATTTCATTTTGAAATTGTTTAAAAATTCATATCTCAAAAATTTATTTACAAATATTCATCACTAAGAAATAATAATTATAGCCAATGACCTTAGAAATTTAGTTAATTTTAAGAATTTTTCTTTTTCCAACTTTCCAACTTTGAATTAAATTAAAAAATTTGAAAATTGGAAAAGTTAAAAATTTCTCGAAAAATTGTTTTTTTTTTTTTTAATTGAACAAACTGAGGATAATTCATTCGATTTATTTGTTAATTGGAAATATTCTCAAATTATTAAAAGAAAAGTCAGTAATAAATAAGAATTTTATTGACAGAAAAAAAAGAAAAAATAATAACTAACTAGACTCATCTAAAGCCAGAGCAATCTCGTTCTTATTAACTGAGCAGTGATTTCTGTAAAATTAAAATAGCCCAAGGTGATATCATTTGCCATCTTGCATCAGGGTAAGACGACCTCATACCTTTTTTTATTATTATCATTATTCTTTTTTTTTTATCCGAATCTTGATCTAGAGATAAGTGGCGTCGAATTTTATCCCACTTTCGCTCTAGGCTGCTATCAATCGACTATTATTTTTTTTACAAACGTAATTGAGAGTTCTGTGGACATAATTAATTTTCAAAAGAAATTAATTTGATAAAAAAAAAAAATTAATTTTAAAAAATTTTGAAAATGAGGTAATTTTTGATAATTTGAAAATCAAGATTTCTTTGAAACTTATAATAAAAATTTGATGACCGAAATGGAAACTTATAGCGGAAAGTCATATCTTTAAAATATGGGTAATTAGATTTTTAAATGTCAATTAGTTCGGGAGAAATTAATTTTTTAAATTATGGAAAATAATTTGAGGGAAATACCGGATTTGGAAAAATAAATTGTTTTCGTTAAAAATTCGATATCTCAAAAATTAATTATCAAAAGTTTATAACACATAAAGAAATTGTATTTGAAGATCTGAGATTTAAAGGAAGCATCAAAAAGTACGGAAATTTTCATTTGGGTATAGGTTAAATTAATTTGCGAATTTTGAAAATGAAAATTGTAAGTTTGGATTTTGGTGGGAACAATATTTGGGCCTATAAAAGTCGATATCTTGAAAAGTTCCGATCGGATCTCGGTTTTGTCACAGTGAAAATTGCAGCTGGAAGTCTGATTTAAAAAATGAGACCTTAATCGGTTGTAAATATTGATAACGTTCGAAGTTATGAATTTTTTAAGTAAAATTCGTAAGCTAGAAAATAAAGTCTTAGATAAAATTTGAAATCATCTACTGAAAAATTCTACATCTCATTAACTCCTGATTGGATCTCAATTGTATTCGAATAAAAATTCTTTGGGAAGATTGAAGACCTACCATTGGTGGCCTTTCTTCACAGGATCTTCAGTTCAGGTCCCACAGTTAAGCTAGGTAGTCTGGCCCTCTCGGATGGAAGAGTAACAGTAAACGACGAAGAAATATTGGCTCATCTCTTTGAAGTACGTTTTCCCTGGCTCGGAACTGACGGGACAGGGAGAAAATCAAAAGGCGCAGAGGAGTTTCACAGCCACTAGACAAGGTGTCTGGAGGACTGCTACCAGGGTGGTAACATCCAGCAATATTGAATGGGCAATTGGTAACTTTGAAACGTACAAAAGCTCAGGGGTGGATGGGATTTTTCCGGCTCTATTACAAGATAGCGGAGAATTATTTTGCAACCATCTTCTACAAATTTTTAGCCTGTCTGACCCTAAGCTATGTGCCTGGATCATGTCGCGAGGTCAGGGTAGTCTTTATTCCGAAACACGGGAAAAGTTCCTATGACCTAGCGAAATCTCTCAGGCCCATAAGTCTGACTTCTTTCCTTTTAAAAACCCTAGAAAGAATGGTGAGACATATCAGAGAAGAAACACTGAGTCACATACCAGTGCATCATTCGCAACATGCATAAAGGGCTGGCAGGTCCGTCGAAACAGCTCTACGTGAAGTGGTTAGTTACGTTGAAAAAGCCTTTCACGGGGAAGAATCAGTCCTGGGAGTATTTCTTGATATTGAAGGGGCATTTGATGATACACCCTTAGAAGCTATTTGCGAAGCGGTGGAACACTTTGGGATAGAGAAGTCTGTCACAGAATGGGCTCACAATATGATTCGTTCAAGAATAGTAACAACCGAACTTAGTGATACTAAGATACGGGCTCGTGTTAAAAGAGGTTACCCGCAAGAAGGCGTGACCTCTTCTCTCATATGGTTATTAGTCATTAACGAGCTTCTAGTATGGCTTGAAAAGCTAGCAGTACACGTAGTGGGCTACGAGAATGACGTTGCTTTAATGATCAGAGGCTGTAGCCCAGTAGAGATCAGAAGGAGGATGCAAAAAGCACTCGATCTTATACAAAAATGGTACACTGACAGATCTCTGAAGGTTAACCTCAGCAAAACAGAGATGGTGCTCTTCACTAGAAGGAGGAAGCTTAATGTTAAAGCGCCTTCAATATTCGGCACTGAGCTGAAGTTTTCAGCAGAGGTACGCTACCTTGGAGTAACTCTGAACATAAAGCTCACGTGGAGAAGCCATATACGGAAGCAGGCTCAAAAAACTACTGACAGTTTTTGGGCCTGTAGAAGGGTATTTAGCACAAGGTGGGGTCTAAAACCAAAGTTAGTAAATCAGATTTACACGGTTATTTTGATACTCCAGCTAACTTTTGCCTCTGTTGGTGGTGGCCCGTGATTTAAAGGGACGTCAACATTAAGGCATTAAAGAAGGTCTATCGACTTGATATGCTAGGCATAACAGGAGCGTTTAAAACAACTCCTACTTTAGCTATGGGGGCACTTCTGAATGTAGTTCCTCCAAATATAACTGTAGAGTCTCTGGCTGTAAAAACGGCAATGAGACTGCACTTTATTGGACTGTGATCAACGGCTAGAACGGGATATGCGTCCATCGTGTGGAACAGAGATCTCGAAGAGGTTCTGGCCCTAGGAGGGGACTACATCTCTCGTAGTTATCATTTCAGATTTAACTACAAGGTCTCCTTTCCAAGCAGGCAGGAATGGAAAGAGGAGAGTGATGATATCCTGTCCCGTGTCAGCGAGTGCTTACTATGTCAATCTCATTTGGGTACCGGGGCATAGCGGTATCAAAGGGAATGTCATTGCACATGGAATAGCAAGAGCAGGGGCCTATAAAACGGGTCCCGAGCCGGCCTGTTTAATTCTGGTGCCTTTGTGCTTCATTAGGAATCACTTGGTTCAATGGAACTGTGACAGATTCTTCGACCTGTGGCTTGAGGCCGGAGGCATGCGACATATAAAGGCACTATTTCATGAGCCATCAAAGACATTAGGTGCCAGTCTAATAGAGCTCGACAGATCCAAACTGAGGATTATTGTGGGGCTTGTTACAGGGCACTGGTTTACTGGTCGGCAACTGAAATTTATGGGCATCACCGATGATTCGGTGTGTCCCAAATGCAACTCAGAGAACAAAACTCCTCTTCACCTGCTGACCCATTGCAGAGCCATAACGGATGTAAGGAAAGACATCTTGAGGATCTGTGATGGTACTCAGCCTAACCTAGTGAGATTGACCTAGTAAGGCAGAGTACAATGGTTCAAAGGAACTGAGTGCTCGGCTCTATGCCAAAAAAGGTGTCAATTCTCACTCCAATTCAATTCAATTCAATTCAATACTGAAAACTTCAATATCTCAGAAACTTTTGATTGGATCTCAATTGTATTCAAATGAAAATTGTAGCTGAAAATCTGATTCTCCAAATGAGGCCTTAAAATAATCTTAATTTTGATTTTAGAAGCTATGAATTTTAGAAAATATAAGAAAAAATTTTAGAAAACATTTTAAATTATCGACTAAAAAATTGGATATCTCGAAACTTTTGATTGGATCTCGATTTTTTCGGAATGAAAATTGTAGTCAGAAGTCTGATCTTTGATTAAAGCCTTTCAACGAATCTGAATATTAATAATTTTCAAAGTTATCAATATTTTAAATTTGAAAAAAAAAATTTAATAGAAAAAATTTGACTTTTGTGTCTTCAATATTTAATTGATAAATTTTATGTTTCGGAAACAGAAGTCTATCACAAGATAATGAAAACTATAGCCAAACTTCTGATCTCTCGAATAAAATTTAATTTGAATTTTTATGACAATTCGTTCAAAAGTTATGAATTTTTGAAATTTATGAATAAAAAGTTCAATTTAAATTTCTTGGGAATAAAATTTTTATTTTTCTGATTATTTTGAATAAATTTGAAGTACGAAATTCATATCAGATGAATAATTATTAATTTATATAAGTAATAAACATAAAAAGTGAGGGAAATTGTGAAATAAAAACTAAAAAATGTAAAAGTTGATCTGGAGGAACATAAAAAAACAAATAAATAAAATAAGAATGAGAGATGGGAATAGATAGGTCGCGTTGATATCGGAGATGGCGGAAATTTAATTTACCCCTTAGAGAGAGTTATCTTGACTCGTAATACTCCCGGCGTTTTTAATGAAACATTTAACTTTAAATTGTTAAAAATACGAGGAAAAAAAATTTTTTCAATTCCATTGGTAGCGTCCTAATGAATTTTCAAGCAAACACGGATAATTTATTTTAGACATTCCATTTTGTCCCAGTTTACAAGCACTACTGTTTTAAGAGCTCACTTTATTTTTAAAGAATTTTCAGAAAAAGAGATTGAGAAAAAATTTCAAAGTGGAAGTTTCGAATTAGATGTTGGTGTTCAGAGTTCAATACCTGAGAAAGCTTCTAGAAAAAATCTGGGCGTTGGTTGGCCCTGCGTGCAAGCCCCGAAACTTCCCGCTGTTTTCGAGCTCAAGGAACTTGAAAACATCACTGTGAATATATTTTCGAGCTCTTCAAGCTAGAAAATGCTATTACATGCAGTTGTTTTTTTATTATCTTTTCAAGCTCTTACAAGTTACGTTTTATGCTGAAGTTTGAAAATTTAAGAATCGAAAATCATTAATGAAGAAGTGGCTTTTAAATTTTTATTTCCGATTATGTTCTATGAAATAAATGTATCAAAGCAGAAATCAATTTCAGTGATCAAAATCAAGATTTGAATGAGTTTTGACTTAGGTCAGAGCAATAATATATGAAATATCCGAGAAAAATATTAAAAACTGAGTTTTTTCAATTTCTTGCTGAAAATATAATTAAATACAAAGAACAAGTTAGATGAAATTATATGATGATCGAAAGAGAATATAAAGAGAAAGAGTTGGTATGACATCAGAAACATTGTAGCCCGTCATATTTTCATTCATCCGAAAAAAATAACATTTTATGTTATTTTTTTAACTTTTAAGCGCCGATATTTTCTGAACCAATTAACCGATTTTTACGTTTGAGGTGGCAATCAGCGCATTTCCTTGAATCCCGGGGTAAAAGGTTTAGATCTGACCACATATAATTATATCTGATCAGATCTGACAAAGTAGATCTGGTCAGATCTTTAAATTGTCTCTATCTAGCGAGATCTGGCCAGATCTGATCAGATATAATTATATGTGGTCAGATCTAAACCTTTCTCCCCGGGGATCTCTATTAAAAAAATACTAAATTGCGAAAAAAAAATAAGATAATTTCAATTCAATCCGAAATGTAATATGATATATTAGGAACGTGACTTAGAGGAATTATAAATTGTTAAGATTAATGAAAAAATCCCGGTGACTGTTGGGCTCGAACGTGCATCCTTCTGATTCAAAGTCTTTGATGCTATCCACAGCGCTGACCCACGTATGTGATCGCGTGAGTGTAAATAACTAGATATGAACAACTTTCATTAATGATACAATGTATAACTGATTATATCTGAGCTGATATAATAAGATCTGATTATGTTAAGTGTTCTATTTAGTTCAGATGTAGTTATATCTGATCAGATCTCACGAGATACACGCAGATCTGACCAGATATAAACAATTTTCTATAAAGATAAGACGTATATGTGATTATGTTTGAGCAGATATAATAAGATATGAATGTTTAAAATGTAATTAATTCAGATGTAGTTATACCTGATCAGATCTTATGAGATATATGCAGATCTGACCAGATATAAACAATTTTCTATGAAAATAAGAAGTATATATAATTATATCTGAGCAAATATAACGAGATATGATTGTGTCAAAAGTTGTATTTAGTTCAGATATAGTTACATCTGATCAGATCTTACGAGATATACGCAGATCTGACTAGATATAAACAATTTTCTATAAAAATAAGACGTATACATGGTTATAACTGAGCAGATATAATAAGATCTGATTGTGTCAAATGTTATATTTAGTTCAGATATAGTTATATTTGATCAGATCTTACGAGATATGCGCAGATCTGACTAGATATAATCATGTCTGTCATTGTACCTAGCCCAGATCTAATTATATCTGATTAGATCTGATCGGATATAAACGGTGGTCGGCCAGATACAATGAGATCTGATCATGTCTAAATATTGGATCTGATCAGATATAAATAGATCTGCCAAGATATAATTTGATCTGACCAGATATAATTATATCTGTTCAGATCTTAATCATTTTCACCGGGATGCTAGAGCTGATGAAAATTTGGAATCGATTGGTTCAGCCGTTTTGAAGATATTCCGAAAAACCCGTTTTTCATCATTTCTTTCTCCAAAGATATCTCTCGAACGCATTAACCGATTGAGATGGGTAAGCTGAAATTTTTGAAAATCATCGATTTTCTTAGCGGGAAGTTAAAAAAACGACGATTTACTTCATTTTGTTTATTGCATTATACAATTCATTCGAAAACCTTTTTTTGCGTTTTTATAATTATTTCACGGAAAATTTCCTCCTGTCTTCATATTCTTGCACAGTTATACATGTACCTTGAAACAAGTTAGTTGTGCATCGATTTCCTTCACAACAGCCATATCCTTGTGATGGATGGCACTAAAAAAATATTATTTTTTATCGATTATTTATTTTTCAGAAAAAAAATCCTTAGCTGATGTGAATTGTTAAATTTGTAATTTAAGAATTTATACGATTTTGAAGTGAAAATTGTAAAATATTCAAATTTCAGTTTTGCACAAAATCAATGTAATTATTATTTTTTTTTTTTTTCATTGTTTTGCAAGAAAGCCGACTAGAATTTTTTCTTGATTTTCCTAAAGTACTATACGGACCTTGTCAGGTTAATGTAAGGTTTGCCTTATTAGGGCAAACTTGACTTCTTTGGCAGGATCTCATCAGGATATCCGTATTAAAAAAAAAACTAATTCAATCCCTTCTAATATTCCATTTACATGCTAAAAATTCAACAAAGACCAAAGAATATCATATAAAAATCACGTCAATCATTGCAGCACAGATTTTTAACCTCTTTATCAGTTATTCTTTGACATCATAATGAATATAATATTCACATTCACAAGATTACACGCAGTGGATAGCATCAAGGACTTTGAATCGAAAGGACGTAGGTTCGAGCCCAGCAGTCATCGGGATTTTTACATCAATAAAAAATATGTTTACTTCCTCTAATCAATGCTCTTAATACAATAGATAACATTCCCGATCGAATTAAAATTCTCTTATTTTTTTTTTCGCAATTTAATATTTTTTTTAAAACAATTACTAATGAGGCAACCCTGATGAGGATTTGATGAGGATATCCTGGTAAGGGTTTGATGAGGCAATCCTGATAAGGACCTCATGGGTCTTAAGCGTTACAACCATATCTCTTTCTCGTCAGGATACCCTGATCGAGTCCTTATTTGAAATAAGGTTAAGCTGATAAGGACCTCGTCAGGTCCTTATGAAAAATTCTAGTCGGGAAACTTACCCAACCGCCAGGACATAATGCATATACACCAGGATAGATAACAACCAATACGAAAATTGATAACAATAAAATTATCTTCGACATTTTTTTATTTTACATCTTGAAGCTGAAAAACACAATAATTATTTAATTTCAATTTTGCAGCCAAACTGTTAAGGTACTACGAAAAAAGGACTGTAATTAATTCGGAAATTGAAAAATTTTCTATAAAAAATATTTTACTTTTATTCTTGTAAAGTCAACAATACAAAAGTTATAATTACAAATATATAAACAATTATTATTTATTACCAATTGTTGTTTTCTAAAGTTCTGCAAGCCTGTATGTGACTGATCCGTGGATTGCTCACTGTCAAATATAGACAAGTCTTGTTTTTCGACCTTTACGATGATAAATGTTTTCTTTGCGATAAATTTGTTTTGAGACGTAAAGTTTATCTGATAAACAAACAAATGTACTGATTTGAGAAATAAAATCACGATCGAAAATTTAGTCGAGTTACGCATAACTAGGTTTTTATTTTCTCAGAACCATAAGTTATCACGGAGTTTTGACTTTGAGATCAAAAGTCGAAAGTGGAAAATATATCAAGCTGGCATTGGCATAATGGGGCTCGTTAAAAAATAGTTATCGTGTATAACGAGTGACATTAAGTATTATTGAGTTTATCTAGTCTAAGATGAAAAGTATTACCTGACCGTAAAGACATAAAGACGTCGAAAAAAATATTATTGGATATGAATAACTTAAAATTAAAAAAAAAATGTTGGAAAATCGAAAACTGTACACCTCAATCGCTCATTTTAATTTGAATTATTATTTTTATTTTGTAATACTATTTTTTTTTCACTTTACTACGAATACTTATTTCATTCGTAAATCATCAACTTGTTTCATGACTCAAAACAATTTATAAACCACCTAACCTTGCAAGCCAGCCCTGAAATTTCCTGTTTCTTTTGACCTCGAGGAGCTCGACAACATTATTGTCTACACAATTTTGAGCTCTTCAAGCTCGATAATAGTAATGTTACACATTCCATTGCGAAAACCTAAGTAATAATCAATAACAAAAATAATTTGTACATTGGTTGACCCTGTGTGCCAGCCCTAAGACTTTCCGCTGTTTTCGAGCTCCTTTAGCTCAAAAATACATTTCGATGCCATTGTTTTCTTATGAACTTTCCAAACTCAGACACATTATAGTAGATTATATCATAAATTATCCGCGGAAAATGACATAAAATGTTATTTTTTCAATACTTCATCGTCGATATTTTTTAAGCTAATTGATGGATTTTGATGTTCACTGTAGCAATCAGCGCGTTTTATAGACTTTGCAAACTAACTAAATTTGTTGAAGCGACAGTTGACTAATGTTAAGAAAACGTCCATTGAGCATAAGTTCTGCTTAGTTAGTTACTGTTTTTGTGACATTGGTTTCGATTATTTTTAATCGGACATAAAAAAAGAAAGTTGATAAAGTTTATAATTCGAATAGTTTAAAAAACAAAATATTCAAAGAATAGCATCTGTAGCTTTCTTATTTTTCTACTTGCGGATATTTTTATTTTTTATTTTTTTTTTTTTCGTAATTGATTAAAAAAAAAAAAATTCGAAAATAGTCAACTGTCAGCAAAATATGATCAAAACATTATAGAGGTCATAACTTGACAGAAAATGAAAAAAAAAAATTTTACCTACTTTTTGAGGGGGGCCTTTGTGCCCCAGGCTCCCCATTAACAATTTCTACTAAAACATGAAAAATTAATAAAATGTAATTTTTCTTTAGTGCCATTCATCACAAGGATATGGCTGTTGTGAAGGAAATCAATGCGATAAAGCTATTTTCTATAGGTTACAGATTGTTACATAGATATAACTCATCCTAGCAAAATTCGTCAATGTCTTATAATAATTTTTTTTCAAAGAAATGAAACAAACAGCGTTACTGAATATCTATTATTCGAATGACCCTCAATTCCAATAATTTAAAATGTAAAAGCAAAAGTTATAATCTCTTACCAATAGTGTTCCGTTGAATCTTTAGAACCTTCTGGGTACCGATTGTTAACAAAATGGGGTTTTTTATACTTGCAGAATTGTTCAAGTGGGAGCCTTCAATGCCAAAAAACAACTGTCTCATAACCATTTTATCATTTTCGGTATGAGTCAGAAGCGAAAAAGGAAAAATGATAATGCAGCAATTATGATAATAATAACTGAACACTACAGAAATTACTAACTACATTGTCATTTTTGTATACTGTAGAGTATTTAATGTATATTTTTAGTTAATTTTTTTATTTTTGCAGAGTTAAAATTGGAGAATCGTATAATAAAATATATTAAATATTATAATATTTTTGAGGCTCATTTTTTCCGGTTATAAAATATATATGCGCTTTTATTTTTGTCATACGGGTTAATTGTTGGCTAGTTTGACTTATCAACTTAAAAAAAAAAAGTAAAATAGATAAATAAGCAAGTTATATAACATATTTGTTACAAAATAATCACACATAGCTTGGCATTAAAATTTTAAAAATACATAAATACCCAAGTCGAAATTTCCAGTCTGTTTTGATAGTATTTTTTTTCGACAAATTTCAGACACAAATTTGACGATTAAAACAAATCTCTACTGTATTAGTAACTATAGGATAGCACGCCTAGTTTTAACTATAATTACTATAGTGGAGTTTGTTCACTTTTGACTGTTTTACGATAAAACCAGTCCTGAAATTATAATAATCGAGAAAAACTCTTATCGGATCGCGTACAATTGGTAAAGAAACAGAAGGGAAAAAGGGGTTAGTAATTAGAAATAGCCATCATGATCTAAGAAAATTTGAAATTTCAAAATTCCACAAATAATTTTTTGGTATAAGAATTTAAAATCAAAATTATTTTTATTAGATATAATTCTATTTAAATTGTATAAATTCTGAATTTAATTTTCAATGACTTAAACAAAGAATTTAAGACTTTAATATTTAAAATCATAAGAGCTTGATTAATGGGCATAGAGGACCGATTTGCGGCGGTTTTTATAGGCACCACTATAGGCGAGGGGTAGCTTGCGTGACCTAGATTCGATTTTTCTGGCTACCGAAAAATAGGATAGTAAACGAAATCTCTAGCAATTAGAACGAAAAAGAAGATGATGTTACTAAGCGGTGTTGAATAGCTGAGATACTTTCGGGGTGTGGTGTAAGAAAAGACGTGCGTGACGATATCGGGTAGAAACTTCTAGAACAATGACAAAAACAAAAAAAAGACGGTGGTAGTTTCTATGGGTGAAAGAAGCAGATCCGATCCCATATTATCAGATAGGAGTTATTTTAGACTGTTAAATACGGGTTATTAATTAGATTTCTGGTATAGGTGTTTATTGATTATTGATCCTTTTGTCATTATCTTTCTATTGGTTATAGTCATTTCTTTCTATCGTCACTGGGTTAAATGTTACACCTATTTTTAATTACAATATTCAAGAAATTGCAAATATTATTAGGTTCATACACTACTGGAAAAAATTAAGGGATCAAAAAAAAATTCCAAATTTTTGGGCAAATTTCAACAGGCCGTAACTTCGAAAGAAATGGTCGTACAAGAAATCGATGAAAAAGGAAATTGTAGCTCCAAGTGTCTAGTTTTTGGATTAGAACTTTAAAAATTTTTAACCTCTGCGGTTTTTGAGTAATCGTAGAAAAACCAGCAACAAAAAAATTTTCAAAATTTTTTTAGTTATTTTTTTTGGTCTACGGGCGTGGAAAAAATTTTTTTAGCTTAACCTCTATAAGGATCGGATACTTTGTTCATTTAGCTTTAATTTGGTTTTTTGAACACCTCGATACGTCCACTTCTCGCCGAGATATCGGTCTTCAAATGGAAAAGGATCCTTTTGTGTTTGATTATCGATATCTCAGCAACCAATGATCGCACAGAAAGTTAAAGGTGGGTTTCAAGAACTTGAATGAATTCTCCTTAACGACTAGCCATTGCTTTTCCAAAAAAAAAATTTTTTCTTATTGTTACATGAATTTGAAAATGCAACAAAAAAAGGGCTATTGGTGGTTTTTTGGAAAATCGAGCGCTAGATCGAAAATATTGAGGAAACCACTAATGTTAAGTGTGCCTTTTACAGTTCAATATGTCCACAAAAACCCTACAAAAAATCAAATTAATCCAGCCAGCCGTTTTTTTGTTTCACTCAATCGAATTTTTGAAAAAATTAAAGGATCACGTTTTTTGCTCTGAAAAGCTCATAATTTTTAAAAATGAGAAAAAAAAATCGTTTTTCCTAGCTTTTTCCACATTTTTGCTCCAGAAAAAGCTTAAATTTAAAACAAAAAAAAATTTCGAAAAATAAAATTTTTTTTGAATTTTTTTCTCTTGAAAATTAAAAAAGTAAAAAATTTTCAATTCTGACCAAAAAAATTAAAAAAAATTTCTTTTAGTGCAAAGTAATTAGTCTTGAAAAAAACTGTTAAATTAAGCGATTTGCTAAGGATTCGTAACAAGTAAAATAAAAAACAATCTGCGAAAAACGTGTGAAAAAAAATCGAAATTCGATTGGGAGTATTAACTTTTTTTTTTAATTTAATTAAAAGGAGACCAGTAGAATCAAGGAATACAGCTGCGGAAACGCGTTAAAAATGATTGGGCGATGGTTTCTTGAATTTCCTTAACTTGTTTAAAAAAAAATTTTTACAAAAAAAAAATTTTTTTTTCAAAAAAAATTTTATTTTTCGAAATTTTTTTTTTTTTTCGAAATTTTTTTTTGTTTCAAATTTAAGCTTTTTCTGGAGCAAAAATGTGGAAAAAGCTAGGAAAAACGATTTTTTTTTCTCATTTTTAAAAATTATGAGCTTTTCAGAGCAAAAAACGTGATCCTTTAATTTTTTCAAAAATTCGATCGAGTGAAACAAAAAAACGGCTGGCTGGATTAATTTGATTTTTTGTAGGGTTTTTGTGGACATATTGAACTGTAAAAGGCACACTTAACATTAGTGGTTTCCTCAATATTTTCGATCTAGCGCTCGATTTTCCAAAAAACCACCAATAGCCCTTTTTTTGTTGCATTTTCAAATTCATGTAACAATAAGAAAAAATTTTTTTTTTGGAAAAGCAATGGCTAGTCGTTAAGGAGAATTCATTCAAGTTCTTGAAACCCACCTTTAACTTTCTGTGCGATCATTGGTTGCTGAGATATCGATAATCAAACACAAAAGGATCCTTTTCCATTTGAAGACCGATATCTCGGCGAGAAGTGGACGTATCGAGGTGTTCAAAAAACCAAATTAAAGCTAAATGAACAAAGTATCCGATCCTTATAGTGGTTAAGCTAAAAAAATTTTTTCCACGCCCGTAGACCAAAAAAAATAACTAAAAAAATTTTGAAAATTTTTTTGTTGCTAGTTTTTCTACGATTACTCAAAAACCGCAGAGGTTAAAAATTTTTAAAGTTCTAATCCAAAAACTAGACACTTGGAGCTACAATTTCCTTTTTCATCGATTTCTTGTACGACCATTTCTTTCGAAGTTACGGCCTGTTGAAATTTGCCCAAAAATTTGGAATTTTTTTTTGATCCCTTAATTTTTTCCAGTAGTGTAGATAAAAGTGCATTAGATAATTATTGTGATAATCTTAGTTTTTCCTTATTTTAATTATTTGCCCCGGTCAAAAATTAAAACTTGATTTAGACTTGGTCGTCTTAAATCGTGACTAAGTAAGACCAATTAAGTCGAAACCAAAGCGAACTCACACAATTTCGCCTTGGTTTCGACTTAACTGGTCTTAATTAGTCACGATTTAAAACGACTAAGTCTAAATCAAGTTTTATTTTTGACCAGGGTACCAAGTTATTCAAATTAGAATTTAGCGATATATTCGTATGTGTTAGAGAGAGAAGATGATCGTGATGAGTTATGCGGCACATCTTAGAAAGAAGCTTCTAGATCCAGCTCAATGTTATTTGGTGAGCTTTATTTTAGATTGTTAATTATGGATTATTAATTAGGTTTATGGTATAGGTGTGTATTGATTATTAATCGTTTCGTTATTATCTTTCGATTGATTATAGTTATTTCCTTCTATTGTTATTGGTTTAAGTGTTATACTTATTTTTATTTATTATGGGATAATTATTGAATAATCTGGAATTATTATCGATTCGATTAGATAAGTTATATATACCATTCAGACCCAGCAATCAGAAGGACGGCAGTTCGCGCCCAGAGCCAAGCAGAATTTTCACCGAGTTTTTTTCACATCATTTACCTCCCTTAGATAGTTTAAACGTTAATGATCATGAACTCTACGAGATTATTAATAATAAAATTTTTTTTAAATTAAATTTATTCGTTTCCTCGATGCATGGGCCAGCTCTGGCAACGAAGCCTGGCCCAGGTCTGGCAATCGAGCATGGCCCAGATCTGGCAAACATGCATGGCCCGGGATTGGTAACCAAACATGGGCCAGGTCTGGCGACCAGGCTTGGCCCGAGATGATCATCCCAGACTTTTACTAGAACTGGGCCAAGACTGGCTTACAAGCCTGGCCCAAGATTCTACAAAGTTGGACCAAGCCTGGGCCCGTAGTACTTTTCTCTCTGGGTAAATAAAAAAATGTCAAAAATCATTAAATTGTTATCAATTTTCGTGTTGGTCATTACCTATCCTGGTGTATATGCAGCATGTCCTGACGGTTGGGTAAGTAATCATTACAACACAGTGAAGAAAAAAAAGAAATCGGTTTATAGGTTGACCCCGCGGGCCAGCCCCAAAACTTCCCGCTGTTTTCGAGCTCAAGGAGCTCCTTGAGCTCGAAAACATTGTTGTGAACACATTTTTGAGTTCTTCAAGCTCAAAAATACTTTTGTTTGACATTGTTTTCGATAAAAACCGTTTTTAGCATTTCTTTCTCCCACGATATTTCGCGAATAAATTGAACAATTCTGATGGTTGAGTCGACAATCGACGCGTTTTATGGAGTTCTAGAGCTGATTAGATTTTGAAATCGATCGTTCCACTCGTTTCTGGAAAATCAATAAAAAACTGAAAAACAAAAATTTTTTTTTTCGTAATTCGCAAATATTTTCGAGTTTACATGATCAAATAATCCGAAATTTTCAGGAAAGTTGATGGCTAAGGAGCTTTTTCGATTGCCGCAAGAACCATGCAAATCGGTTCATTAGTTAAAAAGTTTTAGACCGGTCACACACCCCCACACACACACACACACGCACACACACACTGTGTGTGTTTGGAATCGAGAATAGTCTCATCTTGATGATGAGACTGATAACTTTTATTAATGTTGATTAGTTTGGAGGCAATTGATTTTTAAATATAGAAAATGGGAATGGAAAATTTTAAGTCTTGTTCTTACATAGAAGTGGTTGCTTAAATAATTACCATCTTGGAAACTAATGACTGAATCTTAAGTGGTCTTGAATGAAAATTGTTCTTAGATATCTAAGCTTTGATTTGAGACCAATCTGGTCCCTTAGTCTTTATAAGTTTCCGAGTTATTAATTTCCAATGTTCTTAAAAAAATCCAACTTTGAAATAGACTAAGATCTACCCCTATCTATATTGATCGATATCTCAAAAACTAATGATCGAAACTTAATCAACGATCGACAAAAACTGTCACCAAATGTCCAGAAAAAAAAATTCAATGCAATTCTGAATGAAAAAAAAACTTAAAATAACTAGAAAACTCATTTTCATAAGCGATAAAAGTCATGATAATAAACTTATTTACAAAGTGATTAACGTATAAAGTAAAATAAAATAATTATATGAGGGTAAGTTAGCCCGGATAGTTTATGTCCATTATCCAAAGTCGGGAAAATAATTTGAACATACGGACAATAGGTTAAATATGTAGACACATATAGTTAATAATAAAGCAAACAAACTAGTTAGTCGGGTTCTGATTTTACAGAGTAGCAGTCTCATAATTGTTAGGACATAACCTACCAGATAATCGTGTCCAAACTTTTGCGACAACCGCTACGACGTTTAACTCGTGCGGTTGTACTGGATGGGCATTTAACCCCTATTGTCATTACTCGGTGCATGAATACTGTGTTTGTAAACATATTTTGTTCTTAATCACCCATCAGTATATATTAAATATATACAATATATTTTATATATGTCAACACTTAAGTTTTTTAATATTTTAACTTCTCAATATGAAAATAGTAAATTTTTAAAAATTCGGGAATCTATTGTTTTAACCCCAATTTTCGAAAATCGAGTTTTTATCAGATATCGACATTTGGAGATCCTAGGAAGCTATTTCAACCATTTCCAGAATGATTTCCGAGTGGCTGGATGTGTGTGTGTGTGTGTGTGTGTGTGTAATACATGGCCATATATAATACACTTTTCTCGGACAATTAAATAACTATTGGATGAATACAATTATTTCTGTTATAAATAGAATAATAATAATATAATAATAGTATAAATTGACGTCTCTAACGTCAGCCATTTTTAAGCTTCATTGTCAGCCTTTTTTCGGCTGTTCTTGGGCTTAACGCGTTTCAGTCGAATTTCGGCGTTTTTTCGGCCAACGAGTTACGGCCTCGTGTTCACTACCTGAACCTTCTTTCGGCCGAAAAAAAAAGTTTTTTTTTTTTTTTTTAGTTTGAAATATTTTCATCTAGGATAAAGTACTTTAGGTTTTACTAAAAATGAAAATATTTTTTTATTCAGCACAACAATAAAACCTATTATAATTATTCTTATAAAATATAATAATAGAGATATATTAATAATATAAAAACCGTTTAGTAAATTATAATTTTATTTGAAAAACTGAAATAAATTTTACGATACATAACACTAAGAGAATATTTTATTTTACACGGAAAATAAAAGTTTTTTCTTGTCAAAATTATTATGGTGGGAGTAATGATAGGATCCCTCCTGTTGGAAATAAATTGCTTATTTTAAATTTGATATAGATAAAATTAAGGGATGCAAAGTTGAAAAAAAAATTTTTTTTCCCGAGATTTATGTTTTCTTAATTTTTCTGAAAGAGTTCGTCGTGCTCCGAAATTTTAATTCTTTCTTTAAATTGTGGAAAAATTATAATGAACTGCAGGTTACAGCTTAGTATTACTACAGAACCAAGCTTTGGTCAGGCTTGGTTACCGAGGGTTGGTTCTAGCTTGGTTGTACAATAGGGCCAAGCTTCAGCCATGCTCGGCTATCGAGGCTTGGCAGATTAAGCAAAGGGTGAACGCTGGCCCAATTATCATCATTAAGGTTCCTACCTAGGATTGGTCTCAATTCAAAGCTTAGGCATCCAGAAACAATTTTCATTCATAAATAATTAAGTTTCAGATATTAGTTTTCCAGATGTTGATTTTTTAAGCCACCACTTCTGTATCACAACAAAACTTAAAATTTTTTTCCCATTTATTCCTAATTTCTAAAATTAATTACCTCCAAATTAATCAATATGAAGAAAATTTATCAGTCTTAACAGCGAGATCATACTTTTCTCGATCCACAACTCACCCTATCGATCCACCTTTGACCGCAACTCACTCTTATATGCATCCGGAGTAAGCGCGCGATGAAAAAAAAATTGTAATTAAATGAAACTAAAAATAAATTACCACAAATAATTAAGACACATGTCTCTTATTTAAATACATGAATAAAAAATTTATATAAATACTTCTTTTAATAAATAAATAAATAATAATTTTAAAATAACAGTCTGCAATTTTGTATAACCCAGATCGAGAATTTCAATGGAATTGAATGTGAGCTTAATTTTCATTTGCTCAAGTTTACATGCGATCTTGAATTAATGAAAGTTGGATGCAGTCTCAACTCGCATGTCAAATAAATATGTCTTCCCATTCAACCCTTTTCAACCCCTTTTTCTACAATTTTTTTCTTCAATTCGACTCTTATTCTTTATTAATTCAACTTATATGTGTGATATTAATATATAATTTATATATGAATAATATAACCTCGTACGACTTCTTTCAGTCAATAATTAACCACAAGAAAAATGAAGAGTTTCAATTTTAACTTGAGCTTTTCACTCGACGTCTTTATTTATTTGTATGGGCTTATATTTATTTTTTTAATTACATATTAAGTTCATTATATATGAATGCATAATATATGTAATATATAGATAATATAATAAGACATTTTTAATTATCAATTTTTGGGAGTGGGAAAGACTGGGGCAAACTGAGACGAGAATTTTGAATTCAGTCGGTAAAAATGTCGATGCTGAAGGAAAATTTTGAAAAATAGTTAAAAAAACAAAAATAATTAATGATTTTTACTTAAACGCGATGTTTTTATGTATCGACAACAGTGACGAGGTTAAATATTTTGTAAACCATGAGCTGTAGAAAAAAATTACAGATACAAAAGTTGTAGGGAATTCGATTTCCTGTAGACAGAGTACTGACAAGCCATACTTATTTTCAAAGTTTTAATTATATTTAATATATTAATATATTTACCACGTCATATATCAGAGATATGAAAAAATTTATAAGAATAAAAGTTGTAGAGATTTAAATTTACTGTAGAAAGAGTACTAACAAGCTATACTTATTTTCAAAATTTGAACAAATACAAATTTTAATTATATTTAATATATTAATATATTTATCACGTAATATATCAGAGATATGAAAAAATTTATAAGAATAAAAATTGTAGAGAATTAAAATTCCTGCAGAAAGAGTACCAGCAAGCCATACTAATTTTCAAATTTTTTAAAATAATAAAAATATTCAAATAAATAATTTTCTTGTTTTTGATGTGTCAACTTTATCTTAAATTATGAAAACAGAATTACCGAAAAGTATGCATACGTAGAAAAATATATAAACCAGAGGGGGGGGGGGGCAAAGTGGAGTACCCCAAAAATTTAATTAAATCCACTGTGTGTATATATATTCTATAATATATATAGAAGGTCACAAATGGCCTCAATACTTGAATTGAATTGCTCTTGGACTCCTTACCGATAACATTAACCTTTGTCTTATGTAACAAATCCAATGTGTCGTTTCCAATAACAAACAGGCGTATGCTCGCGTATAATCAACAGATTAGCCAACAAATAGATCACAGAAGTCTCATTCCAATTTCTTTCTTCTTTATCTCTGCACTTTTTTTACTCTATCCATGTTCTACACATGTGTCTCTAATATATATGTGTGACAGACATCCAATGTGAACGAGACTCAGTTAAGCTAAAAGCTTTTCCAGTGGCCATTAACTGAGACCATATATATATGTATATATATATATATATATGTATATATATATATATGTATATATATATATATATGTATATATATATATATATATATATAGAGTGAGAGAGAGAGAGTTTTGTCTTGTGCGACATATCAGACCGAGTGGTGAGAAAATGTAATTATAAGTCACGAGGTTTTAGTTCACATCAGTCTTTTCTCTTCTGGGCAATTCAACAATTGATTTTTTATTTTCCCTACTTTTTTTTTTTTTCTTTAGGGGACAATTAATTTTTTTGTTACCTTCTGATAATTTTTATATTTAAGTCAAATATTTCAAAAATTCACCAAGAAAATTTGATAACTGAATTGTGAAAACTGCAGCCAAAATTTCGATCCTTAAATTGAGCCCACTCGTGTTTCTAAATCTCAATTAGTTTATCAGTTCGGAAATATTTGTAAAATATTTAAAAACTAATAGGATATAAAAATTCAATATCGGAATAAAGCATTAGAAGCACAGTCAAACTGTAATTTTTCAACTGGTTCCGTAGCGTAGCGATATTATCGTTAGCCTCTCGCGCGTCTAATGTGTTTGGTGTTAGATTCGAATCTTTCATAGGGTAGTAGCGAAAATCCAACTCTCAAAGAGAAGAGCGAGCATGTAGGTATGATATTAATATGCTAATGCAGTATAAACTTAATTATTCTTGTATTTCACTTGAATTGAGAATAAAAAAAAAAAAAAAAAAAGAAATTAATTTTTTGAATTTATCATCGTTGAAATAATCAAAGGCGCTAAACTAATATAGTAGCTGAAAGTATAAATTCTTAATAGTGGTTATTAATACTGGCCCTTGCATGGTGAATCATTGACAGCCATCTCTTTGCTTTTAAAAATGGTGCAAAATTAACCGCCGTTCGTTGGCCAACGGTTTAGTCGAGTGCTCTTAATACCAAGCTTTGGCCGATGATTGATTGCCACGATTGGCCAATGCTTTCGACTGCCATGCTTGGCATACCATTATCATCCGATATTTAGCCGATCTTCGGCCGATGCTTGAGAATTGGCAGCCATTCACGACCCAGTAATGGGCCGATTCTGTTCTTTTGTATCGGTTGCTAACTATAGAAGCATGTTTGTCATAATTTTCTTCTGAACTTGCTGAATAAAAAACTATTAAATTTACTACTAAATAGTCACCTGAACTATAATTTTCTGTTATTTTTAAATAATATCATATCAGTTAACAGAACTGCAATTAACCGTAGAGGTCTCATATTCAACTATGTTTTGTATAGTTCAGAAAACCATTTTTTCTCTCAGAGTGTTAATTACCGACAATGCAATCGTTCAAAGGTTACCGTAGTTTCTTCAATTTTCTTATATATAAAAAAAAAAATTTGGCCAAAATAATAATAAAAAAAAAAATTGAAAATTTTTTAGAAAATTAAAATGTGTGATAATTACAAATAATTAATAGTAATAAGGTGTAATTAATTACTATGTAAAGTTATAGCCGATTTAGATAATTCTAAATGTTAAAATAATTCACTAGTAACTCAAATTGATAAATCAGTTTTAAAATTAACATACAATGAACTGCTTACACAGTCAACAATTTCACAAGGATTGAAAATAAAAATAAAAATAAAAACTATGTATAGATACGTAATGAAATGTTGAAATAAAAAAGAAACTATCAAATATGTGGATCGCGGATTCATGTTCACGATTAACAATTCGAGATTAGACAATTCATCCGTTCTGTTTATCCGGCAACACTTTCAGTGGAGATCTTGACATTTGACTTAATCAGTAATCGCTAATTGCCCGTCTGATATGTAAGAAACTCTTTCTCTTTCTCGCCCCCTCCCTCTCTCCCTCTCGTTGACGGGTTCGCGCGCTTACTCGCAGACTCGCTGGATAAGGAAACATATGCTAATTTTTAGAATTGCAATATTATCTCACCCGACAATTACTATTGTTTATTTCAGCTACGACCGTTAAATTTTATTATCATTATATATATATATATATATATATATATATGCACATGTGCAAACAAATTTTTGAATTTCATTTATTAAAATTTGTAACAGAAAATTATTGAGATCAATGAACTTAATTATCCTTAATTTAATGAGCACTTTCGACACTAATTTTTTTAATTTTGGAATCGATTTTTACCAATAGTTTTCGAGATATCAAATTTTGAAAGTTATGAATTATTTTTCAATATTTTGAATTTTTTGTTCCTAAAAGTATCGGAGTAAAATGGCTGTAACTTAATAACGGATGAAATTACGCTAATTAGGTAAAGAACCTTTTTTGTAGAAAATTGAATTTCTTATGAAAAAAATTCCAAATGTTTTTTTTTTTAACTCAATACTTTAGCTGTTACAGTGATTTGAACCCCAACGATTATTTTTGATCTTTCAATTTTTTAAAAAAGCAATAATAATTTAAAAAATGGTGTTAATTACAGTAATTAAGTAAAGGACTTTTTTTACGGGAAATTTAATTTTCTATAAGCAAGTAGTAAACTGTCTTTTGAAAAATCAATATTTGAGCCGCGCCACCTATTTGTATGTGAAAATTTTTTTTGAGACTGAATATTGATATATTTACTTATATATTTTTTTACATAAAATCTATCCATTTCCTTTAGAGGATCAAACAAATATCTTACGACTTAGATTTGCATCCTTTAATTCTTGTTACCGTTAAATTTATTGTAATTAATTTTACTATCAAGTTTAATGATCACAATCTTCCGGATACGTGAAATCCCATGCGTTCCTCACGTACTAACGTCGTTCACTCTTAATATGTTTGCTTAAACCTATTCTATATTATCCAGTATCATCTATGATGTATACATTGTTTTTTAATGCTATTGTATTTTAATTTATAGTTTATCTTAATTTTATAGCATGAGTTAAATTGTGTTACAATTAATTTGTTGATTTAAATTTTATTTTTGTATAATTAACAGTAATTGAGACTAATTAGTGATTGTTATATAAATATATATATATTAAACTGATTCACGAAAATTGACAACTTTTTTTTTCTCGAAACTCCCTATTAAATAGTTACAAAGAGGTGAAATAAGATGTCTGTTCAAAAATGGGCTCTTAAAATTAACATTTAGAGGTCACTCATCACAATTTTATATTTTCCATTTAAATAACATGGGACAAAAAAAATTATAAGTTTGAAATTTTATACCTCGGCAATGGCTTATTGTATTGATAAGCTCAGGATCTAATCTGAAAGGGAATGAAGCACTCAAAACAAAAAAAAAGTCTCATCATTTTTTGAGAAATCCATCTGTTTTAATATACTATTGCATTGATTTCCATAAGTATGGCGTCCTGAGTCAGAATTAAAACAGTAGTTTGAGCCTCCAAGGCCTCAGTTCTTTTGATGTTGGACTTGCCGCTGAATGCAATATGTTATTTAAGTCCTCGATGTCCTAAAAGTAGCGTATGGAGGAGTAAATCACCTTTTAAAAATGGTATTTTAACCCTCCATGACCTACCATATATTTTAAAATGCTATTCAAGTCCTCAATACCCTAAACAAAGCGCATGGAGGACTTAATCACCTTTTCAAAAAGATGTTTTAACCCCCCAAGGCCTACCATACTGTTAATCCGTAACTACGAATGAGCTCAATTCTTTAGCATGATATTATTGTTATAATAATATCTGCATTCTAAATACATAAAGATATTTCCAACTGATCGTGAGCGTCCGAGTAGCAGTGAGGCAGTGGTTGTGCTTCATATTCGTTAGGTTTTGGTTTCGAATCCCGGCAACAGCAGATTATTTTTCAGCAGTTTTTTTTCAATTTCTTTGGCAGTTTCCGTTATCC
The DNA here is from genome assembly GCA_964016945.1 of Microplitis deprimator. Taxonomy (NCBI): domain Eukaryota; kingdom Metazoa; phylum Arthropoda; class Insecta; order Hymenoptera; family Braconidae; genus Microplitis; species Microplitis deprimator. The sequence goes on from OZ024713.1 coordinate 2,421,485, forward strand.
AAACATCATTTGTATTTATTGTTTACATAAAATAATTAATTAATCATATACTAATAAGTCAATGGCTCTAATTATTCAATTTGAATTTCGAATGACAGTACTGTTCTATTCGAACGTCTACTTGTATAACTTTGGCTATTATTATTAATATTTTAAATTTTATTATTTTTTAACTCACAACAAATCGTTTATTACTAAGAAATCATTTTTGAAATTTTGAAATTTCAAATTTTTTTCGATCATGGTGGCCATTTCTAATTAGTGGCCCCCTTTTTCCTTCTGTCTCTTTACCAATTGTACGCGATCCGATAAGAGTCTTTCTCGATCTATAAATTTAGGCTCTAGAGGCTTATTTTACCTTTTTAAAAAGATGATTTGAACCTAAACTTGGTAAAAGCGGACAAAGTTACCACGTTTAGGTTCAAATCACCTTTTTAATGCATGGATCTTCATATTCTAAAAAGATGATTTGAACCTCCTTATCCTCATGTAGGATTTGAAGGCTCAACTCACCTTTTTAATTTTGACTCGGGTATAGTAGAAAACGCTGCATCATATCATCTAATTTTTTTAATATTGAATAAATTAAAATACCATTCGTCACCACTTTGTTAAAGGAAAATTAACCGCTGACTGAGCTACGAATTCTCTAGTCCATTGACTGTTTACCAGGACCAGAGTTGTCTGATACAATCCACTCTTCTTATAATACTCTAATTCCAACAGACGATTATTTTTCGAATAATATTCACACGAGTGTGCATCATTAATATATTTCCGAAATCATGCAAAATCGTTACTTTCACCGCGAAAATATAAATTTTTGCCACAGTTATGGAAACTCCCCAGAAATAGAGAAAACATATCACTATCAATTTTTTGATGAACTTGATGAACTATAAATTTTTTGATCGTCGAGAATTCAGAACAACAATGTAATCGTGAATCCTTGAGGGTTATATTTTTTTGTTTTTAATGTTCCCGCCTCTTTGATCTTTAACTTCATCGATAGTTTAAATGAATAATAAACAATTGACCTTCAATTTTTATCTGACGAATTGAAGTGTCAAGAAATCAAAGTGACGCAATAAAATCTGCGATAAGTTATTTTTGTTACTATTAAAAGAAATTAAAAAAAAATATGAGAAAAAAACGAACAAATAATGGATTCACTGACTTTAAATTGACACAAAGTCTATTTAGAATTCAGTTCTTAGTCTTGCATCGATAGATAGTTGATCTAAGGTATCTTTGTTAATTTCTTGTACTGTAATTTTTATTATTGAAATTTTCTCTAAAAAATTTTCCTAATTTTACTGTCGTTTAATTTAAATTAAGGCAAATTTATCACTATTAAGTCGAACAAAAAAGTCCAAATATTTTTCGTGGAGACATTCAATATCCTATTAGAATATTTTAATATCTTTCTGTAGAATCTCGATTGTTTAGTAAAAATATTTATTTTAATTTTCCAGTTCCAGACATAAAATCAAAATGGCGAAAATTATTTTGTTATTATCTATTTTCTTATTAATTGGCATATATTCTAGTACTGCATATGTTAAACCTCCTGGTCCCGGTTGTGACGGTAAATGGGTGAGTAATTATTACAATTTAGAAAAACCTGAGTGAAAAAAATTACATATATATATAACTATGTAGAATTATTTGTAAATATGTGAAATTATTTTTGGGATGTAGTAAGCATCAGATTTGCTAATAATTTTATTTCTCATCAAATTAGAAATTTTTAACTTAAGTAAAAACGCTAGAATTATTAATGACTGCACGCGCTTCAGGAGGATTCCAACCCGGGACCCTACGCACGAAATACTAATGCTTTAACTACTACACTACGCAACCGATTGTGGTTTCTAAGTTTAGTTATGCTACATAAATTACTATTATTTATTATCAGTCAGGAATTCCAAAGATACACCTTACTTAGGCCATGTTACATATTTCCTATGACAACCAAACTTGGAATTTTTTTGGTATGCCTTTCGATTTACCTCACAAGGACAAAACAAGTTTTGATATAGGCTTGCCGGATAGAGAAAAAAATCTTATGATATTCGTTATTTTTCCAAAATTATAGAAATTTTCCTTTAGATAATTAAGATTATAATCAGTTAATCCTATAAATTAGTAAATCATAAGTAATTTTAGAGTACAAAATAAAATCATTCAATAAATTTACTATTCGATTTCGTTAAAAATCTATTCTAGAATAAAGTATCCACTGAGAATGTTATTGAAATTTTACTAATCCAGTTTGTAAAAATTGTCTCATTGTGTGTACTAATAATTTTTTTTTAGTACACACAATGCATATATATAACGATGCATATATATTAGGGTGGCGCAAAAAAACCGACTATTTTTTTTTTTTCGATCTCGCATGAAAATTTGTTGGTTTACGATGTTTTAAGAAGCCTCTCCAAAAATCAGCTCGATAAAAAATTTTTAAGTGGTCGCTCACGAATTTTGAAAATATCAAAAATGAATGAAATTCGGATTTTTGATTTCAAAATTTTTTTTTTCTCGTGGCAGCAATAGTTTATATTTGTAAAATCATGACTACGCTGAAAATTTAAACCCAAAATTCAAATATTTAAACCTCGCTCAAGAATTTTGAATGTTTCCGAGTGCTGTCTTTTGAACGTTTTCGAGCGACCCTTGAATATTAATAATAAAGCTTCTCGATTTTTTCACCATCAATTTACATGACAATGAATGAAAATATAACCCGAGAAATAGAAATAATAAGTTTTTCACATACTTATTTATTTTTTAATTCAATTTGTAGATTTTTTCGCTTATTCAAAACTTACCAAATTTTATTGTTAAAGACTGTCCTGTATATTTTTGGTTCTGCAAAAGTTATATTTTACTGAAATGACAATAATTGAGTTATAAAAAAATACAAAAACTAATTCAAACTATTAGTTACATATTATCAGT
>OZ024713.1:2424648-2540847 GCA_964016945.1 Microplitis deprimator
GATTTTTTCGCTTATTCAAAACTTACCAAATTTTATTGTTAAAGACTGTCCTGTATATTTTTGGTTCTGCAAAAGTTATATTTTACTGAAATGACAATAATTGAGTTATAAAAAAATACAAAAACTAATTCAAACTATTAGTTACATATTATCAGTTAATATTCAAAATTCTTGAGCGCCGTTTAAATATTTGAATTTTGGGCTGAAATTTTCAGCATAGTCATGATTTTACAAATATAAACTATTGCTGCCACGAGAAAAAAAAATTTTGAAATCAAAAATCCGAATTTCATTCATTTTTGATATTTTCAAAATTCGTGAGCGACCTCTTAAAAATTTTTTATCGAGCTGATTTTTGGAGAGGCTTCTTAAAACATCGTAAACAAACAAATTTTCATGCGAGATCGAAAAAAAAAAAATAGTCGGTTTTTTTGCGCCACCCTAATATATATATATATATATATATATATATATATTTATATATAGTCATACATAGAATTACTTGAAAGCTATATAGGCCTATATATATATATATATATATATATAGCTATACATGTTTTGGTCATGTATGGCCATATATAATTTCCGAGCCGAGAAAAAGTGAATGGTGTACTCTGATATATAACAATCTATTGGTATACATGACCATATATAGTCACATATGGCCATACATAGCGACACATCAAACCATTTGGAAAATATATATGACCATATATGAGCCATATATGATTCGCTTTTCTCGGATTAATCATATTGTTTTTGTTTTCAGTGTCATCCGTCATGGGGTTATAATTGTTGTAAACATCATGTCTGCAGTGCCCACTTCTGGCAAGGTGCCTGTATGCCTATGTGGGATTGGATATGGTCAAGAGGATAATGATGAATAAGAATAATCTGTCAGGATAATTATCAAGACAAAAATAACGTAATTGTTCTGTATTATTACTTTACACGATTAATTGATTATCAATAAATATCTCTACAATATCAACTAAATTTTAGTTACTTTTTTACTGTTATTTAATTACAAGTTTATTGGTGTTACTGTTCCTAGTATGTTCTTTCCGAGAAAAAATTGTCATGCACGATCATGTTTGATCATGCATGATAGCGTATGGTCCAGGCAAAGGCACACATAGTCATGCAAAGTCATGTTCAATCATGAATAATCATGTGTGACGAGGAAATAGTCATGCATGATACGTGCAATATCATGCATGACCAAACTCGATCATGAATGAAAATTCATTACACCACATGATGCATGCAAAGACATGCATGATTATGTAAAATCATGTTGAATCATGCATTCCCACTTATGACGAGGAAAGAATAGTCGCACATAATTTATGCAATGTCATGCATGACCAAGCTGAATCATGAATAATCATTCATGGCACTGCACGAACTATGCTAAGTCATACATGACCAAATAAAATCGGGTTTTATCATGTATGATCATGAATGAAAATGTATGATACGGAGAGATTGGTTATGCACAATTGAGAGTAACTTGGCATGAGGATACATGACCGTGTATAACTCAGTACTCTAATCAAAAAATCGATGAGGAATTGTATGGAAACCCATAGAAATCCCTATAAAAATATATATGGATTTATGTAAGAATCCTTAGGAACTAATAGAGAAGAGTATGGTTTTATATAAGAATTCACGTAGGAAACCATGAGCGTTCCGATTCCCATATGAGAAATCCGCATAGGAATCTGTGGGTTCTTAGATTCCCATTTTGACATGGTGCACATTTCCATGGGAAATTGAGGCAAAGATCCACATGAGATTCTATACGGTTCCCATATGGCTTTGGAGTGGCGTGGCTTTCTATAGGAGCCCATGTGAGAGTATATATCGGGATCTGTTCTGAATTACTATATAGGAATCCATATGGGAATCCATTTGAAAACGCCATGAGGAAACTCACATAGAAATCTAGGCTGCATTCCCATATGGACTTTTTCGATATCTCGAGAAAAAATTAGTATGCATGATCATGCTTGATTCAGGCAAGACTAATCATGGTTATGCATGAATCATGCACGATCAAGCATGATTCAAGCAAAGTCATGTCTCATCTTGCAAAAAAGTCCAATGAAAATCTGATCGAGCTTGAATTAGATTTTATCGAAGTTGTTAATCAGGAATAATCAAATATTTTTTATAATAAAATTTTAATAATTGTACATTCATTTTTATTTTGACGAGAGTAGTTAAAGTTATTACTTTTTTTTTATCGACGATTAAAATGAATTCAAGTTATATTTTTTGATTCAATAGTAATTAAAATTAATCTTTTTTTTTTTCAGTGGATAATTAAGATTAATTTAAAAAATTTAATTGTTAAATTCGCTTGTAATTTATAACTAGAAGTCTTTTCATTTATTATTAAGAAAATATATAATAACCAAATCAAGATTGAATTTAAATAATATTTTATTTTTTACAGCCGGAGTTTTTACTAGATGTTAAGAATCGTCGTAAACTGAAGGAGATAGGTCAGCCTAGTAGACAGCGGACGTGCTTTATAACACGATATATTACACGATAAACTCAATAACTGATAATTTGAATCACTCATTGAATTATAAATCCTTGGAAGTTAAGTTATTCATAATTATCCCGCTCCTTGTTGATCATTGAATTTTTCAATAATTAAGATCTATGATAAATTATTGACTTTTGCTTGTTATCAGATAGATTAAAGTGTCAAGGAACCGGAATAACGCAACAAAGTATGTGTTATACATATGACTTATTATTTTGATCTTTAGTTGCAAGAAATATAAAAAAAAAAAATCTAGGCGTCGGTTGGCTCTGCGGGCCAGCCCTAAAACTTCCCGCTGTTTTCAAGCTCAAAGAACTCGAAAACATTAGTATAAATACATTTTCAAGCTCTTCAATAAATACCAGAATTTCTGTAAAGGGAGCCTACATTAAAACTGTGGGAGTCTAGATTCCTATGATAAAAATCCAAATGGAACCCATACATATCCACACAGGAATCTAAGCTAGGTTTTCATTTCGACTTTTAGATTTCTTGAAATCCTATGTGAAATCATTGTTACAATCCACATAGGAATCAGAACAAGGTTCAAATGCGATTTTGCATGTTATCGATTTTCGTAAAAATTAACGTAAGAATCAATATAGAAACCTATGCTAGATTTTTGTAGGAAACCATATGGGAATCCATTTCAAAACACCATATAAGAATCTTCATGAGAATCTATGCTGGATTTTTTGGATAGGGAAGCTCTAGCGTAGCAACTGTTACCATAATAATAGAAATTATTCCCATAGTTATGACAACTTTTCTCAGAACCGCAAAAAATATTTCCATTAATTTCTTGATGAACTTGATCGTCGTTAATTTAGAATAATAATTTAATCATGAATCCTTGGAAATTCTTTGTGATTTTTCGTTTTTTATTGTTCCCGCTTCTTTGATCTTCAACTTCCTCAATAGTTTATATCAATAATAGATAATTGACCTTTAATTCTTATCTGACGGATCAAAGTTTCAAGGAATCGAAGTGACACAACGAAATGTGCGATAAGTTATTTTAGTTGCAATAAAAATTGGAAAAAAAAAAAAACTGTGTGATAAGATTAGTGACCAAATCATGGATTCACTGACTTAAAGTTGATGAGAAATTTATTCAGAATGCAGTTCTTAGTCTTGCATCGATAGATTGTTGATTAGAGGTATCTTTGTTAATTTTTTGTACTGAAATTTTTTTTTATTTGAATTTTCTATAAAAAAATTTCTTCCTTTTATCATCGCTATAGAGTCATATAAATAAATCTAAGTGTTTTTCCAGAAAAATTTTAATTTCTTATAAGAATATTTTAATAACTTTCTGCATGAACTTGATCGTTTAGTAAAAATATTTATTTTAATTTTCCAGGTCAAGGCATAAAATCAAAATGACAAAAATAATTTTGTTAATATCCATTTTCTTATTAATTGGAATATATTCTAGTGCTGATGCAGGCTGTGACGGCCAATGGGTCAGTAATTATTATAATTCAGTAAAACTTTAATAGAAAAGACTATATAGAATCAAATAACATTTTATATAATTCATATGTAATTATTTTATTTGTTTATTAATAATTTTTCGACCTTGAAATCGAGATTTTCTAAGGGCCGCAATATACAAAAGTTTCATAAGGTATAATATAAATAATATTAAAATATAAAAAGATATAATAATATGAAATATAAACATACAATAAGGATGATAAATTTAGTAAATTAAATCTATTACGTAAGTCAAGTAGGTAGACCCCAATACTAAAGCATGAAAAATTATCCAATAATAATCTAACATATTAAATTAATAAAGCAATAATCAATAATCGTAAATTATCGTCTAAGTGCACCTAAGTGATGTCTTTCTGCAAAAAAAAAAAAAGATTAAAACACTCTGATCTGAATTCTTTATAATTTGCTATTGACACGATAGATGATGACAGATCATACCATACTCGAATAGCAAATCGATTAATTATCATTAATCAATAAATTAACACGACTATTATCACGAAGTCAGAGATGGTTTGACGTCAATTACTCCTAAATTATAAAATAATTATATAAATTGTTTAATACAAATAGCCTTTCATCAAACGAATTTCATCGTAAAATAAATTTTAATAACAATTCACGCTGATATTTGACTTCGAACTAAAAAAAAAACTAATATATCACAAAAATAAGTTAAAATTGAAACTTAAATTAAGTCAACATAAACAGGAGAAAATTTCTATCATTATCTTAATTAATACTGTCAAAACATTGATAAACAATTCAAAGTAATGCAAAAAAACTCTTGTAATGAAATAATAATCAATCAGTAATACTAGATTATTATAATTATTATTATTATTCTTTATTAATCATGCCAAGGCACAGGCCATATAGCAATTTTACAATACAGGTTTTATAAGTTTTCTATAAGTTTTACAGGTTTTGTATAAAGTTTCAACTTAACATTAAGTTATATTCTTAATTCTACTACGTTACATAAATTCTTAATTCTAGAACTAACTTAAGATTTAAATTTAGATTAACTTAGACTAACTTAGATTCAACTTAAACCAACTACAGGAAATAGTCCTTCGGCTGAAGAGGAGAGCCCGTATACATTCCGTTGGCACCAGGTACACTCAACGGTTTCTTACGTATTTTGAGCCGAGGATCACGAAAATCGGGTCCATTTTATTCAAAAGTGGTGGAAACAATTGTTAATAACAATTTAATTGTTTGAATCGGAATAACTCCCGAACGGCTGGTTTGTTGGGGCAGTGTAGAGGAAACAAAATGTTTAGAATGAAAAAATACAAAAAAAAAGTTTTCATAGTGGTTTTGCGTATCTCAGATATTTTGCGAGATATGACCAAAAAACGAGCGACGCGCACGGACCTCTCACTCTCGCACAAGCGGCTGCCTATGCGCGAGATCTCTCTCGCGCCAAATCGCGTCAGATGCTTGATAGGCCGAAATTTTTCTAAGTTTTTTACACTAAAAATAAGAGAAAAAATAGAAAAAAATAAAACAATATTAGGAGTACAAATAAGTTTCCGCCGTTTTATTGTAGATGGCGCGGCACGGAGTTTCAGTTAGCTTTCGCAGATGATAACCGGCTTAAAAAATAGTTTGGACATTCAAGAACAACATAACCTATTAATATCATTGATTTTATATTGGTAAAATATAATTTTTATAAGTTGAAAAAGTCAAAATTTGAGCCAAGTAAGCGTCATTTGCGGGAAATATTAGTTTACTTCTTTAATTTAAAGAAATCTGCTGCTGAGGCGCATCAATTGCTCGTAGAAGCATATGGTGAGGGTGCTTTGAGTGAGAGAAGATGTCGAGAGTGGTTTCAAAAGTTTAAAAACGGTGATTTCGACGTAAGACAAAGATTGCAGTGGAAGGCCAAAAATTTACGAGGATGCAGAATTGGAGGAATTATTGGAGGAAGATTCATCTCAAACACAAAAAGAACTTGCTCTAACATTAGAAGTCACTCAGCAAGCAGTCTCACATCGTTTAAAATCATTAGGAATGATTCATAAACAAGGAAATTGAGTTCCGTACGAATCAAAGCCGAGAGATATTGAACGCCGATTATGCTGAAGTAAAATGTTGCTAGCTAGACATAAAAAAAAAGGGTTTTTTACATCGTATCATAACTGGTGATGAGAGGTGGATACATTATGACAATCCAAAAAGAAGAAAATCATAGGGATTACCTGGCCACGCGTCAACATCAACAGCAAAACCGAATATTTACGGAAAAAAACTTATGCTGTGTATTTGGTGGGATCAGCTAGGTTTAGTGTATTATGAGTTGCTTAATCCAAGCGAAACAATTACTGGAGCCCTTTATCGAACACAATTGATGAGATTGAGCCGAGCTCTGAAGGAAAAACGCCCTCAATACTATTCTAGACACGAAAAAATTATTCTTCTGCATGACAATGCTCGTCCACATGTTGCGGCTCTCGTGAAAAAGTACTTGGAAACACTTGATTGGGAAGTGTTACCCCACCCGCCGTATTCACCAGACATTGCACCGTCCGATTATCACCTGTTCCGGTCCATGGCACATGCTCTGACGGCGCAGCGGTTCACATCTTATGAGGATACCAAAAATTGGGTTGATTCGTGGATAGCCTCAAAAGACAAGGAGTTCTTCAGACGTGGGATTCGAATGCTGCCTGAGAGATGGGAAAAAGTGGTTGCAAGTGATGGGCAATATTTTAAATAAATTTATATTACCGTTCTTCTATAATAAATATTTAATTTGTCTTAAAAAACGGCGGAAACTTATTTGTAACCCTAATAAAATGTCGATACCACCAATCGACTGCATTTTTCCTGAGACGAATTTCTGTCGTATCGTCCGGAGACGTTTTTTTTTTTTTGTTAACAAATGTTATAAACAAATGGATTTTTCCAAAGTCCAGATTGGATTCAAAAAATTGAAAAAATGTCGATACCACCAATCGACTGCATTTCTTCTGAAACGAATTTCTGTCGTATCGTCCGAAGACGTTTTTTTTTTTGTTAACAAATGTTATAAGCAAATGGATTTTTCCAGTCCAAATTGGATTCAAAAAATCGATAAAATGTCGATAGCACCAATCGACTGCATTTTTCCTGAAACGAATTTCTGTCGTTTCGTCCGGAGACGTTTTTTTTTTGTTAACAACTGTTATAAACAAATGGATTTTTCCAGTCCAAATTGGATTCAAAATATCGATAAAATGTTGATACCACCAATCGACTGCATTTTTCCTGAAACGAATTTCTATCGTATCGTCCGGAGACGTTTTTTTTTTTGTTAACAAATGTTATAAACAAATGAAATTTTTCCAAAGTCCAGATTGGATTCAAAAAATCGATAAAAAAAAAAACGTCTCCGGACGATACGACAGAAATTCGTTTCAGGAAATATGCAGTCGATTGGTGGTATCGACATTTTCTCGATTTTTTGAATCCAATTTGGACTTTGGAAAAATCCATTTGTTTATAACATTTGTTAACAAAAAAAAAAACGTCTCCGGACGATACGACAGAAATTCGTTTCAGGAAAAATGCAGTCGATTGGTGGTATCGACATTTTATTGTTTTTTTTTTTATTTTTTCTCTCATTTTTAGTATAAAAAACTTAGAAAAATTTCGGCCTATCAAGCATCTGACGCGATTTGGTGCGAGAGAGATCTCGCGCATAGGCAGCCGCTTGTGCGAGAGTGAGAGGTCCGTGCGCGTCGCTCGTTTTTTGGTCATATCTCGCAAAATATCTGAGATACGAAAAACCACTATGATACCTTTTTTGTGTATTTTTTCATTCTAAACATTTTATTTCCTTTACACTGCCCCAACAAACCATCCGTTCGGGAGTTATTCCGATTCAAACAATTAAATTGTTATTATCAATTGTTTCCACCACTTTTGAATAAAATGGACCCGATTTTCGTGATCCTCGGCTCAAAATACGTAAGAAACCGTTGAGTGTACCTGGTGCCAACGGAATGTATACGGGCTCTCCTCTTTAGCCAAAGGACTAAAAGCACTTTTACAATTTTGCTCAAATGAAATTTACTTGATATCTAGATTCAATAAATAATTATGTATTCTATTTCTAAACACCTCAATACTACTGGATTGGATAATTTCTAGTGGTAGGTCTTGCCAAAGACGAATAGCTGAGACAACAAATGAGTTTTCATAATATATCGCCGCAAAGTTTGGGATCTTAAACGAAATTTGGTTTCGCTCTGCGGCTAATCTTTCGGATCTTCGACTATCTAGATCTTCAATAAATAGTTCACGCAAATAATAAGGTTTCCCTACTTCAAGAAGTTTTAAAAAATAACAAGCTAGGTAATAAACTCTTCGGGATTTGACTGATAACCATCCAAGATTGCGTCGATACGGAGTAATATGGTCGTCATTCTTCAGGTTAAAAATGAATCTGATGGCATTATTTATTGAACGTTGAAGCTTGAGGTCATCTGCAATGGTTGAGTCAGTGCTTGCGACTATACAGTAGACAACAAGTGACAGGATAGTAGCTGAGATTAATAATTTGCGTATGGTAGTCGAGAAGATATTTTTTCTCAGCTTCAAACTGTGCAACGAAAAATTTATTTTCCTTGTCATTTGAGATACATGATTCGCCCAAGACAAGTTATTTTTAAGATATATACCAAGACATTTGGTGGATTCTACAAATGGAATTTCTACAGAGTTGACTACTACTGACGGTATATTTAGACCGTTCATCGACCTGAGTTTGCCAGGTGAACCTAATATCATAGCTTTGGTCTTACTCAAATTTATTTCTAATCCGTTACTCTCTGCCCAATCTGCGAAACCTTGCGAATCTTCAGAGGCTGCCCGAACTGCTTCTGATAGTTGAAAGAGTTTAAAGTGAAGATAGATGTAGGTATCATCAGCAAATAATCCCCGTTTACAATATTTGAGCCATTTTCCAACTGTACTCATTGCCAGTAGAAATGATATAGGCCCAAGCACAGACCCTTGAGGAACGCCCGATGTAATCTTCAAAAGCTTTATTGGGTTTCCAGTTTCATTTAACACTGATTGACTTCTATCAGATAAATATGAAAAAAACCAAACAATCAATTCCATAGAAAAACCCAGTTCAAATAGAGCTATAATAATTACTTTTAGATTCAAATAATCAAATGCCTTGGTTAAATCAAACAGGATTAATAAAGTTAGCTCATCTCTATCCATAGCTTGTCTAATATCATCTAGCAGTTTGATGAGAGCTGATTGGGTATTATGGTGCTTACGATATTCTGATTGATAAAGATCTAATAAGTTGTTATCTCCAAGATAGCATGTTATTTGGTTTGCTACCACTCTTTCAAAGACTTTCGCTAAGTGGGATAAATTTGCTATCGGTAGAGTATCTGATAGCGACTTTGGTAGATTTACTTTATTCATTGGAATGATGTAGACAATTTTCCATAATTCAGGGAAAGTACCAGTGCGTAGTGACGTGTTAAACAAGGCAGTCAGATAACCTGATATTTGGGGTATGTGGTCTTTCAACCACTTCAAGTTTAAGCCATCTGGACTCTTCCCTCTAGATTTATTTAAAGTTAAGTGGAGGGCTTTGGTGACATCCACTATATCAATTTCAGACCAATTAAATATACAGTCAACTTTTTTCCGATATAGTAACTGTAAAGTATTAATGAAGCTACTATCACAAGGTGTATGCTTTCTTAATATATTTGCATAGTATTCATTCAGCTCATTCCTACCAAAATAATTCAGAGGACCAGAAGTGCCTGTTTTTACTAGACCTATATTTTTTGACTTGCTCCAAACATTCGAATCATGAGATAAGTCAGCTAACGCATTCCTTAGATAGTTTTCTCGTGCAGTTTTTAATTCCACTTTCAACTGTTTTCTTTTCAGTTTATAGTCTGCTAGTGCAGAAGCATCATGGGACCTGCGGGCTCGTCTATAGATAATATCTCGCTCTCGACATCTGTCTATTAGCTCTTTTGTGATCCAGGGATTATTCTTACGAAAGACAGTACGAGAGCAAAGACGTCTAATGACCTAGTGACTTCAGTTAAGAAGAACTCAAGAGTGTCATTTGGATCTTGATTTACCATCTCATCTAGAGTTGACTTATTTCTGATATTTAGAGATTCATGTAATGACAAGGAAAGTTCAGTGTGATTACATTTTCTGAAATTTCGATAGGAAATTAGTTTCCCTTTCGGTTTTGAGTAGTTAATTTTATACTCGCAAAATAAATAATTATGACCATCAATGAACGGTGCATCAGATTTATAAAAGTTACCTAACTTATCTCTGCTGTCTATAATGATGACATCAAGCTATGAGTGTCTGTCTGATTCATGATATGTGGCTCCATAAGGTATACAGTATAAAGAAGCTTCTGAGACAAAGGTTTTTAGGTGATTTAATGCTTGATTAGCCTGTAGTAAGTTACAATTTAGGTCACCAGCAATTATCGAATTTTTATAGTTTATAAATATGATGACACACAATTATGATTTTCCGAAAGAATATTATAACAATAATAATCATTATATTTCGGATATAGTCATTCAAATCATTAATATAGATTTCCAAACTCATATTACATATAACTTTTAGAAGCCAATATTTTCGCTACTTTATTCAAATAATCGAGTTTTTTACCGGCATCATAATTAGGTAGGCTTTAAGGCCACTCTTACTAACATCGAGTCCAGGTTCGATTTGGGTGATCGAAATATCTGTTTTCTTTTATCATCTTTCAATGACTTGATTGATTTAGCCATAACTGGATGAGGAAGTTCAACTTTATTATTGAAACCAGAGTTCCATCATTCAGATGGATTATTATACCGCGGAAAGTCATTTATAACAGCAGAACAATTCCACATCCTTATGAAAAACATTGGTTTCTCACGCTTATTTTTGTTATGCTTAATTTTGCCAACCCAAGTTATCTGAAAGTAATTTAGTAATTCTTCAAAAAGATCACAGTGTCTTTTATAATAATCAGATGATACGACTACTTCAATTGCAGAAGTGACATCTTTAGGAGGTACGAATTCCAAAGCCATTAATAATCAAACGTTCATTGAAAACTTTATGTCAGTATTATATTGACTTTAATGTGCGTTTTGTTGCACGTGCTTCTAAATGGATTTTGTAAAGTAATAATTACATCCGTTAATTTAAACTTCAGGGTAGACTTGTTTAAAAGCTTCTGAGAGATCTGGTTTAAAATCGTCCATCAGGCGCTTAGGCTTATAATTACATATGCTGCCACGCAAAACTTTCAAAAACTGAATATACATATTTTTAAGTTTTATTTGAAGCAAGTAAATACACGAAAAGCAGTGTTTTTCCATTTTTGAAGCCTTGAATGACATAAATCTGAGTAAAAATATCCAGTGCAGTACGAAAGGTACCATCACTCAACCATTGCATGGCATTATGAAATTTGAACATTTCTGTGTCGTGAACACTACAATATGTTTCTTATTGCTACCGCTGTCATGCAACAGGAACAAACCACCATTATGAGTGTACTTCCAATCGTCTTTCAGAACAAGTTCACTACGAATTAATAGATTTATAGCATCATCGTCGGTAGAGTGATTTTTCTGAGCGCGTTGAACAGATCGGGACAGTGACATTAACTTCAACGAATTAGCTGCCACAGGTGACAATACACCACGCAAGGAACGTGGAATGACATCAGCTGGCTTATCTGTAGTATTAACTGCCTTTCCTTTAATTTTTTCTTCTGCGATTTTCGTTCGAACGACAACAATATTATCTGAATGATCATGAAAAGGGACGGCCCCAATAATATTGCCTGTACAATAGAGAAAAAAAAACAATTGTATATATATATATATATATAACATGCCATTTTTATTATCACTGTCAGTATAGATCATTGCATTAAAACTAGCATTCGAATTCCAACACCACGATACACTAGTTTTATTGACTCGATTTTTGGAGTGAAGTATTTCATCGTAGAGAAATAAGTTCTTTCCCCTTTGTGATTTCACAAATTTCAGAGTCATTGTCGCAAACTAATAATTACAATTATTCAAATGAGAAATCAAATAAACAGACACAACCTATATGACACTAATTATTTAAGCATGTGAATATCTTATGGAAAGTCGATCAATCAAAAGCTCAATCACTAAAGACCGTTTCAATGGAAAAGTAGCACCTTTAAGTCACTAATAACTATAAAACAATAAAACTTTAAAGCTACCCTTATCATGCAACAGATGGCATCATTGAATATTACTAAAGCAGACCGAAAATTTGAAATATAATCATTAAGGCCAAGAATTTGGTTTTTTTAAAAGAGAGAGATAAAAGATGGGAGGAGCTCAATTTCTGATTGGTTGAATTATTATAGATTTGTATTTGTTTATTTGAATCGAGTGAAACGAGCGACAAAACAAAAATGAGTTTAATCAATGCAAAACAAATATACTAGTCACATAACCATGTATATATGTGATCTTGATGTCAAACTTCATTTGTTGAAATTCTAAAATATGCACTCAACTATATTTTGAATGAATGTAAACTAAGGGTATCATTTTAAAAATATTTTAGATGATATCACTTTAGCCAACGGATTGAAAATTTTTTTTTTAATTGGAACATAATTTGCACGCTGAATAGAGTATTTGAAAATTTGAAAAACTTTTTCGATCGGGTATTGGAAGGAAGTCAAATTCTTTGTCTCAAAATAACTTTCTATTTTTTGTCTTAAAGAGAAATCGTATTCTTTCCCGAGTCGAAAATGAAACTTGATTTAAAGTTGATCGTCTTGAATCGTAACTAAGTTAGACCGGTTGAGTGAAAACGGATGCGAATTCACGCCAATTCTATGTCAAAAATGACCAGGACATTCTGAATTTAGAACGAAAATATTTAAGGAAATAAAAATAAATTATTTTCAGCCAATTAGACATTTTCACTAGTACACTAAGTACTCCAAGTGTTAAAGTTCTCCGAGATGACCAAGACTGGATTTTTTTTTTAATATCAAAGACATTAGAAAAAAAAAATTCAGTCAACCAGACATTTTCGCTGGTACATCAAAGTGATGCAATTGTTGGAGTTGTCCGAAATGACCGAGACTCAGGACTTTTTTTTTTAATATCAAAGACATTAAAAAAAAAATTTCACTCAACCAGACATTTTCGCTGGTACATCAAGTGGTGAAATTGTTAAAGTTGTCCAAGATGGTCAGGACTCTCTGGATTTTTTTCAAATATCAAAGACATTAAAAAAAAAAATTTCAGTTAACCAGACATTTTCGGTGGTACATCAAGTCGTGAAATTGTTAAAGTTGTCCGAAATGACCAAGACTCTCTGGATTTTTTTTGAATATCAAAGACATTAAAAAATAAAATTTCAGTCAACCAGACAAAAAGTAAGACTAAATTTCAAGACAAAATGTAAGACTCGATTTTAAGACAAAAAATAAGACTTAATTTTAAGACAAAAAGTCAGACTTAATTTCAAGACAAAAAGTAAGACTCGATTTTAAGACAAAAAATAAGACTTAATTTCAAGACAAAAAGTAAGACTTGATTTTAAGACAAAAAGTAAGACTCGATTTTAAGACAAAAAATAAGACTTAATTTGTACGCTTGATGTACTAGTGAAAATGTCTAGTTGGCTGAAAGTAATTTTTTGCAATCACTTCGATACTTAAAAAAAAAGTCCACAGTCGTGACCATCTTGGTCAGCTTCAGCACTCGGAGCTTTTGGTGTACGAGTAAAACTGTCTAGTTGGCTAATAATAATTTTTTTTCATTTCCTTCAATATTTTTTTTTTCAAATCCGAAGAGTCCTGGCCATCTTGGACATCGAATTTGCGTCAATTTACCTTGATTTAGAATTAATTGGTTTTACTTAGTCACGATTTAAGACGACCCACTCTAAATTAAGTTTCATTTTTGATTCGGGAAAGATTACGATTCCTTTTTAAGACAAAAAACGTAACTTAATTTCAAGTTACACTTAGAAAATTAAATAATTGGAGTTACTATCAAGTTATGGTAAAAATTTCTACCATCAATGAGCTAGTCGTAAATATTATCTAATGATTGTATAAATCATCTAGATTGTAATATTCACCATATTTATGATAATTGTTACAATCCTGTATGTTAAGTCGAATTAATTATTATTAATCATTCTAGATGATTGGAATTAAAAATTTAGCATAATAAACACAATTACTTAATTTTCTGTGTGTAAAAGTCAAGACTTAATTTTAAGATAAGAGATATGACTTCATTTTAAGACAAAAAGTAAGATTTTCTTTTAAGACAAAAAATATGATTCCTTTTCAAGAGCCGATTGAAAAAGTTTTCCAAATTTTTAAATCCGCTGTCTAGCGTGCAAATCATGTTCCAATTAAAAAAAAATTTTTTTAATCCATCGGCTAAAGTAATAGCATCTAAAATATTTTCAAAATAATACCCTTAGTTTAAATTCATTCAAAATATAGTTGATAGCATATTTTAGAATTTCAACCAACGAAGTTCGATATCAAGATTACAAATATACGTGGTTATGTCACTAGTATATTTGTTTTACATTGACTAAACTTATTTTTGTTTTATCGCTCGTTTCACTCGATTCAAATAAACAAATACAAATCTATAAAAATTCAACCAATCAGAAATTTAGCTCCTCTCATCTTTTATCTCTCTCTTTTAAAAAAACCAAATTCTTGGCCTTAATAATCATATATTTGAAAACATTTTGTCTTGGTCCCAAGACGTGACACACCTACCTAGACTACCCACTGTTTTCGATCTCGGGGAGCTCTTTTCACACCATGAATTACAATATTTAATTATATAGAATTATGTTTGATGAAATATAATTATGCATAACCATTTTTACTTGGAATTGAAGAATAGAACATAGAAAATAATTCAACCACTTCATTTATGTTTTCAGTGTCATCCGTCACAGGGTCATAACTGTTGTAAAAATCATGTATGTGGTGCGCAGCTCTGGCAAGGTTATTGCATACCGATCGAAGATTGGTTATGGCGACGAGGAAAATAAAAATTGGGATTAATTTGTCAGGATTGTTATCATGACAAGAATAACGTCATTAATCTGTAATATTGCTCTGTATAATTATCAATAAATAACTCGATAATATCAACTTCATTTTGATTATATTTTTTTAGTTAAAGTACAAATTGTTGTCAAAAATCAATACTGGATACACATTCTTCATAACTCCGACTGCTTGACGCTGACTTAAGACATTGAATGATGTGTTGCTTCGTGCGTTCATAACATAAAGTAGTTTCTTTAATATATGAATGATTATCGCGCCTCATCAAATCTGCAGAAGCAAGCCTTAAATGGTTGTTTATGCACCAGAGGTTGATAATTTGTCAAAAAGCAAATGGCATAATATATAATAAATTATGTATGTAAAAAACGTATGAGTACATAAAAGTGTAAAAAAAAATTATTTTATATTGAAAACGACCAAGATACTTTTTTGGGAAAACATAAGGTATTTCATATTTTTTCATGATATTAGCAACGAAACTTTAGGTTTCAGTGTATCTAAAGCGGCAAAGGCAGCCGTTCGATTTGCATATGCACAGCCGTACAAGAACCGTGTGATAGGAAAAAATGAGCTGATTTAAAATTGTATTCCATGTGACAGGCAATGCCTACATGCATGGTAAATCATAATTAAATAATAATAATAATAATGAAAATAGTAAAAAGAATAATAATAAATGCCTACGGTGCATGTTGTGCAGCCAGCGGGATATTTTCTAAATCTGTAGCGCTACGTTGGCAATGTAGGCCAGCCTTCCATCTGTTGACGTGCTAATTGCCCAACAGTTATATTAGGCTAAGTCCCTATTGTGAAATACACTGAGTTCAAGATCATACTGAACCAGGAAGGGCTCTTCACAACCGGCCCATCTCGGATGAGAGCTACCCACTAGCTGAGCGGAGCACCGAGATTCCGATTGATGACGACCTTGGCAAACAATGGACTGCATTTTGGTGGACGGAGGAATTACGAGCAGATCTGCTGATGTGCTATCATAAAAGTAAACTGGAGCAGGGAGGCTGCACGGCTAGGTTGCTTGCTCTCTGGAGCGATATGCAGCTGAACCATAGCCATTTTTGACAACAAGATCTCCGTGATTATGCCTCTCATCTCCGACGAACGCAAAGATCACTGTGAACAAACAGACGGCTTTCTCACAGGCAGACCTGTTAGGTTGCAAAGAGAATCTGTTAGTCATCGTTGTATTATTCAGGACGCGATTATCAATCAGCGCAACTCTCTATTCTCTTTTTGATCAAATACCTTGGGGTCGATTACCCCCAAGCTGCCCTAAACTTCGATTTGGCTAAAATAATCAAAGCGCCTAAAGGCTCAGGAACTAGAAAATTCATCAGGGAATGAACATGCGGATAATAGCTTATTGGGAACCTGAAAGATAAGAAGTGGAGGGAGCCTATTACATAGGGTATGAGGGGACGTTGTGTCCTACTGCTTATCGATATGCAATCATGTTGACCAGCGCTGAGAGACTGATACCACGGGAGGCTTGTTCAAGCCCACTTCAACTAGAGTCTCTTTATTTCTTGAGATGGTAGCATTGTTTGGCCTTAAAGAGGTAGGACTCGTGGTGGCTGTGGTAAGATACCACGTACAATGAGTATTATTGATTATACCTCCGGTTAATGTCCACCTTAGTCGTCACTCGAATAAAATTTTTGTCTAAGAGTGTCGTTTGAGTCGGAAGATGGGAATCACCCCATAACGTCTGTATGTTCGAATGGAAGAGGTAAGGGCTTCCCGTAAAACGGAGGTGGACTTCAGTCCCGTCACTTTAATTAGTTGGGGTCAGTCACAAAACGGTAGGGTGCATTCAACTTACGATGCATTTAGGCAAATGTAGTTCCTCATCTCATGTACGAATGACAAACGCGTGGCCGAAGCTGTTCAGTAAAACAGAGGAGTCGTTCAGGGAGATTTTCCGAGCCCTCTGTTGTTTTGCATCTCACTGCTGCCAATATCTATCGCCTTATGTCAAACCCTTGGATATTCAGTGGGTTTACCAACTGATCAAAAGTATTCGATCGCCAATTTACTCTACATAGATGATCTGAAGGTGTATTCTTCTCATGAGGAACGCCTTTGGACAGCCTTGGTGTCATCGTTCGCTTACGACTCGTGCAGCCAACTTCTCCCTAGTCTGAAATCATCTTGTATTATCCCTTGTCACGCAATATACTATTTTCATATATTTTTAAGGTGTAAAAAAATCATACCATACATTTTTTTTCCATTCGGGTAAAGACTCACCTAGCCTATACGCTTTTCAGTGTACTAGTATACATCTAGTGACCTCGAGTATAATGAACTCGATAATTGATAATTCAGATCACAAATCGAATTATAAGTTTTTAAAAGTTTAGTTTTTCGTAATTATACCGCTTCTCAATAAATTGAAATTCTTCAATAAAAAAAAATCTATAATAAATAACTGACTTTTGTTTGTTAGTAGACAGATTGAAGTGGCAAGGTTTCGGAATAACGCAACAAAGTACGTTATGTAAATCTTCAGTTGCAATAAATATAAATAAAAAAATAAATTGAGCAAAGCTAACATATATATAATTCTCTGACTATAAATAAACTACGAAGTCAGTTTAAATTCAGTATTTGGTCTTGAAATAATAAATAGTTGATCTAAATTCTCTTCTTTAATTTTTGGTATTCATTTTATTTTATTTTATTTTATTTTATTTCACTATAATAAAGTTTTGTTATTTACGTTGATATTTTAAAGTCTTAAGAAGATCGAGTTTAGAGGAGAAATATTCAACAACTATTTCACACAATTTTTACATTATACTACAAGCATTTATTTCATTTTTTAGCGTAAAACAAAAAATAAAGATGTCAAAAATAATCGTATTATTATCAATTTTCTTGCCGGTATACCTGTATAATGCTGCAGTTGACGGATGTGTGGGCAAATGGGTTAGTAATTATCACAATTTCCAAAAAATAAAAAAAAACTAATAAAACCTTGGATCTTAACTCGTAACTCACATCATTAAGTCCAACAATAGACTCTTGCGGAGTGGGGATGTTACAATACGATTTAAGATATGGATGTGGTCGTCCACCCACTCCCCAAGTTGACAGCGATGCTTGATGTCACTCGAAATCTGAAATCGTGTTTCGTCCCTTTTCTCATAAGAAATTTAATTATATCTATCAAACTTAATTAACTTAAATTTAATTTTCTTACTATGTACCTCGCGTCGTCTCGCCACCTTTCGTTCGTCACGCAGCAACATTCTGCCACCATGTATTTAATATTGAAGTGTTGCCAGGTATCGTAACTATGATTTTCTAAAATTCAAACCATACAAGCTTATGGAACTATACAATTCTAATTTTTTTGAGAATTTTATTACTAAAATAAAAATTTTGTATTGAATAAAAATATTGAAAATTATTTTTCTTGATTACATTGGGAAACATCAAAATAAAATTCAATTTAAAAATAATAGAATTTTTATTAATTAAGAAATTAATTTTTTGTTGTTTTCAGTGTCACTCTTCATGAGGTTATGAATGTTGTGAGGGTCATGTCTGCCGTAACCATTTTTGGCAAGGTGACTGCTTAACTATGTACGATTGGGTGAAAAATTTCGGATAATAAAGAATAAGAATAATCAGCCAGGATAATAATCAAGGCAAAAATAACGTCATTATTTTGTAATATTGCTTTATGTAATAGATAATAAATATTTCTAAAATATCGATTACGTTTTCATTATTTTTTATCTCATCTCAAAATATAGATAGTTGTCAAAATTATATACAGGCTACGCTTTTTAAACAGTTCTTCACTATTTCCGAACAGTTTAAAGTCCTGTCAAAAAATTTTTTGTAGGATTATATCGGAATCCATAGAAATCCATGTAAAAAGCGATGAATTTTCATAGAGATCCATTTCTATGGAAAATTTTATGCACATGATCATTCATGTATAAATCCACATAGGAATTGCAACTAGGGAACCTGTCTTAGTCGCTATCGCTATTGAAAGATTGCATTTGCTAACAGGAAGTGCAGTAACTGCTCCTGCACTTATTGATCAAGGATCAGAGCTATCCTTCGTGACGCGTTCGCTAATCAAGAAGCCGGAAATACGACTCAGTAAACCAGCTGTACAACTTCGTGGGATTGGTAATGTGTCAGCTGGACATTCAGTTGAGTCATGCAAGATAACGCTGCGCATTCGCTAGATAGTACTGTTCTATCACCATTCATGTTTATGTGCTTGTTCTGTTGACGGTAAACCTGGCGTCATTCATGCTAACTAACAAGAAATGGCCACACATCACTGGACTATAACTCGCTGATCCAGACTATTTGACTTCAAGAACTATCAACATCATACTGGGTGCAGCACCAGCTGCACATATAATCAACGCTAAAATACGGAAGTGTAACGAGAATGACCCAATCGCTCAGTCAACATCGCTTGGCTGGATCATTTATGGCTCGGAGGACACTACTATATATAAATTGAGTACTTATGGTCATCATGTCACTGTTGATGATGAATTACAAGACTTGTCGAGCAAGATTTGGTATCAAGAAGAGCCACACATAGAATTCGTTATAATTGTTTGTTTCCATTTCCTTAATGAATTCGATTCCTTCTATTCTCCTTATTAATTTTCAATTAATTATTATAACTAAATAACCGAAGATTTCATGCTTCGTTATCCCACGTCTCTTTTCACCCAACTCTACTCCTTTTCCACTGAAGTTCGTTTAATTTAATTTATTTGGCTACCACTGACCTTGACCACAAGACTTTTATAAAATTTATCGAGACGATTTTATTAATTTTATTCCGAACTTTAATTTATTTAATTAATTTATTTTTAACTAAAATTACGGCTAGATTAACAAAAATTCCGGCTCGTAAATTACACGAAGTGCCTGGAAATTTCTACTACGTAAAAAATCCGGCGAGTGAACGACACCTTCTAATTTTTTTTTCTTAATTAATTACGGAACGTCTTAACCGTGATAATAACTCTATACGCATGACGTATGACTACGTATTGTAATTAATAAATATTTCGGCCTTTGCCTGGAATTATTTATTAATAAATACCTGTCGTACTTCCGTAAGTCTTGTGGCCTTGTCTGTGTCTGTCGTCCGGATCTGCGTGTACTGTCTCGTTCAGTACTCCTAACAATCTCCCCGTAACCTCCTTCTCGTCTTCCGTTTTGCCACTAGCTCTCTATTCTCCAGTTACCACGTGCTCTCTTTCACCTGCTTTTCAGATGGAATTAGCAATGTGTTATTAAAGGGTACCGGCTATTTGCCTGGTACTCCGTATCAACTAGATTTTCTTATCGCTTGGTCCCGCAAAAGAAAGCCAGGTTCCAATTAGATAATTACCTTTAGAACGATGGTGCCTGAGTGATCACGTCTTCCCTCGGTATCCCTTCTAACTCGATCGTTCCAGTCGTACTGACTTGATCCGCTTCCGTTTTTCATTCTTTTTCCCGCGTGAGCTCGGACGTCTTCGTAATTTAACCCCTCCTACTTATTACTAAGGGATAACCCTGGGGTAGTTAATTGATTTATCGACCGCGCGTATAATAGATGCTGAATTGGATCAACTGGGAGATTCAAATTCTCCCCGTTATATGCTTAATACGTACTATTACTTTTTAAACAGCAACTAAAGCTGTGTTACACAGTACATGAAACATGTAACTGGTTATTGTTAAAATAGTTGTCGTTCATAGTTCATGCGTCTGAAAACCTCTTAAACCAGCTCTTGTTGCTGTATAGAATGCAAGAGCTTACTATTTAGCGACAGGAATAGTTACTTATCATGTAGATCTCATTAATCTCCAGAACAGTACTCAGTCCTTTTCGGACATAAACGGTTACTAACTTCATGTGTCTGTAGTGTCAAGAATAGTACATATGAAGTTAATAACCATTCATGTTAGAGCAGGAATAAGTACTGTTCTGAAAGTTAATCAGATCTAAGAAATATAAGTAACCTATATCTATACAGCAACAAGAGCTGTGCTGAGAGGTTTGTATACTCTGCAACTATAAACGACGATTACTTTATCCGTAACCAGTCATATATTTCATGTACTTATAGCACAGCATTGGTTACTGTTTAAAAAGTAATAGTACGTGTTACACAATGACTTATTTCTGTTCTAAAATGAATTAGTCATATCAAAATGTATTTTTCCTTATATTTCGCGTCAATTACTGTGCAGAACAGTAACCAGTACTATCTTATAGTGTGGCGGACGAAAGGTTAAACACGACTGACTTCTGTCCACCACTCGATTAAGTCTTTAAAAAAAAAAAATAGTTGACCATACGACTGGTTCATAGGTTCATAGTAACAGTTCATGATTAGAACCATACCTAGTCTAGTGCAGCATACAAATACCAGAATGGTAATCAGTCGCATGCGAAAAATGCTGATTCATGTGCACACTGGAATGAGTCATGTCCAGCACTAGACTGACTACTGTATATCACAGTACTCGTTAGTGTTGAGCACAAGGACCTTTAATTTGCTGTGCATGTCTGAATAGTTTTCGACGCCATAACTACAGTTGGACTGCATACGAACTACATCTTCCAAAACAATATGTTGAGGATGTAGTTCATTAGCGGCAAGATAATAGTTATGGTGTCAACCATTGTTCAGAAATGAGCAGCACATGGATGGTTCTTGTGCTAAACACTTACCAGCCTCATGACATACAGTAGTGAGTCTTGTACAGGACATGACTTATTCTTGTGCACACATGAATCAGTATGATCTCCACTCGAGTGATTGCGCTGCTGGTACTGTGCTGCACCAGATTGGGTATGGTTCCACTTGTGAACTGGCACTTTGATCATATGGACCCGTCGTGTGCTCAACCATTTTTTCTCTAGACCACGATCCGATCGTGTGCTGCACAGTAACCATTCGGGTTAAGATCTTTTTACCTGAATTTCTCAAGATTCCTTGGTCATCAATAATTTCTACTGGTATGTTATAAATTTCTTTATATTTTTATCCCTGCGCCGAATAAAAATTCTGATAAATAAATCCGTCATTAACCAGTTATGGTTTCATTTTTTCGTGCATAGAAAATTATTTTTTCTGATAACATTGGGAAAAATCCAAATAATGTTCAATGTAAGAACAATATAATTTTTATGAATTAGTCAATTATTTTTTTGTTATTTTCAGTGCCACTTTTCATGGGGCTATGAATTTTGCGAGGATCATGTCTGCAGTAACTACTTTTGGCAAGGAAAATGCATTACTATGATCAATTGAATAAAAATAGGGTAATGAAAAATTAAAATTCATACATTAACCAGACTGTAATGTCTGAGCAGTTGTTCACTGTTTCTGAACGGTTTAAAAAGTCCCTGTCAAAAAAGTTTTTGTAGGAATTTATAGAAATCTATAGGAGTCTATGTAAAAAACTAAGGATTTACATAAGGATCTACAGAGATTAACATAGGAAAGTACAGATTTACATAGGAACCCGTGTAAGAAAGGATGGGTACGTGAATTCCCATATATGAAATCCATATGGGAATTCATTGATATCTGAATTACTATATCGAGATTCTAGAGTAAAAACTGTGTGTACTTGAATTTTTATGTATAAATTTTATGTACATGGTAAACCATGCATAAGTCCACATAGAAATCTAAACTAGGTTCCCATATGAATTTTCGCATATCTTGGATTCCCCGGGAAATCATTGTAACAGTTTACACACACAAATAGAAAATTATGGGTTCGGTTCCCATAATTTTATTAAAAAATTTCCTATACCACTATACGAACTATGACCATAAATTATGGGAGTAGTTCCTATAATTATAGGAATGCTTTCCATGGTGCCGCGACTACATATTCGCAGACAACATATCCACGACAAAATAATCGGACGAAATAATATCCGCGGATGAAATAACCGCACGACAAAATATTTGTATTTTGAATTTTTCAATTTTCTTTCTTTTTATTGTCCTACTCCTCGGCGGATTGATGGAGAAAAAAATAATTTCCAAAAAAACCAATTTGTCTATTAGTTATAGCTGTTTTAAAATTGATTCAATGAAAAAAATTATTTTTCTACATTAATTATGGTTTCTAGAATATTTTTAACGAGGTATTTCTCTGTTTTCATCTCTTTCGATATTATTTACTGTAAAAAGCAATAGTAGAAAAAAAATTTTGAAACTTTTTTTTTTAATTTTATGGCTTTTTCAATATTTTTGGCTGTTTAAACAAATAAAAAATGATTCATTCTTCTTTTGATTTAATTTACTGGAAAAAAATTAAATTAAATTAAGTTAACATTTGCGGTGTTTTTCATAATTTTAATGCAATTTTTCACACTTTTTTATGTATAGGTCAATTTTTGTAACTACACACACAAAATCTGTGAAAAAAAGGTGCAGGTTTTCACACTGTTTGGTATATGAGTACATTCTTGTAATTACGCACACACAAATTCGTGAAAAGAGGGCGCGATTTTTCACACTTTTTGAAAAAAACTTCGAAACAGAAGCCATTTTACAGCCAAAAGTAGGTGGAGCCCTACTTCTAGACCGTTACTTACGTTTCTTTTGCAGCCGATATTTTGCCGTACAGATATTTTGTCAACTGATTTTTATTTTTCTGGTTATTTTATCGCGCGGATAATTTGTTGTGAGGATGATTCGTCTGCGATTATTTTGTCGTGTGGTTATTTTGACGGTGGATTTTTTTTCGCGGTTATTTTATCTTCGGATATTTTGTTACGGAACCGCTTCCCATAATTATAGAAACAGTTCTTATAATTATGGGAAAGCTACCCTATATATTACAGGAATCGTTCCAATAAATTAAAGGAATCATTCCCATAATAGTATAGAATCTATTGTTATAATAGTATGGGGACTATTTCCATGATATTAAAGGAATGGTTCCTATAATGCTATTGGAATAGTTCCTATACCATCATAAGAATAGTTACTATACTATTATGGTAATGGTTCCTATACTATTGTAAAAATATTAATTTAGAGAGGAAACTGAGAATCATTTTTATGATATTATAGGAATAGTTCCCATAATATATGGAAATACTTCCTATAATGGTATCGTAACCATAATAGTATGGGAACAATTCCAACACCATTATGAGAACCATTCTCATAATGCATAGGAAAAGTTCCTATAATTTTTTTTCTGTGTAGGAATCAGAACGAGGTTCCCTTGGACGTTCGCATGGTGTAGATATCTATGAAAATCCACGTTAGAATCTATGTAAGAATCTATGCTACATTCCTATAGGAAAACATATCGTGTTACTAATGCTAAAAGGGCGTATAAAAAAATTTTTTTCATCTGCAATCAACTTGGAATGTCAAAAAAGTAGGTATCTATGAATAAAACGGAAAAAAAGTTTTTTTTTTTTGACATACGCCCTTTTGGCTTTAAGAAAAAAAGTTTTTAAAGCCAAAAAGGAACATCGTTTTTTTTCAATTATCAATTCTTAGCAAGACAAATCACAAGAATGGTAAAATGAATTACTCTGCAACTCAATCTATTCGAAAAAATATTTATTCAAAGAAAAAAACAAAATTTCGCTTATGTGAATCCAACTATGATTCCTACATTAATAATTCCTCATTGATTGTGCTTAATCGGTCATTTTATGAAAATGTAATACAGTAAAAAATAAGAAGAATTTATTTTTACTGAAAAAATTGACTACTGATCAATTTTACTGTATTTTCAATTTTTAGGTAATTTCAGTCCAATGTTAATTTTTATTTTTAATCATCTTTATTACTTGTACCATAAATAATAAATAAATAATACAATATTTACAAAATTGTGCATTGGCACGGTGGCGAGTAAATCGCCGTATGTAGTATAGACAGACACCTGAGAATTGATCCCACTCCGACCTTGGGACCTCGATCTGGATCTGTTTCAATTGACTTAAATGACTAATCAAAAAAAATTTTTTTTTTTTTTTAATTGTAAATTAAAATTTTCAAAAATTTTCTTTTGAATATTTACAACTTACTGCTAAGAAATCAGCTAACTGTGCTATAAGATCAAAATAAAAGTTTTTTTTTTTTGAGTATTTACAACTTATTACTAACAATCAGCTATCTGTGCTGTAAAGAAATTAAGTAATAAATTAAAATAATAACTATCAATTTTTAGCTGCCTTGGACTCGAGGCTGTAATTCAAATTATTATACTGGCAATGATGATAAAGATAAATAATGGTTCATGAGATGAGCATGAATTTTATGACATGTTTTATTATAGCACAGTAAATTTTATAATCTATTTAATATAGGGGTGTTTGAATATTTTCTTCGTTTGGAGTCTTCTATTTCAGCGACCGAAGATGAGCCTTGTGGAACCGTTCAATGTCCTCGCGGGTGTATTTGGTCGAAATCCACTCTTTATACCTTGGGTACCGTTTATTACAAGACTGGCATTGCGGATCAAATAACTGGATCAGAATGCCACATGATTGACAACGTCCCCGGAAATAGTCACGATATCTTTTGTCGTGTGGACAAAAACAAGTGACGGTAGCCACCTGATCTTGGTAACAGACATGACACATGTCTGGTCACCATGGTAGTTGACATTCAGCGATCTTATGGTCTCGTTGCCAGCAATTTTGACATCCAGTAGTGGTAAATAGTGACTGAGCTTGAGTCGTTACTGTTTGGGTCCATGACTCACGTAGATCTGAATGTAGGAGTCTTGGCTTTATGCTTACACAAATCTTGCGAATCGCCTGCTGGAAGGTGTCGAAGTCCGAAAATTGTATTCCATTGTGAATGACAACTTTTGGTGACGATGAAGTATCTGAAGTTGACGTTGTAATGGATACTGATGATGGTCCAGCCAAAAATTGTTCATATGCAACTTTTGGCGTGGTGGGAATGTCATAACTCAGCGCTGCAACTGTTTGCGTGTACGGTAACGAGGCGACAAATGTTACCATCTCTGGTTTGGGCTCAATTTGCTTAGATATAGCCCCTGAAGCCGCCTGACGTTGTATCTCTTCTTCAGTCAATTCTTTACGAGCCATTTGGCAAAAAAATTTATTTTAA
Source organism: Microplitis deprimator (assembly GCA_964016945.1). NCBI lineage: Eukaryota > Metazoa > Arthropoda > Insecta > Hymenoptera > Braconidae > Microplitis > Microplitis deprimator. Next base: position 2,450,972 of record OZ024713.1, read on the forward strand.
TCGATCTACTCGATTCCTCTATGTACAAATTTATTCCCATAAAGTACAATCACGCAAATGTCTACTAATATTTTTTATTTTGAATAAGTAGAGGTGCTTATTCAGCAACAGTCTTGGCACAATACTGGCTCTCGATATTGGAATTGTTATGTCCGAATAATTTTTTTTTCTTATAATAATTATATTATAAATTGTTGGATGAGGGAATAGGCAGGACTCGGAGTAAGCACAAAATAATTAACAAGATGATTAAATACACGATGCTGTTAGATTTATTTATCAGCAAAAAGTACAGCAAGCATGCTTACGTAGAGAAAGATGTAGATGATTAGAATAAAGAAAAATGTATTGTCAGTATTATAGAAAACTAAATGATTTGCAACTTATCGGAGTACGCGAATTGAATATATATAAATAGATATCTATATTTTCAACACGCCACCTCAATGAGGCGTACGTCAAACCTTTGATAAACCCATCCTTGATAAACAATAGTGATGCTTCGAAGTTGGCAATGCCTTAGTGAGGACATCAGCAGGCATTTATTCAGTCGAGACATAGTCAAGGATGATCTTTCCTTCAGATAACAAATTCCGTATAAAATGATAACGGATATCTATATGCTTTGTTCGGTGGTGGAAGACAGGGTTCTCAGCTAAAAGCTTAGCGCGACGGTTATCGTTGTATACAGTTATAGTCTCTAACTCCGACAACCCAAGCTCCTGGACGAAACCTCTTAGATGAACGGCTTCTTTCATAGATTCAGCAATACTCATATACTCAGCGTCCGTGGAAGACAATGCCACAGATTTTTGCTTTTGAGATTTCCAGCTTATTACAGCATTAGATAACATAAAAGCATATCCAGTATAGGGTGTACGATCCAGGATGCACCTTCCCCAATCCGAGTGAACGAACCCCGTAATACCATCCGCAGATTTGGAATATCGCAGTCCATAAGCAATAGTTCCTTGGAGGTAGCGTAAGACACGCTTAGCTGCGCCCTAATGGACGTCAGTGTAACAGATATTAAATTGGACGAGTACACTGACAACATGAAAAATGTCAGGTCGTGTACTAACAGCAGCATAGATGAGCCCACCAACAAGTTCACGATATGGGCACTTAGCTCGATCTTCACTGTCGTCCTTGGTCAGTTTTTTTCCAGGTTGAGTAGGAACATTCAACGGATTTGCTTCACTCATACCGTATTTGTTCAATAAGTTACGCAGATATCCTTTTTGACAAATCGTGACACCGTTATCGTCTTGATGGATTTCAATAACAAGGCAATATTTAGCCTTTCCTAGGTCTTTCACCTCAAATTGCTTGTCGAGTTCTGCCTTTATTTGATTTATCCATGTCAGATCTTGCGATGCTATCAAGAAATTATCCACATAGACAGATAATATGAGTATCTTCCCCTCTTTCCAGGCAACATAGACACATGAATCGGCATTCGTAGGCTTCAATCCCAGTTGACGTAATTTAGCACCGAACTTCTCATACCATTGACGACCCGTCTGCTTTAAGCTGCTTTTAATCGACAGACCTTGTTACCTCGATTGAGTTCATTAATCATAGACCTTGCTATCTTGGCAATTGGCCCGTTCCGTGATTCATTTTAAAAGATATTTTCTAGCGTCTCTTCAAATCTTGGGGGCAACTTTATATATATTTCCTCGTTTAGCTTCCCATTCAAGTATGCAGTTGCTATGTCAATCTAATGAATTGTCAGGTCATACTTCGCTGCCAGGGCAAGAACAAGCCGGATGGACTCAAGCCAGGCGACTGGAGCAAAAGTTCCAACAAAGTCAACACCTGGTTGTTGTGTGAAACCTTGCGCGACTAGACGAGCTTTTCTCTTCATGATAGTTCCATCAGCAGTATGCTTATTTGTCAATACATACCGACAGTCGACTATGTTTCGACCCGTTGGCTTATCTACAATATCCCAAGTCCCATTTTTAAGCAAGCTATGAACTTCTGAGGATATAGCACCTTCTCTCTCACTGCAGTGTGAACTGCTCAGTGCTTCTCTAATACTGATTTCAGCATTGAAGGCATAACCAGCTATATTGACATTTAAATTATTGTCTGACTCAGTGGGACTTGAACTACAGGGCTCAAATACTTCATCTTCAAGGTCATTAGAAACGACAATTTCTGGTAGTTCAACTCGATCCTCTTCTTGATCATCCGTCAGGGATTAGCTTTGGATGCTTGTACATCGTGATTGAGAGTATACTTTGGATGGACGACCAAGTTTACCAGTTTTTGCGAGTCTAGGCCTACCTTTTCCTCTTTTGTACATGTCACTGCTTTCCTCACCATGTACCATTCCATCGTCGTCGTCAGATTATGATGACCGATCATCTACCACCTCAGTATCTTCATTGATTATAGAGTCGCAGTCGAGTAACTTTGTGGCTCCAATCTTAGTTAAACTCACGATAATATCTTCCCCCTCGTTCACCTCCATGGTCGACCTTAGGAATTTTACATCTTTGGTGATAGTAATTTTTTTACTCTTTGGCATCCAGATTCAATAGGCCTTTGCTTCATCTGAATAACCCACGAATACTCCCTCATCTGATCGAGATTGAAATTTATCCTTATTCTGCTCCTTATTCAGTACAAACGCTCGTGATCCAAATATTTGTAGGTGTTTAAGGTTAGGTAGCTTACCAGTCCATAACTCGTACGGTGTTCTTCCATCGAGAGTTCGTGACGGACAGCGATTACGAAGGTAATTTGAAGCACATACAGCCTCAGCCCAAAATGAGAATGGCAAGCCAGACTGTAAGATCATGCACCTGGCCATTTCCACCAGCGTGCGATTTTTCCTCTCAGACACACCGTTTTGCTGAGGTGTGTAAGGAGCAGAAAACCTTCTCTTTATTCCATGGGTATTTAGGTAAGCACTGAATTCTTTGGAACAATATTCGGTTCCGTTGTCGGTTTGCAAGGCCTTGATCCGACCACCGGTTTGATTTTTCAGCTAGGTTTTTGAACGTCTGGAACGCTTGAAACACATCACTCCGCTTCTTCAGGATATACCTCACTCCAACGTGAGTAATCGTCAATGAAAGTGACGAAATATTTACCGCGTCCATTTGACTCCGTTCTCATTGGCCCACATATGTCGGAATGTATAATGGCCAACAATTCATTACTCCTGGAACATCTTTTGGGAAATGATTGAGTCGCTAGTTTGCCTTTGAGACAAATTACACAAGGAGATAGCACTTCACTCCCTTGAAACGTAATGCCTGATACTGCTTTGCTCCTCACCATGGCTAGAAGGTCATTGGTATTAAGATGACCTAGACGCTCATGCTAAGTTTGAATGTTAAAATTAATGGGTTCATTTGAAGAATAAATCCCAGCAAACTCTGAAGGCTGGCATAAATAATATAAATCGTCTACTCTGTCAGCCACTAGTCGGATACTCCCACTCTTGTCTCGTACTAGGGCTTGAGTCTTCCCAAAAGTGAGCTCGCAATCTTTATCCGTGATCTTGGAAACTGAAATTAAATTCATACTGAGATCAGGGACGTACAAAGCCCTTTCAAGCTCTACTGACCTGTTTTGGGCTCCAACTTTGGCCTGGAGCCTTACTGTTCCTGCCGCTGTTACTGCAGTTGAAGCACTGCTTGCTAGGTTTAGGCATCCTTGTTCAGTCTTACCCCACGTCAAAAAACTTTCTTCATCGTGACATAAATGTGAGGTGCAGCCACTGTCGAGGCACCACCTAGATCGCTCAGATACAGATTCCGCTCATAGAGCCATAGATTTGCTCGGAGTTACAAGAAATGAATCATTTATGGACGAACTTGTACTTGCATTACCTGAGTGTAAATATTGTCTCCTCGTAGAGCCTTCAGTAGCCTTGTGTCCAATTTCATGACATTTGTTACACTTGAATGGAAATTTCTTCTACCTTTTATAATCATTATTATTTCCAGCTGGCCATTGAGGAGTTTCGGCACTTGAGTTCCAATTCCTGGCCACCATTGCACCCATAATACCTTCATTCATTCTCTGCTTACAGGATTCTGATTCTTCAAGAATTTTAACCTTCAACACTTCAGCACTCGGTAAGATGTCACGGGCCTCCATCGTACAACGAAAATTCCCGTAGGAATCAGGTAAACTATTCAGCAACAAAATGCTGAGTAGGTCTCCGTCGACTTTTACATTCATCGCTTCCAATTTATCAACATTGTCCATGAAGTTCTTTATATGTTCACGAGCATTACCATCATCAGCCATTTTTTGTAATGTCAGCTGTTTTAGCAAAGATGTCTTCCTAGCTGGCCCTGAAGATGCGAAAATTGAGTGAAGTTTTTCCCAGACTTCTCGGGAGGTCACACATCCACGTATTTGTTTGAGCTCAGCTGGGCTAATTGACAGCACAAAATCAGCTTTGGCCTTTCGGTCTTTCTTGGTCCATTCACTTTGTGCAGCTACCATCCTGGTTTGTCCCGCAGCATCACCGGTTGGATCTAGTGATTTTGGTATTTCACCGCTCACATAACTCCAGGCATCATTTTTTACGAGTAACGCCTCTGCCTGAAGGCACGAGGTGTCATTATCCTTCGTCAGCATCTCCAATGTCGTAGAATTAATAGTTCTCGTCGACATCCTTCGTAATAAAAAATATATATTTTTTTTTTTTTTTAAATACGTGTGGTCGATGTACTTTAACCTCACAATTACCTCTGAATGACTTTACTCCAAATATAAGTTATTTAACACGTACCAGGGTCCATAACCTGTTGGATGAGGGAATAGGCAGGACTCGGAGTAAGCACAAAATAATTAACAAGATGATTAAATACACGATGCTGTTAGATTTATTTATCACTAAAAAGTACAGCAAGTATGCTGACGTAGAGAAAGATGTAGATGAATAGAATAAAAAAAAATGTATTGTCGGTATTATAGAAAACTAAATGATTTGTAACTTATCGGAGTACGCGAATTGAATATATATAAATAGATATCTATATTTTCAACATAAATAATTATTATCGAACTCCTCTTTTTAAAAACGCGTGAAAACGCAGCGTCAGCTTTTCCACCTTTTTATGCGATATAGAATAGTAGGAGGATTTGTGCAATAAGTCGAACGAATAAATAATAAACTGACGTCACCTTCCACCAGTGACAATAATTCAAAATTCTCCATCAATGGCCAAGACAAAGTTTATAAAAATCCTGATCATCATAGCTCAGGGCCTTAGTTTTGCTTATCATCTACGGTCCGCGAATATTCGAACGTCGAAGTTTCGTGAATCTTATTGCAGGGATCCACCCTAGGCGTCGAAAGGTCAATAAGAGAATCTTTAACTAAACCTTATTGCAGGAATCCGCGTTTGCGTCGAAAAGTCAATAACTAAATTAAGATAATTTGATAAAAATTTTCAAGCAACCTGCTAAATAACTTATATACTAGGCTGATTATAATCAATTATCGTGTATCGGTATTCTGAGTCATTTGCAATCCATACAAGAATCTCAAAGATCCATCCAGTTCGATCGAAACGTGACTCAAATACACGTGTATTTGTGATTCCATCTCGGGCTGAGTTTTTGTCATAAAACCCTTCGGATGTGATAAGGACGCATCAAAATATTTAAAAATAAATAATATTATAATAGGAACCATTTTCATAAATATTATGAAGAAGTCTTAGTGAAGTTTAACCAGAAATATTGTAAATGAAGCATCTAATAAAAATACAAAGATCATTACTTCAATCTTGCGAGTTTCATTCGAGAGTAGCACATAAGTTTACATCCTACAACCCCAGCCGCGCCCATCCAACCAAATCCTTCAGGAGGAGGCTGAGTGAGCTGCAACGTTCTGGAAGGGATCTAGTCTGCCTTACTAAAAGAAAGATTCATCGAAAGGTAGATAAAAAATTTACATTTAAATTCGTTCATGAAATTCTTGACTATTACAAGAACACCAGTCTCTTCGAAGACATTTCGGGTTCTTAATTTTCGAAAAGATCCACATAATATAATAAATTATAGGAAGAGTTTCTTCCTCCGTATTCTTTAATGTGGTTCGCATCCTCCAAATCGCTCGTCTAAATTTTTCTATCGCTACCAAAGGGAAAAATCCCGGATAATTAATTTAAATTTCAGCGGCGGACATAACAGGCCAATACTTAGTTGCAGTCTAGGCACCATAATGTCACTCAAATTTGGCTCAATGTTATCATTTCGATGCTTAGACAGACTTGAGCCAAAGAGTTAATAAGTTTTGCGCAAAGCCTTGGCCAAGCTTAAGCCTCTTGTCTTTTCCAATAACTTATCGTTTTTTTGGTAAATATTCAAATTATTTTTTAATTATTCGTATAAAATTAATATGATATTGACAGTTCAAGGTCAATGAAAATATTATTTTCTAATCTCAGGTTTAATATTTTGCTAACAACCACTATAATAATTTCAAAAAATAATCTTGATTTTTAAATTCATTAAAAAATTCAGATTTTTGCATTTCATTATTTTAAATAATTTTATTATAATTAAGAAATTTTTCAGCTCTAGTATCTTTCTAGTGTGACGGCCGGCCGCCAGGCAGCCCCACATTTTTTGGAAAAAAATGATGGGCACCCTTGGAGAATGGCTTTAAGAGAGTACAGTTTTGGATTTTCCAACATTTTTTAAAATTATAAGTTATTTATTTCTAGTTTGTTCTTTTCTCGACTTCTTTATGTCTTTACTACAGTGCTACACTATTTACTTTAGCTATAGATGAACTCTATTGTACTCGATGTAACTGATTATTTAAGATAACTATTTTTTAACAAACCCCGTTTTGCCTATCCCAGCTCTATATATTTTCCACATTTGACTTTTGATCTCAAACTCAATACTCCGTGATAACTTTTGGCCTTGTGAAATAACAAATTTAGTCATATCTAACTCAAATAAATTTTCCATCGTATTTCGATTTTCCAAAGAAATACATTTATTCGTTTATTAGATAAATTGTAAGTCTCAAATCAAATCCATCGAAAAAATTATTAATCATCGGAAAATTCGGAGGAAACAATTCGTAGATATATAAAAGTCAGCAATCTGCGGATCGGTCACATACAGGATTGCAGAACTTAAGAAAACAACAATTGGTAAGGAATCATAATTGCTTATATATTTTTCATTACAACTTTTATATTGTTGAATTTACGATTAAAAATGTAACAGTACTTTTTTGTCGTACCTTAATAGTTTTGCTGTAATATTTAAATTGAATAATTATTTCAATTTTTAGCTTCAAGCTATAAAATAAAAAGATGTCGAAAATAATTGTATTGTTATCAATTTTCGTATTGGCTGTTATCTATCCTGGTGTATATGCAGCATGTCCTGGTGGTTGGGTAATTCATTATCATAACTTATCCGGATCAAAAATGAAACTTAATTTAAGGCTCGCTTCACCTTATTTTCTTTTGATGTTATCGATTTGCCGATGATTTTTCGATAAAATCTCGACTTATTCGACATAAATTAAATTTTTTTTATCTTAGTTCGACTTATTTGTATTTTTTGATCTTAGTTTCAACTTATTCGTCTTTACTTTCAAGCACGATAGTCATTCACCTTATTTTTGACTTGCTGAACCAAGTCGAAAAAAGTTACTTATTTGCCTTACTTTCACCTTAGTTTTGACTTTTTCGTCTTATAATTTAAGTCGGAAAAGTCTAAATCAAGTCAATTTCAACTTGGTAAACCAAGTCTAAATCAAGTTTTAGTTTTGATCCGGATAGTGAAAAGAAAATGAAAAAAAAAATTACAAGTAGACATGAAGAATATCAAAAAACTCTAAACTTTAATCAATACGTTTAAACTGATAAAACTCTATGTTTTGATATTTTAACCCTTCAATTCAACATTTAACGAATAACAGTCGATATTATGTCCCCTGCAAGACTGAAATTTGAATATTTCATACTTTTCACTAAAGTCGTATAAATTTTTAAATTCAAAATTTGAGGATTCCCGTGAAAAATGAATCATACATGGCCATGCATGGCCATACACGGAGCATACATGGCCATACATGGGCATACCAACTTTTTCAATACAGTCATGCATGGCCATATATGAACCATACAACATATATGAACCATACATATAAGGCAATGTATGGCCATACATGGTTTTGTATGACTGTATATGGCCATGCATGACTGTATTAAAAAAGTTGGTTTGTCCATGTACGGCCATATATGATCCATGTATGACCATGTATGATTCATTTTTCACGAGTATAGATATATAAGAATTTGAGCTGACTATTACAACTACTTATAAACAGAATGCTGTAGTGTAAAAAAAATTGGAAATGTTTTTAATATCACTAAGAGCATATTGATGATTATATTTTGCTTTTTCGAAAGTGATTATATTCTTTGAACCTTACGTAGCATAACTAAACTTCGTTGTAACTGTCAGTCGCATAGCCTAGTCGTCAAAGCGTCGGTATTTCGTGCAGAAGGTCCCGGGTTCGAATCCTACTAAAGCGGGCGTGGTCATTAATAAGTCTATCGTTTTTTCTATGAATTAAAAATTTTCAATTCGATTAGGAATTCAATTATTCGCATGTCTGATAATCTTTGTGTCGCCAAAATAATTTAAAGAAAAAAAAAATTTTTTTTTTTTAATTTAGTTACAATTTCTAAACATAGTCATATCAAGTCATATATGGCCGTATCAAACTATGTATAGCCATACATGGCCATGTATGGTCATATATGGCCATGTCTGGTCAATTTTCATACATGGCCATGCATGGAGCATTCATACATGGCCATGTATGATTCATTTTTCACGGGTTCGTATCAGCTAAGGACTTTTTCTCCTATAAATTTTAATTTCCTATAACTACCTGGCTTCAAGGCTTATATAAAAAGTTTATTGTTTATATCTCTTGATTCACTTTAAGAGTTTTCACTGAAAAATGAAAAATAGATAGAATATAATTTTTTTTTAGTGCCATCCATCACAAGGATATGGCTGTTGTGAAGGAAATGTATGTAGTGATCATGTGTTTCAAGATGTATGTATAACTTTGAGTGAAGTGGCAAGGATGTCAGCTGGACGATAATTATATCAATACAATGAAGATTTATAAAAGTAGTTTATAAATTAATAAAAATCTCTTATATACAAAAAAAAAAAAAAAAAAAATTCAAAGGACTTGTTTTCATTCATCAAAGATGTTTCTGATATTTTTTATGAATACTAAAATGATTTATTCTCAGGTTGTTGTAAAATGAAAGAAAAAAATCTGGGCATCGGTTGGCCCTACGGGCCAGCCCCGGAACTTCCCGCTGTTTTCGAGCTCGAAAATACCTTTGGTTCATTTTTTTTATGAGCTTTTCAAGTTCAAAAAGGTTTGGTTTTATATTAAAATTGAAAAATTTTGAATTCAAAATAATTAATAAATAAGCGTTTTTTACATATTCATTCACAATTATGTTCAATAATTAGCTCAAAAATAAGTTTGCGTGATACGTTGTGTCTATATCGTGTAAGTATATCGTGGTACGAGCGAGCATGATGATTTTTGAGCAGTCATTTTCAATGACTTACATAAAGACAAACATATTAGTCTTGAGTTATGTTATTCAGTAATTATGATGTTATTCAATGAAAAAAGCAGATACAGATTTTACATTTATTATTCCGTCAACGATATCTCGAACAGATTATCTGATTGGAACGTTTTTGGCAGCAATCGAATGCTTTTATCGAGTTCTAGAGCTGATGAGATTTTGGAATTGATCGATTCCATAGTTTCCGAAATATTCACGAAAAACGAAAAAAAACGTTTTTTTTTAATTCTTTCGTCGACGATATCTCTCGAACGGATTATCCGATGGAGACGTTTGAGGTGGCAATCGGCGCGTTTTATTGAGTTCTAGAGCTGATAGAATTTTGTGAATGATTGGTTCAGTATTTACGACAATATTCGCAAAAAACCGTTTTCGACTATTTCTTTCGTCGACGATATCTTTCGAACAGACTATCCGATTGAGACGTTCTTAACAGCAATCGAAAGCTTTAATCGAGTTCTAGTGCTGATTAGATTTTGGAATTGATTGATCCGACAGTTTTCAAAATATCCAAAAAAAATTTTTTTTTTTTCCGTATTTCTTAAATATCTCAGTCTATTCGACGGAATGATCTAAAATTTTCTGAAAATCTAAGTTCAGAAAGAATCTTTCGAATGCCGCAAAAACCATTTAAATCGGTTCATTCATTAAAAAGATATGAGAGATTTACACAAACACACACACACACACACAAACACTCGGACATCATTCTGAAAACTTTGAAAGATCTGTTGAAAACTCAGTTTTCAGAAATCAGATCAAAACCGGTAACTTCTCTTTTTTTTGAAAATTTTCAATTTTCTTAGCTGATATTAAAAAATGTTCATAAAAAAATATTAAACTGGAAATAAAAAATAGAAAAAATCAAGTTGATAATTTATAAATACAAAAAAATTCGTAGTAAAGAAAAAAAAATTAATATTACAAAATAAAAGTAATGATTAAAATTAAAATGAGCGATTGATGCGTACAGTTTTGGATTTTCCAACATCTTTTCACATTCTAAGTTATTTATATTCAACAATTTTTTCTCAACGTCTTTATGTTTTACTGTCATGCAATACTTTTCGCCTTTGACTCGATAAACTCTATAATACTTGATGTCACTGATTATTCAAGATAACTATTTTTTAACAAACCCTGTTATGCCAATCTCACACTGTTAAAAATTTTTATAAAATTACAATAGTTTTACAAAGCAATGGTATGGTCAAAATACAAACCAATGTATGTCAATACAAAATTACAACACAATTTGAGTGATCTTGCATGATGTATTAGGAAAACTACTAATATAAGTTGTGATTCTACCACCTCTGTGTATAAATCGTACATGAGTTGTAATTTTACAAAACAGTACATTGATTTTGAATAACAAGCGATAAAAGTTTGCAAAGAATATTTGTGATTCAATTTGCAATAATTCTTAGTAAAATTATGAATAAAAATTTTAATTTATATTGCAGTGGAATCATTCAAATTTTACAAACCTTAATTATTTTTTTATAAATTCTATTGTAGAATTACAGTGTATTTTAATTTCGCTATGACTTTATTTATTACACACGGGCTGTAATTTTACAAAACAGTACGTTGATTTTAAATAGAAATCGTTCAAAATATACCAAAAATGCTTGCAATTTAATTCACTACAATCCTTAGTAAAATTCAAAAAAGTATTGTAATTAATATTACAATGAAGTCATTGAAATTTCACAAACTTTAATTTTTTTTTTCACGAATTTTATTGTAGAATTGCAAAGTGGTTTGCAATTTTACCATCAATTTTTATGTATTATACATGAATTGTAATTTCACAAAAGAGTGCGTTGATTTTAAATGAAAAGCGATATAAGTTTACAAAATATGTTAATAATTCAATTTGCTATAATTCTTAGTAAAATAATAAAAAAAATGTTTTAAATAAAATTACACAGAAATCACTGAAATTTTACAAACCTAATTTTTTTTTTCACAAATTTAATTGTAGAATTACATTGTATTGTAATTTCACCCTAAAATTTTTAATTATTATACAGGAGTCGTAATTTTACAAAACAGCATGTTGACTTTAGAGAAAACGCGTTCAAAGCTTACAACTAATGTATGCACTGATAGAAAATTTATATCGACTCAAGAAATATTTTCTTTAGCCAATAATTTATTTCTGTAGAAAGCCAATTATCTTGCGCTTCAAGAAATTTTTGTCTTGATTTAGATTTTCTGGGCTCTAAAGATTTTATATCTTCGATGCCCTGAGTTATTGACTGTCAAAGTCAAAATGGACTATTTCGCTGTTATCAAAGATGAATTCGCGCCAAATGGTCGTAGGGACTTTTTCAGGGCGGCAAATTAAATTAACCAAAAGAGGTTCAAGGATAGATTATCAAAAACAATGTGTTGAAGCTCATAGACTTTTTTTGAGACGAGCAAAAATTTTGAAATTTTCTTTTTTTTGCGGTCGTTTTTTTTTTTCCAGAATCGTGCATGGTTAAAATTTTTCAAGACCAGATCTGAGACTGAGATACTTGAAAGTACAATTTGCTTTTTATATTTTCACTGTACGACCATTTTCCTCCAAGTTACAGCACGTTGAAAATCACTTAAAAATTTGGAATTTTTTGAATATCCTTTAATTTTTATAACTTATGTACGATACTTAAGTTTTTTCAAATATATAATATATTTAGCAGTAATAATTTTTTTCTTTACAATGAGTTCCATTAAATCGTATTTAAATGTTTTTCTTTTGACATATTACATTTTGGAATAAAAAACCTTAGAAAATGTTAAAAAACACTCCTAAAAGTTAAAAAAATCTTATGTATACATAACAGAATACAATGTATACACTATAGTGTACAATTAAATTCAGCAGTCACTGTCGGTTGTGTAGCCTAGTCGTTAAAGCGTCGGTCTTTCGCGCGGAGGGTCCCGTGTTCGAATCCCACTAATGCGTGTGCGTTTATTGATAAGCTTAGCGTTTGTTCTCTGAATTAAGAATTCCTACTTCAATTAGAAATTCAATATTGCATATCTAATACTCCTAGCATGGCCAAAATGATTGGACAAGAAATTAAAAAAAAAATCTTTTTTTTCAATGTTTGTAAAATTACAATACTATATTGTAAAATTACTAAATTGTTCCAAGGCAAATACAGTAGAAAATAATTTGTAAAATGACGATAGAAATTTTTAACAGTAGGTATTGCAATTTTACAACACGTATGATCTCTTAAAAGTTGTGTATTAAATCAGTAATACATTGCGATTTCACAAATAATTTCTAATTGAATTGTTTTCGAAAATTACAACATTCGTTGTGTAAAATTGACAAACCTTGTTTTATTATCTGTTTAGTAAGATTATCACTTTTGTTTTGTAATTTTCCAAAAAAAAACTTGTAAAAAATGTTTTGTAAAATTACAACACTGGTTTTATTAAATCACAAAACTGCGTTGGCAATTGACTTCCAACACATTTCTTGTAAAATTACCAAAGAAATTTTTTACAGTGCAGCTCGATAGATTTTTCACATTCGACTTTTGATCTCAAACTCGATATTCCGTGATAACTTTTGGTCTTGTGAAATTAAAAATCTAGTAATAATCCGTAACACAATTAAATTTTTAATCGTAATTTTATTTTTCAAAGTAGTCCATTCATTAGTTTATAAGATAAATTTTACGTCTAAAAAAAATTAATCACAAAAAAACATTTGTCATCGGAAAGGTCAAAGGACACAATTTATCAATAAATAAAAGTCAGCAATCCGTGGATCAGTCACATACAAGCTTGCAGAACTTCAGAAAACATCAATCGGTAATAAATCATAATTGCTTCTATACTTATTATTATAATATTTGTTTTGTTAGATTTACGAATAAAAAAGTAAAATATTTTTTCTAGAAAATTTTATACTTTCTGAATTAATTACAGTACTTTTTTGTCGTACCTTAATAGTTTTGCTGTAAGATTTAAATTGAATAATTATTTTATCTTTAACTTCAAGATATAAGGTAAGAGACCCAGTGCCTGATCAGGGAACTACTGCAGGGAACGAGTTAACCGATTGAGACGTTTGAGGTGGCATTCGACGCGTTTTATTGAGTTCTGGAGCTAATTATATTTGGGAATTAATCAATCGAGCATATTAGAAGTTATCCAATAAAAAACATATTTTTCAAAAATAATTATTTTTGAAATATCTACGAATGCATTGTACCGATCAAACTCAATTTCCTATAGCCTGCAGGAATTAACAAGCCGCGTCGAACGCCACCTTGGAGATCAAAATCGGTTCATCCATTCAGAAGTTACCAAATATTTATTACTAGAATATATTAGATTATTTACATACGTACGTACACATTCGTACACTCGGGCATCATTCTGAAAATAATAAAAATAGCTTCCTAGGACCTCAAAACCTCAACATCTGACGAAAAATCAATTTTCGAAAATCGAGGTAGTAACAATAACTTCCCGAATATTTGAAAATTAACAATTTTATTAGCGGGAAGTTAAAAATGTGGGTGACGGTTGGCCCTGCGGGCCAGCCTCAAAACTTACTGCTGTTTTCGAGCTCCTTGAGCGCGAAAATACTTTTGGATGCCATTGTTTTCTTATGAGCTTTTTAAACTCAAGCATATTATCGTCAATTTTATCCGATGATTTATTTGAGGAAAAAAAAAAGAAATGTTATGTTTTCTCTTTTTGCCGTCGATATCTTTTAAACTAATTGTCGGATTTTGATGTTTATCCCGATTCAAAATTAAAAAGGTGATTTGAGCCTCCAAATCGTACATGAGGGTAAGGAGGTTCAAATCTGTAATGGGTCCACTTATTTTTATTAATTAAATGTGGTCTTAATAAAACAAGGGCCCACACATGTGTAAAACTTAAAGGTGTCTTACGTACCTGTCCAGCTATGCTCAGTAATCTTAAGACGAGGGTAACCCCGTACTGGACCACGCAGTATTAAAATTAGAGAGAGATCTTATACTAAACTTATCAGGAACGTTGTTATTAATTAATTAAGTAAATATGTTAAATTGACACATAAAACTATGGCATTTATTCAAACGAAGTCGCTTTACAGAAGAATGAATGGAACGATAAACAATAATTATAAATGACTAATGAAACTGACTCGACTTACCTTAACAAAACTGACTCGACTTGACTTTATTAAACTGACTCGACTAAATTAATTAAATATAACGACTCCTCAATCAGAAAATATTACTTTACAAATAAAATAGTTAACCCGACAATAAACAACGACTCACTCCAACAACTCCAATCATAACCAGTCCTTCCTTCCTCCGAACCTTTTCCTCCATGACCAAAACCTCCAACCAGTTCCTTCCAAGTCCACCAATCCATTCCAATCCTTTCCAAATAAACCCAAAGAGGTAGGCTTATATGCTCTTGGCCGTTTTTTAAGTACGACTGTCAACACGTATAGTAGTAGTAGTAGTAGTAGTAGATGAAATAGAAACCATGATGGCAGTGGTAGTAGTGGTAGAGCACGTCCGTCCACGGCGGTTGCTGCGAGCCAAGAGACCGACAGCTCGTGATCTCTGGGCCTCGTACCTGTTTACTCAGGTTGGCCAACCCCTAAAACCAAATGTCGGGACTCGACCGTAGCGACCCCGGCGCATCAATGATTGCATTTTCTTCAATATTGACAGTTGTTGAAGAAGAAGAGCGGATCTTTTGGCGCGAGTCGAAATTGAATTTACATTAAAATCGTCTTTTTAGAATATGAAGATCCATGCATTAAAAAGGTGATTTGAACCTAAACGTGGTAACTTCGTCCGCTTTTACCAAGTTCAAGTTCAAATCATCTTTATAAAAAAGTAAAATAAGCCTCCAGAGTCTAAATTTATAGATCGAGAAAGACTCTCATCGGATCGCGTACAATTGGTAAAGAAACAAAAGGGAAAAGGGGGCCACTGATTACAAATTGCCACCATGATCGAAAAAAATTTGAAATTCAAAAATTCCAAAAATAATTTCTTAGTAATAAATGTTTTGTTGTGAGTTAAAAATAATAAAATTTAAAATATTAATAATAATAGCTAAAGTTGTACAAGTAGGCGTTCGAATAGAATAGTACTGTCATTCAAAATTCAAATTGTATAATTAGATCCTTTGACTTATAAGTATATGATTAATTGATTATTTCATGTGAGCAATAAATACAAATGATGTATTGGATAACGGAAACTGCCAAAGAAATTGAAAAATAATCTGCTGTTGCCGGGATTCGAAACCAAAACCTAACGAATATGAAGCACAACCACTGCCGCACTGCTACTCAGACGCTCATGATCAGTTATAAATATCTTTATGTATTTAGAATGCAGATATTATCATAACAATAATATCATGCTAAAGAATTGAGCTCATTCGAAGTTACGGATTAAAAGTATGACAGGCCTTGGGGGGTTAAAACATCTTTTTGAAACGGTGATTAAGTCCTCCATACGCTACTTTTAGGACATCAAGGACTTAAATAACGTATTACATTCAGCGGCAAGTCCAACATCAAAAAAATTGAGGCCTCGGAGGCTCAAACTACACTTTTAATTCTGACTTGGGTAATGTGGCAATCAGTGCGTTTTATTAAGTTTTCGAGCTTATTATATTTTGGAAATGATTAGTGTTTTCGTTGTTAAGAAACATTTGTGAAATAGTATATTACACACCTAGGGAAGTAAAGTAAGAAATATCTCAGATCACATGTAATTGTTGGCCGAGGCAAAGCCGAGGTCAACAAACATGTGATCTGAGGCTTTCTTATTTACTTCCCGAGGAGTGTATACTATTTTTCTCGTCGACGGAGGCGGAAAGCGGCAACTTCGTTTTGCACAGCGGGACGAAAGTTGACGCTTTCCGCCTCCGTCGAGGATAAAAATAGTATACACTCCTCGGAAAGTCAATAAGAAAGCCTCAGATCGATTACATGTGATCTGAGACATTTCTTATTTTACTTCCCTAGTTGTGTAATATACTATTTTTATCATTTCTTTTTCCGGCGATATTTGTCGAACGAATTAAATGATTGAGGTGGTTCAGGCGGCAATCAGCGCATTTTATTGAGTTTTAGAGCTGATTAGATTTTGGAATTAATCCATTCGACAGTTTTTAAAATATCTAAAAAACGAAAAAAAAATTTTTTCCCGCCTCCGGGCGGAAAGCGTCAACTTTCGTCCCGCTATGCAAAACGAATTTGCCGGTTTCCGCCTCTATTGATGAGAAAAATAGTGTACACTCTTTGGACAATTAAGATTAAGAGTTCAACCTTATGTTTTCTTACTTTTTACCATACTCTGAATATAATTTTTGAAAACAATAGTCGATTTTTTATAATCAGTGTAATATGTTTTTAAAAGTGATATAAATATAGAAGGACAAGTAATAGATTTGTAATCTATCCAAAGAGCTTGCGGCACTTGGGAATGAGATATTTTGAGAAATAGAAGCTTGAGGTTGGAAGTGATGGTGATAAAAAGAGGGGTGGGGTAAAGATAGTTGGACGGATATCGGCAGTCTGCGAATGAAATGGCGTGTTTCATTCAATGCCCTCGGGGACGACGGCTGCCAAATCGTAGCTAGGCTTCTATTTCATCATAAGTCTTTTTCTCTCTCTCTCTCTTTCTCCTTTTTTTATCTTTTACTCTCTCTGGTACACTTTTAGTGAGTAGTGCGCTATTAAATCACTTCTAAGTCGTCATGGATGCACAGCGACGTACAATGTCGATAATTGTTTTTAATCGGCGTATGTAATGGAAAAAAAAAAAAAAAAGAGGGAAAGTGAGATAGAGAAAATCCGAGTGATCAGACTTTCAATATTTCTGATTGTTATTGCTTCAGGCTCAAACTATTACAATCTTCTTTTTAATATCTGCGGGATAGATTATTTTCAGTTATGTCAAATTTCATTTTTTTTTTTAAGGAAAAAAAATTAATACTCATTAAAAAATTAGATGGATTTATTGAATCTTCATTTAGTCGTCATCGCGACGAACAGAAGTACATACAAATTAAGTGGCATGAACGCACAAAAAAACAACTTTTCCATAGGGTTATAACAATTAATTGACTTTAAATATCATTAGAATCTTGTTGTGTGAAAAGCCTGATTATTACACCATTTTGTACATTTCTGCCGAAATATCATACTTATTTCCTCATTCCCAGAGAATTTTTAGTTTATCGACTTCTGCATCAGTAATACAACTACCTTGCACAAAATATAAGTTGCATTGATAACCAGCACAACATCCATAACCATAGAAGGGATGGCACTATAAAATAATTGATTTCATTAATTTGTTAATTTTTCAGTTTTAATTTTTAGGCATTTTAGTAATACAAGAAATCTTTCTAACTACACTGACAAAAAAATTTTCTTCTGACAACTAAATTTTCGTTATGACAACAAAATAGTTTGATTGCCCATTGTCAATCATATATTGGGTTGTTTTAAATAAATATTTTATAATCCACCCACAAAGCAAATCATTAGAAACTGTAAAATATTTAGTAATGATAATTATGCGTTAAGTAACAAGCATTAAATCAAATTAATTACCAGTAGAACTTATAAAGTAGCCATGATGAAATATATGAGTTAGCCTTCGAGAATGAGTTATTAACAATAATTAAATATTATTTTAAAATGAAATAATATTTATTTACAAATCAAATACATGCATATTTAAAATAATAATTTATTTTATAATCACAAATAAATATTTCATTGAAAGTATAAAATTTTAACTGAATTAAAAATAAAAATTGGAACTTTTTATTCTTTTTTTAACTTTTTGTTCAATTATTTTGGCGATGCAGGGATCATCGGATATACAAATGACTGAATTTTTAATTAATTAGAAATTTTTAATTCAGAGAAAAAACGCTAGGGTTATGAACGACCGCACACGCATTAGTGGCCATATACATATAAAAATCATTTTATTCAACATTATTTAATTAATGAATAAAAAATTATTTTTATTCGATAAAAAATCTTTTTATTCAATAAAAAATCTTTTTATTTTTAATAGATATCTATTTACAACAAAAAAATATTTTTTTTTTGTATCTTATGAATAATTATTAGAATTAATAGAATAATATATTGCCTCAATATTTGGGTTTGTTGGGACTATAAAATAATTTAGTTGTCTATCATATAAATAATTTCTTAATTTTACCAAATGATTTTATTATCTTAGCAAACGAAATATTAACGTCAACCAAATAGAGTCGATTAAATCATTTATTAAAAATGACAAAATAGATTATGTTGGAGTAGTAAAATTAAGCTGTCTTAAATAAATTTTAGTTTGGCAAAATTTAACATAACCGATTTAGTTGTCCGAAGAGAATTTTTTTCTCAGTATACTTGCTATGAAAATTGGATATTTTCAAAGAAAGGGGAAACGGGTTTCGGTACGATTTTCAGAAATCGAGTTTTCATAAGATCTTAACATTCTGAGATACGAGCATCTATTTCGAGTTTCTGGATGAACATCCACGTGCATGTGTGTGTGTGTGTGTGTGTGTGTGTGTGTGTGTGTGTGTGTGTGTGTGTGTGTGTGTGTGTGTGTGTAAGCTAATTTTTATCGTACGATATGTTTGAAACAACTGAACTGATTCAAACATTTTCAGCGGCAATCACAAAGGCTCATCAAGACTTAAATCTGAGTTATTTTTGAAATCAATCGATCATGTAGTTTATGAGATATATGAAATAGAAAAATTACAAAATTCTTTTACTTAAAGGTTTTATTCATATAATTTGTAAACCGATCAACTTTAAAGTCTAATCAGATCTAAGTTTAAAAAAGCTCTTGTGATTGCTAAAAATACATGCGAACCAGTCGATATGTTCTACAGTTGTCATTGGACAAAAATTACTTTTTTTTAGCGAAATGGATTTTTTTTCGGTCCAACTGTTTTTGTAACTCGGAAAGCTAAAAAATTAATACACAACAACGTATTTGAGTTCTCTGAACTCGGAAACAGTAGGAAGTTTTGAGGTTGGCCCACAGGGTCAATCATTTTCTAGATTTTTAAGGTGATTCACTTCTGTCGCTCGCCCCTAATATTCTTTTAATTTCTTACCCATCTACCTTCGCATCCTTCGACCGCACGAGCATAGAAACCAATTAATATAACAATTGATAATAATAAAATTATTATCGACATTTTTGGTTTTTATCTCTGAAAGAAAAAAGAATTAAACTATTATTCGAATTAATTGTATACTTCTGTGATAGATATAGTATTCGATATTTAATAAGATATAAATAGGCTCATACATTTTTGTGCACGGAAAGAAATTTTTCGCGGATACTGCGATGCTGTATGGGTATTCTGACCATACTATATAAAAGCAAGGATTTTTTGTTCGTTTAATAATTGTATGCATACTGCTCGGTAGCATCCACAATGCTTCTGGCAGATAACCCTATTCAATATTGTGAAATAAGGTATGCTAGTATTGGGGTAGTATCCAAGTTTATTAATGTAAAAAAAAATAGGTTATGTTTTATTATAGTTTTAAATATATTATCCATAAATATAATGATCGAACTCAATATTTGTAAGTAGAGAAATATATCAGAACAAAATTTTTTTCAGTATTAAGGATGTGATTTTTTTACTTCCGATTGAAATCAATTCATACCAATTGAAAATTCTCGATGGGATTTAGTGGAAATTAAAATATTATAAAAATCTTTTGAAATATTTTGCTTGCTTTAAATATAATAAAAATAAAGTTTGGAAAATCCGAAATTGCACACCTCGAACGTTCATGTTACAATAAAATATATAAATTATTAATTTTCATGTCTGATTACAAAATTTTTTTATAAACATCTAGAAAGAAATTCGTCGTTTTTTTTGTTTTTTTTTTAATTTAGTTAATTCTATGACAGCTGGCAATAAAAAAAACTTATCAGATGGTAAAGTAGAACCTTATGATATCAACAAAGTTCGATGATAAATAAAAAACATTCCGGATAAAATAAAAAAAAATGGCTAGAGTGTGTTTGTTTACATGGTGCCGGTTTTAACAGAAATGATTTATTATAAAAAAAACGAGAAGGACTACAGTAGTGATTTTCGAAAAAGACCTTCTTTGCATAATTCTGAAGACAGTGAAAAAAAAAAAATAAAGTTATTTTGTCAAGCTGTTCACGAGATATCCGTGCCACAGACTTTTTTTGGACTACAGACTAACTGACGTCCACGATACATATTTTTTATTATAATACGTATCAGACAAGTTAATGAAAGTATCTGTCTTATTAATTAGTGTTTCCTCTTTAGATTAATGTGCTTTTTATAACGTGTAAGTGTGATATGAAAATAATATATACAGTTTAATGCGAAAAACTCGCATGACCTTGACAAGTCCGTTATAAAACACAACCTCTCCGCTTCACGTTCGAGGTGTGCAATATCTTTTAGAAAAGTTAACTTTTGAATTATGAGGGATTATTTTTTTGTATAATTTAAAAGACGAATTAGAAATTAAATTATAATGTCTTTTTCAAATTTATTTATTTCTTATTTCTTTTTTAATTAGATTACTGTACAGCATTACTGATAATAACATAGATTAAATGAAAAAATTAGCAACAACATCTATGCAGTATTGATGATAGTCCGTTAGTGTATTGACTACTCCAGAAAAATTTATTGTGACACGCCTAAGTGGCATTGCCATTTTTTCAATGTAGTATGGGGCTCAAACCCATACTGACCGAGTTTATTTCACTATATAGACATGTAAACTGCGCAAAGATTTCTGTACTATACAGTAGAATAAATAATGCCATACTTATGGTACTTGCTGCAATGATATAATAAGAGTATGGCAATAAGCACCATAGATTTCTTTCCGTGCATAAAATTAAATTTTTGACAAAAAAAAAATATAATTGATGTGAATTCTTGGATAAATTATCAAGATTATAATTTTTAATTCAACAAAATTGCAATTTATTAAAATTATATACTTACTTATGAACTAACGATAAGAGTATTTGCAAGTCAGACACAAAACTGAATATTTAACTCATTGTGAATAATCTTTACGTTTATAGTCAGGCTTATTTCACTTCTCGAACTTGATAATTTAAAATAAAAATTCGCGATAAATATTTCTTGATGATAACTCTTGATCTTGTTATATTTAAAAATCTAGTAAGACGTAACTGATAGTAATTTGTTAGTTTTATTTTGTTCATAGGACTTTGTCCCAAGGTCAAGAATTCCTCATCAAAAAAATCCATGTGGGATTGCATGGGAACCCATTGAAATCCATATAGGAGAGTATGGATTCATTTAAGAATCCATAGGAATTAATATAGGAGTGTGTGAATTTATGTAAGAATTCCTACAGAAAACCATGATGTCTAGGCTTGAAGAATCCGAAAACATTAGTGTAAATACATTTTTGAGCTCATTGAGCTCGAAAATACTCTAGCATATGATTATTTTTTATGCGCATTTCAAGCTCTACACGGATAGAATTTAATTATATTATCTACAATACAAAATTTTTAATTTTAACTGTCTGAAATAGTAGTAAGATTTTTCAGTGGTAATAATAATTAGTTATATCATTGAAAACGATAACAGTTATAATTGAAGATGGTAACTGCTGCCATTTAAGGTTGTAAAAATTCTAGAAAAAACAATAGGATAAATTGTGTGTGTGCTCGTGTGTGTGCACGCGTGTGTGCGCTCGTGTGTGGGAGAATCTGCACGTGTGTCCGTAAGTATGTGCATGCACTCGTGTTCGCGTGTGTACGTACGTGCGTGTATGTGCGTAAGTATGTGTGTGCGTACGGATGTATGCGCGTTCATGTGTAAGTGTGTGTGTGTGTTGTGTAAAATTTATCACAAAGTGAAAATTACATGTAAACAAGCTTCCGACCGTAACGCTGATCTTTAAATTATTTATTAGTTCAGAGAGTAACTATTATTTAGGCTGATGCTCACTATTATCATTCACGTTATTAAGAATTACGGTGTTGATAATAGTTATAACTAATTAAAATAATAAAAGTTTCAATTTCTGATTATCAAAAATAATTGTAGATTTTACCATATAGTTGGTAGATACTACAATTCAGACGGTATATTTAGTAATTTGAATGATATTTACTAGTATGAAATTCAGCTTAAAAATTGTACCATAACTCGATGATCTTTTACCATAAATTTCTCTTTGTATCATAAGTTACGTTTTATGTTAAAGTTTGAAAATGTATGAATCGAAAATCATTGATAAACAAGAGTTTTTTAAAATTTTTATTCCCAATTATGTTTAATAAAATAAATGTAAGTGATCGATTCTAAGATTTAAATGAGTTGTGACCCAGATTCGAGCGTTAATATATAAAATATCTGAAAAAAATATTCAAAACAATGTTTTTTATATTTTTTTGTTGATTATACGATTTAAACTAATGAACAAGTTGCAACACTTTTTAAGATGTTCGAAAGAGACCATAAAACCGAAGAGTTGGTATAGTTTTGAACACATTTTAGTACATTATATGATGATTTATCCGGAAAAAGTAACATAAAATGTAATTTTTCAAAAATTTCGTCACCGATATCTTTGGAATTAATAAATCGATCTTGACATTTAATGAATTAATCGATGCCTTTTATTAAGTTCTACAGCTGACTAGATGTAGAAATACATCAGATGAGACACTTTAAGCATAATTGAAAAAATCCGTTTTTCACCATTTCTTTCTCGAATGATATTTCTCGAACGAATTAACCGGTTGAGATGACTAAGGCGATGATTGACGCATTTTATTGAGTTTTACAGCTGATTAGATTTTAAGATTGATTGATGGAGCTGTTCTTAAAAAATTTCCAAAAAACTAAATTTTTTCTTTTTCGTATTTCTTCTATATCCTAGAGTCTATTGAATCGATCAATCTGAAATTTTTCGGAAAGTTGACGGCTAACAAACTCTTTCGATTGCCGCAAGAACCATTTCAATCAGTTCATTCATTTAAAAGATAAGGAGCGTTTTCAGCCACACACACACACACACACACACACACACACACACACACAATCAGACGTCATCCTGGAAATGGTCAGAATAGTTTTCTAGGACCTCATAATGTCGACACCTGATGAAAACTCATTTTTCGAAAATTGTGGTGAAAATCACTTCCCAAATTTTCGAAAATTCACAATTTTCTTAGCGAAAAGTTGAAAAACAGATTAATACTTAATTACGTTTTATGAAATTTTCTAAACTTCCAAAAAGTTTTATATAACTCAAAATTTTTCATCAAGTATTACAAAATTCTGTTAAATTATATCAAATTGCTTAACCCTTTAGCGCTTAGCCTTGAAACCCCACTTTCTTGTCAGGCAAAGCTGCTTAGAATTAGAGTGAGAGCAAAACAAGTCCGTCAGGGGCGTATCAAGAGTAAGGTACACATGGTCACACTACTTCTGCGTTTCACTCACACAAGCTCGTGGTGCGTTATGGTTCGTTCCCTCCCCACTCATCACACAACAAGACGATTTAAGACTCTCTAACGCTAAAGGGTTAATATCTTCATACATGAAATACATGAAATCTCATGAAATTTTGTTGAATTTAAATTTAGTGTCAACGATAATGTTTGGATGATATATTTTAGCCTTGTAATATATTACGAAGTTGTCTAAGATTCTTAAACTTGTATAAAAGTTTGCAAATTCATAAATTTATAAGTTCTTTAAAAATCATATAAAATTTAATCAAATCTTCTAAATTTTATTATAGAAGTTTAAAATTTCATATCGCAATAAATATTCTATTTATTCATATGCAGCCACGTTCGTGGGTTGGTGCAGTGGATAGCAGTGAAGACAGAATTGGAAGGATCCAGGTTCGAGCCCTGCAATCACGGGGAATTTTTGTCAACAAAAATATATTGAATTAATCTTAATAATGCCCTTATTCATTATATCGATTTGTAAGATGGAGTTGCCATTTTTGTTTTCACGATTCAATATTTTTTTTTTAAATTATAACTGTCTGTAAAATATTTACAAATTATTTTTTCACGGTTAAAGCGTTCAAAATGATGAATTAAATTTTCTTGTATCAAGAATTTTTATCTTGATTCAAATGTTATTACTTTCGGTGTTGAAAAATCGATGTTCATTAAGGTTATTTCTTAAAAAATTGCTAATTAATTCAAAAGAGAACTTAGGTAGAATTACAATGTCTTTATTCATTAATTATCTTGATGTACAGGTGTAAGTACAGAGCAAGAATCTTGCCTTTTGAATAGAGTCTTCTACTTTCCAAAACCTGGCGATCCGATAGCATCCCGCTCCCTGATGCAACTACCTTCGAACCAAGCTGATGAACATATATGACCCCCACAACAGTCTCGACCTTGTCGTGGGTTGCACTAAAATAATAAAATTTATTTTGTTGATTAACGAAATCTTTCCTTTATCAAATGAAATTTTTTAGGTATTTCTACATTTTTAGCAGATTTTTCGTCAAAAGCTCTAACTCATCAAGTATTTTGCGAGAAAAAATAATTTAGATCGACAATAGGTCTAAAGAGATCAGATTTTGTCAAAAAATAGATTTACGTGACATCTAGCAGATCTACAGAGATTAAGATAGAAATCACAGTTGTCTGGGCATTTATATCAAGAGATCTAGGCAGATTTGTCGAAATTTACAGAAATCGTCAGAGATTTCTTGCGATCTCTGTAGCCCTAATAAGAAAAATTGATGCGTGTAACTTGACAATCTGCTTAGATTAGCATAAATCTAATGAGACCAGCATAAATCTAAAATCATTGAAGATTCGAGACCAAATAACTACTAATGACAAACGTTTACCCCAGAAGCATTGTCTTAAGCAAGTTATTCGAAGAATGTCCTAAAGCAAGTTTTTGACAGAAGACTTAAACACGACTTGGAGAAGACGTACAGTCGAATTCCACTAACTTGGACCGTTAGTCTACGGAGGAGCAATAATTTTCTGGAAGTTCTGACTTATCGAATGCCCCTACTTCTTTAAGAAGTGAACTACAGCGCGTGCGCTCTTAC
Source organism: Microplitis deprimator (assembly GCA_964016945.1). NCBI lineage: Eukaryota > Metazoa > Arthropoda > Insecta > Hymenoptera > Braconidae > Microplitis > Microplitis deprimator. The sequence goes on from OZ024713.1 coordinate 2,476,745, forward strand.
ATTTACATAAATGATGCATACCTAAATATGCACAGACACATTCAGATGTATAGCATCAGATGGGAGGCAGCGTAGCTGGTAGTAGGGGCGAAGACTAAGGGAAAGTTCCGAGTTCATAGAATTCAATTGTATTTCATAGGTATACTTGCCAAAGATTTCATCGACTTGCTTAAGCTTTTTTTCAAATACTCACGGAAATCTGTAGAATCAGTCTGCCGCTATTTGTAAGCAATCTAATTTTATATAACAATGTAAGGTCGGAGTTACTGGAGAGCTGCATTAGATACTGGATTTCTTTTTTGTCCGAGTCAAACCCAGCTTGAACACAATACCCACACCAAACCCAGTGGTTCTCATTTCAATGTGAAGTAATAAAAATTAATGATATTACCACTCGATTCGATTACATCGAACATTAAGTGGGTGCCAATGAATTCACTACACTAATGCCAAATAAGCGGCTCGTAAAGCAACGAAGCGAGTGGCATGTGCAGGTTTCTTAAGTATTACTACATATTTACTTAACGTATCCCCCAGAAGTATCTTGCCTTAGTTTCAGCTAAGACTGATGATGCAGACTTACTGAAGACTGAAGATACAGATCGATGTAAGACTTCCTTAAGAATGCCACTCGGGTACAAAATACTTTTTTTACTTTATTATATTAATTACTCACCCGATCGCCTCTGCATCCTTCAACTTCACATATATAGAGACCTATTAATAGAAAAATCGACAATAGTAAAATTGCTTTCAACATTTTGGTTTTTCGTCTCTGAAAATGAAAAAAAATTAAAACAATTATTTTGATAAAAATCAAAATTTATCAAAATTGTTTATATTAAAATTGATTGTACTTCTGCTACAATATTCGATACTTAATATGGTCAAAATATGCTTATGCTATTTCATATAAAATTGAATTTCTTTTAAAAAATTGGTAATTACTTTAAGATAAATGAAAAAAATTTCAAGTTATTGAGGTTCACACTTTTATTGGAGCAAAATAACGATCAATCAAAACTATAATTTGAAAAAATATACTCACGCGTGAACTAATGATAGAAGTACTTGCAAGTCTAACACAAACTTGAGTATGAAATTTTCTGCGAACTATCGCGATATTGAAGGAAATTTTGTTATCAATAATTTTTTTGTTTACATCTACAGTACGACGTAGTAAACAGGGAGTTTTCTCGTTATTTTTTTTTTTTAAATTAATGTCATAGGTTACAAATTATCAAGAGTTATTGAAGATTAGAATTTATAATTATTTTTTTTCTTTCAAATTCGTTACTCTCGATAAATACTTCACTTAATAAATACGTGATGCATCTCAGATAATCTGTTAACAGAAAAAAAAAATTCATCTTACTATCGATTTACGTGTTACTATATCTCTCTGAGTAATAAATATTATTTGGAATGATACGAAATTCCCAACTTTCAGTATTCTTAGGTCAGCATTGATCGACAAGTAATTATACTTTTCAAAAATGAATTACAAACTAAATCTAAAACTATTGAATCGATTGTGACTTTCTAATATTGACTATCGTTAGTAACAAGAAATTCGATAAACCATTTTGGTATTCTCGCAGCCAATAAGAGATATGTGGTAGACAGTAGATCATTTGGATAAGTGGCAATTACAGGTATGCCTTCATTGGAATTGCTGTCACATGAAGAAAAACATATTACGGCCAGCGTGATACAGTACTTTGACTGTCACAATAGTCAGTCAGCTACTTAGAAGTTAGGACGAGTAGTGATACGTCTAGTGCTGACAGAGATTTTGATCATAAATTGCACTAGAATGGATTGCACCAGTAGCTGTTCAGATCGCTCTCTTCGCGATATACGCATTAGAACCGATTACATCATTCCAATTGCGATATTTTTCCTCCATATGTAAAGAAAAACCATTTGTTATTCAAATGACTGATATACTGTAAGGTTAGGAAAGGATGCGTTCAAAATCGGATAGAGATTCCTTGACCACTGGCGTGAGATTGGGCGTCTGGGCACAGGAATAAGTTCAATGTCATGTGAGCCAGTCCATCGACAAGATGGTGGTGGTGGACTGCACCTGACATCAAGATGGGTCATGATCCAAGATGATGTTTGGATTATATTGGAACCAATATCCTGCAAGAGGACAAAAACCTATCGAGACCAGCACAAATCAGCTCACTGTTATTATTGTTCTCATATGAAGATGCCAACATTCGAATCAATTATTGAGTCCTTAGCCATCCTTAACCATGGCTACCCAGATTTAAATTGTTTGAGCAGCAAATGTTTTAGTGATAAATAAATAACTAGTGATAGCGAGTGAATTAATTGTGTGGAAATTTAAGTAAATAAATAAAGTTTCGAACGTGTAACTTTTTTTTCATTATCAGCCGAGTCGTAAAATAGAGCCTTAATTGAACCTTTAACACCTGGTAGAGTCTCATGAGAAAGACCACAAGCCGGCCTGATGTTCTTAGACTAATGAAACTGTTTTTTATACTATTGTTTACAAACATTTCAACTTATTAATCTTAAATTGAGTTATTGGCATCGCAGCTACAGAAGCCAATCAACCTTATACCCTTTCATTTCCTAAAATACCAAACTTTGGACAGTTACACTTTGAAACCATATTGTTGCCAAGCAATGCAACGAAAGTGAAGAACCTGAGCTGAAAAATAAAATCTTATTTGGAACTTCCATATCCAGTTGAGCCTCATTTAAGCCACCACGAGTCGCTTTGAGGCGCGTTCAAACTTCCTTGGTAATAAATTGTTTATTTCAGGTCCAATCTCATAACATAATCTCATGCGAACCTCACTGATATTTCTATAAAATTATGAGTCAAGCAATTCAGCTTCATTTGAACCTCTTGGGCCTCATTCGTTACTCTACTGCCACTTTTTGCTATAAAATTTGCTGCTACTGCAGTGCATAGAATAAATAAGGGGGCCAAAGATGCAACAGAAATAACGAAGGTAGATATATGAGTACTCCAATTATAGAGTATTGGTATGTAGGGTATAGCAGTCTTATTAATTATGAGAGTGTTTATTAATAATTCTTAATTTTATTTAAATGAAACATAAATATGCAATACATAAAATACTTGTGCAACCTTCTCAGTCGACTACAACTTACAGACTAACTACATTTTATATTTTTGTCACGAGCCAAGACCCAGCAATCGCTTTTCTCATACTTTTATTTCTTTGGGACTTTTGGCTCTTTTCTTGCACTGCAATAAAACAACAGATGTTGAGGGTTTACTCATAAAAACGAATTTTAAAACCTTAATCCCTAAGTACCATAAATCATACTCTTACATTTATTACTTAAGTATCCTTTAGTGAAAGTTTCTAAAATAAAATAAAATAAACCAAAACTTAGAATCTATAAAAAAAAAACACGTATACATGCATACTTAAAATATTCTACGATCCTACACTCGGCCATCCTGGTTGACATCTGTCCCCAGATGTCTCGTCGTTTCATTACTCAACTTCAGAGTCACTGGCGTTCTACTCTCTAGCATTAGAATCGGTTTCGTCGTTGTCTTTTTCCCACATTTTTAAATGGTCAGCCGATGTTGATGTTTGCCGTGGACCACATGTTCTCCTCCTTTAGAAACGACATATCTATCGTTACGTAATACTCGTAGGATACGATAAGGGCCAAAATATTTAGAGTGTACTTTCAGACCTGGACCCAGTTGGGTACGCTTAATCGCAACTAAATCGTCTTCTTTGTAATTGGTCGCTTCTTTCCTTTTCTTATTGTAGTTGCGTATATTTTCTTCTTGTATTTTTGAAATCTTTTCTTTAGCTTCACGTCACAATTCGTCTCGTTGTTCTTCAAAAATGTTTACCCATTCCTCTTCAATGATCTCACGTATTTCAGGATCGTCTTTTAATCTTATGTTAGTTCCAAACAGCAATTTGAATGGAAATTTTCCTGTGCTACGATGAGGTGTAGCATTCAGGTATTTTTGAACAACACTAAGGTGTTTATACCACTTCGGGTTTCGGAGCAGACAGCTTCGTCAACAAAGGTATAATTATTCTATTTACTCTTTCTACCTGACTATTACTTCTTGGAACACCCATTGTGATTTTAATATGCTGAATATCTTCTTCTTTACAATAATCAGAAAATGCATTAGAGGTGAATGCAGTCCCTCTATCAGTGATGATTTTTCTTGGATTTCCGAATGTCATTGATTGTTTTTGAAGTCGATCTAACACACTCGCGGTATCAGTAGAACGCGTTGCATACAACCATACAAACTTTGAAAAAGCATCGGCTATAACTAAAATATGACAATACAATTTTTTTATTGGCGGTATTGGGCCTAAATGATCCATATGATAAGTGTCCAATGGAACACTTCCTTTATCAATAGCATGCAACATACCCTCTTGCTTATCCTGTTTTTTTTCAGCCAATATACAGTCAACACAATTTTTCAATACTTGCTCTACTTTCTCACGTATACCATTAAACCAAAAATCTTTTCTCACTAACGCTTCGGTTTTTATAATGCCGAAATGACCACGTTCATGGGCGCGTCTTATTACCTGAGTTTGCATTACCTTGGGTACAGCAAGTAAAGGTTCGTCATTTACAATCTTGTACAACAAATTATTTTCTAGCTATCCCTTCTTCAATCCAACCCTTTACAATTTTTTTAACTTCCTCTCTTTCATGCGGAGGTAAACGTCGTGGTCGCAAATAAACCGGTATATCATCTTTTAGAATTATTTTTAATTCTACACCTACTTTTCATGTTTTTTCCGGCTTATAATTCGTTATGATTTTTTCAACTTCTTTTCGATCATAAATGTTTTCTATGTGTGATAAGTCTACACTAAGTACATTATTTTCGTCGATAGCATTAATTTGAAAAATATCCGGCAAATCAACAAAACTATCTTTATCTTCCGAAATCATAGAGATCTTAATTTTACCTGCACTTATATTTAGTTCTACTTGGTTCAAAAAATCGGTGCCTATAAGAAGGGAATGTTTTAAAATTGTACCTGAGACAACATGAAACTTTACTTTAAAGTTGACATCATCTATCATTACATCAGTTACAAATTCGCCAATCGTTTCATTACCCGATGACCCAATACCATCAAATTTTATGTTACTACGTACTAACTTTGGTGAACCTATTTTAATATACTCATCTGCACGCATTAGTGTTAGATCGCTGCCCGTATCAATCAACGCTGTGAGTTGAGTATCACCGATGCTGACTTCCTTCAGATGCTTCTTCTTACTTGACTGGAAAAGGCTGTTCGCCTCCTGAATCTGATCCTTGTTTATCCCTTTGGACAGCTCGAAAAAATGTGGCCGTGTTCATTGCACTTAAAACATTTCATTCCTTTGACTTCACTGGACACGTATCGTTCAGATGATCGGATGCACCATAAGTAAAACAACGTCTCTGTTTTCTGTGACCGTCTATAACGTTTTTCTTTTTATCATCTTTTTCACTAACGTTCTTCGTTTTATCATCTTTGTGTCCGTTATTTTTAAATTTTCCTTTCACTTCACTTTTTTTCATGGCTTCATACTGCAACATTTTTTCTTTCAACTGACGTATATTTTTCGCACCATACAGTATTGCTTTATTAGTCGAATCATCAGGAATCCCGTCAATTATATACTGGATTACTGAACGAGTGTCTACATCTGGTTGACTTGCAATATCCAACATCTTATAAATGTATGATTGAAACGTTCCGTCATTCTTCTTTTTTCTTTGTGCCAATTCTCGGTGAACTTGATACCTATCAACTGTTTCTTCGAATTCTTCTTTTAATGCTTTCTTTAGTTTTATCCATGTCTTTGCACATTTTTCGTACCGAACAAATAATTTTGTGGAGCCGTGAAGTAATCGTTTAGCGTATGTTACTTTCTGGATATCCACGCACTTACACGTCTCTGCCATCTCTTCGAAATCACTTAACCATATCTTAACAATCACATGGTCATCACCACTAAACTTTTCCATTGACTCTTCAACATCCTTGAATGTAAGCAATGGTTGTTTATAATTATCTCTACGACCAATAGCTCTTCTACGTCACCGAGGAACTTCCTCTGCACCGTCTTCGCTGTCTTCAGAGTTACTGTTGTCCCTTTCTTCATCGTCATCGTTATTTTCTTCGTGACCTTCAGCGTTATCTTCAAGGTGTTCTTCAGCACCTACGGGATTTACTTGTCGTGGTATAACTTGATCGCTGTTACCATTCGGTGGATTGAGCGCTGCATGAAGCCGTTCTCTTAACACCGGCTTGTTGCCGCCGATAGAAAGACCCAGCTCTCCTAATCTTCTTCGTAATTCTTCAACATTACAGCTGTTAATGTCAACTTGATCAGCCATATTGCCACTTAATTATTTTGCAGCAAATTATATTAGCAACTTTAATACACAACTTATAAGTTAATTGCTCAAAATGTTTTTAACTGGTCTTAATACTATACACTGGTCACAAGCACTACTGGCACAACTAGCCCTTCAACTTATTGTTCACAAATTTTACTCAATACACACAGATCACAATAAAATGGCATACTATATCCCGGACGAGCCCCCAAAATATGTAGGGTATAGCAGGCTTATTAATTATGAGAGTGTATATTAGTAATTCTTAATATTATTTAAATTGAACATAAATATGCAATACATAAAATACTCGTGCAACCTTCTCAGTCAACTAAAACTTACAGACTAACTACATTTTATATTTTTGTAAAGAGCCAAGACCCAGCAATCGCTTTTCTTACACTTTTATTTCTTTGGGACCCTTGGCTCTTTTCTTGCACTGCAATAAAACAACAGATGTTGAGGGTTAACTCATAAACACAAATTTTAAAACCTTAATCCCTAAGTACCATAAAGCATAATCTTACATTTATTACTTAAGTGTCCTTTAGTGAAAGTTTCTAAAATAAAATAAAATAAACCAAAACTTAGAATCTATAAAAAAAAACACGTATACATGCATACTTAAAATATTCTACGATCCTACAGGTATATTCAACCTTATTTGAACCTCTATAGTAAGGAAACTGAAATGAGCTCCAAATGAGGACATAAATCATTTCTAAGATACATGAGTGAGACTCAACTAAACGTTTACAGCCTCTATAGGTGGACAAAATAAAGTTCATCTTGACTATTTATAATAACTTATGGTGGCATTTCATTCATTTCACCAAGAGGACACATAGAGTAGTCAGTATTTTATAAAATCTACTATCAAAAATGAAATAAAATTAGGTAGGTTTACTAAATCTCTCTTTATTAATTATTTTGACGTTCAGATGTCAATACAGACCAAAAATCTTCCCTTTTCAATAGTCTACTTTTTAGAGCAGTCAGTATGGCTCTACTCCAGTAATATTCCGAATCTTTTCAATTGATGGATAAGTTGGCACTGAGAAACTTTCAAAATCAGGTCTGCATATACCTTCAACGATAGCTACGGTGCATGTATAACGTGGGCAACAATGTAGCTGTTTTAGAGGGTTGCACTGAAAGAAAACAATAATTCCATTATTAGTTACCATACATGATGCATATATAGAGGCATTGAAGGCACATATGGCAATTCATGCTAATTTATAGTCCATTCCTGATCATATAAGGGAATATTGTCTTTTTATATCATCCTGTATGGCAATATATGGGCAAGTATCGGACAAAATATCATAATAGTTCGAAATTTCTATGAATAATCAAGTTAATAAATAAATTTCAATTTAAGTATATTATTAATAGAATTTGAAATTTAAAATTTGAAATATTTTTTGTGATGAGAAATCATGAGAAAATTGCGCAAAAAATCATGAGAAAATTGTGCACAAAATCATGAAAAAATCACGGACAGTCATGCATAAAATGCATAGATTACATAGGTCATTAATCAATCATATATGGTTATGCATGGGTCATAAATGATGCATGCATAACCATAGATGACTTTATAACCTATGCATGGGACATACATGCATAGGTCTTATTGTACTATATCAGTCAAATATGGTTATATTTGATCCATACAGGGGTCATATTTGACCCATACATGGGTCATACATGACTATGCATGCGTAGTAAATAAATTATATATAGCCGCAAATAAATTATAGAGGTCATTAATCATGTATGGTTATTTTCAATAGGAGGAAATTGAAATAAACTCGAATTTTACTATTGTATGCAAAATTTTACTAGGGGCTCTTATTTGAGTTCCAATTTATGGCTGGTAATAGTTTGAGGTACACTTAGATAAAAAAATATATGCTGTGAACTGCTGTCGATTCGTTTAAACGAGACATCTTTCCCTGAAAATTCAGCATGTCGAGTCAACGGTGACATCAATGAAGGAACTGAAACGAGTCCACAGCACATTTTTCTCAGTGTAATAAATAAAATTACTTTATCGTTGTAATTTATTTATTCTACTAGATTACAGTAACTACGTACCCTTTGGCCTCTGCATCCTTCAACTGCATGAGTATAAAGACTGATGCATAAGAAAATTGATAATAATGTAATTATTTTTGACATTTTGGTTTTTTGTCTCTAAAAAAGAAAACAAATTAGGTTAGTTATTTTCATAAAAATTAAAACTTCCTAAAATGGTATCTGTCAATTCAAATCGTATATCGGTTACAGTATTCAATATTTATTGCAGTCAAAATATGAATATACACTATCGTATGAAATTAATTTTTTTACAAAAAAAAAAACAGGAATTATTTAATGATCAATTTGAATGATTCCAAGTCATGGCATTTCGAAGTTTTACTTGATAATAATAAAAATTAATTTAAATTATAGACTTACGCATGAACTAACGATACGAGTACGTGCAAGTCCAACACAAAATTGAGTGAGAAATTTGTTTTCAAACTATCACGATATTAAAGTACATCCGTTAGATTATTTTTCCTTCTATGTCTACAGCAAGATGTAGCTTATAGAAATTTATAGATTTTAAAAAACCGTGTCATAGGTTAAAAATTATCAAGAGTTATCGGAGTAGATGTATTATAATCATTTATTTTAAATTTCTTACTTCAAATAAATTTAATATTTTATTAGTAGATTTATTAACCTAGCTATGGACTTTGTCTTCATAGTGAAATTTATATAGAATTTTGCTATAATCTATCATATCTAGTGTAGTAGACTCAATAAAGTCATTAGTCTCCAGGTGAAAAACAATGTATGAGAAAAATATATAGTACCTTTTATTTTCCTGTAAAGTAATTTTGGCCGCTTTCAATACAGGGGTGGTGGGAGGAGCAAAACGGGATACTTTCAAAGTAAATAGAAAAAAATTTCAGCTGCCGTAAAGAAAAAAGTTTTCTTTTTTGCGGGGGAAATGGAATACCCCCTAGAAAAAGACACAAAAAAATTCTGTAACTCAAATAAATATGATAAAATTAAATTTTCTTATAAGTAATTTCCATAAAGAAAAATTCCATTTCACCTAATTATTCGATGCAAAGGAAGAAAATAATTTTTATAGTTTTTATCATAAAATTAAATTTAATATCATTTTTTGATTAACACTTTCGATTTTGAAAAGAGTTAAACAAAACATAGAATAATGCTTAGTTATATTTAAAAGAGTAATTTTGAAATGTTTAAAGAACGATCTTTCTTGTTAAGTTCTGGGGGTTCTCTATTTTGTCCCCCTCCCCCTCATATTCCCTATTAAATAAAAAATAGTCTGACAAGCGCCGAACGATAATTCGAGAAGCCTTTAACAAATCAAGATCTTGGTCAATTACCTAACTGTCGGCTAAAATTTGTATACCTACAACTACTTTTATTAAAATAATAACTAATATCCTTGACATGTTAAAAATGAACGCTCAGTGAGTTCCACGTGAATTAACTGCAGAAATTAAATATACGGACTTCGCAAGAGTAAATTGACGTGCTTACAACCAACAATTGAATAGTCTACAGCGTACAGTGACCATCGACGGGACATGGGTCAGGCCCCACCGTCCACCTGAGAATGATAAACAAAAAATGGGAATAAGTTTCTGTGAGTTGCTGAATCGTTACCAAGAAACATTAGATCAGAGTCACTATATCCAATCCCTACATAACCTGATGGATCATTCAAACGAAAACCACCAGCACACAACATGGTTTGCAGGTGACAAGGCGAGACTTCTTTGGCACACATCTGCAGAAGTTGCATCAATATAACATTGAAGGTTGGATTCAGCCACAATATTCCCTGGATTTGAATCCTTCTGTTTTCGGTTGCTTCCATTTGCTAAAAAGAAGAGTCGGTGGAGTTTCTTACTCTGATGCAAATGGTCGTTACTTAACATTTCTCTCGAAGTGACCAGTCCACCAGTACTAGAAACTGGTGCCCCGGATGAGCTTTTCCAAGCTCACTTCATCCAGAGTCTCTTTATTTCCGAAGATGGAAGGAGAGTTAGGCCCGAAAAGACCAGACCCATGGAGGATATAGTTCAACACCGCATGTCAACGGTTGAGTTCTTTGAAATGATCTTCGCTTAACGCCCACCCTTGGTCACTAGATGGTACTTTTTGACGAATAATACAATCTTGGGCCAGAAATGGGGAAGTACGATACGCGTGTATGCCTAAAAAAGTTGAGGACACGACCTCGTAAAAAATGGTGAACATTGAAAGTAACTAGTCTCCAGTTAGCTCTCTTTGATTAATCAATCTGTCTCTACACTCCCGAATTGACGCTTGCAACGATCTCCCGTCTAACTACGTACTTGTCGTTAAGAATGTGCCATAACCACGATTTCGTGACATCACTTCAGCTCTGTCGGAAACTTCACTTTTACACACATATAATGAAAATATTTATATAAACTTTTCGAGTTCGAAAAAAATCATGTCGATCTTCGTCACTTTTCAAAAATTTTTAAGTCAATGTAACAGGGAACTGTTAACATGGTCGTCCTTTTTCAGGGTGCCACTGTATGTATTAACGGTCTTCCAAAACCGGGTCCTAATTCATCTTGGTCGTTGTAATTATATTTGTAAGAGAAGGATGGGGAAGGACAATTTATAATTAATTTATTTATTCCAACCTTTGTCAATTTTAACCTTTATTAATTCACCGATTACAATTAAATATATAAGTCCCCTGGACTTTGACCTTATCCTTATACAATATCACACTCACACATAATTGAGTCCCCTGGACTTTATTACACACACACACACGCGACTTTTCTTAACCTATACTCCACACGGTCACGAAGACTCTCTGCATGGCTAGAACCTATTTCTCTAGGTCACGCGGTCCCCTGGACCCTCTACGCGATTAAAACCTTATAATATATTTCACGCGGTTCTAAATTAGACTTTGAGCTCACATACACTTTAACCATAGTTTTCCGTTTCTCATTTTAACAAAATTAATTTCCTTTCATGTACTCTCCTCATTTTATAATCACCAATTAATTAATTATTTATCCGCGATTACATTTAAATTATCCCAATTTTTTACTCAATTCGCTTAAGCCGACTTTACGATTTTATTATATTATTTTCAGGTATGAAATATTCATCACCGACTCTATTATAACACAATACCGAGCATCCCGTTTCTCCAATTTAACTCTATTGCACTAATAACGTTAATAATTTAATTGATGTGACTTTGTTTAAATACATTCAAAATTATTCTAATATTGATGATTAGATTATTGACTAGATCGGGAATAATTTTCCGGCAAGTGGTTCTTACGAAACGCCTGGAAAATTTGACGACGTAATAGATCTGTCCCCCCTACCTGGATTCTTCGAGAAGCTTCGAGAACACTAGATCCTTTAGCGCCTAGCTGACGAACTTATTTCCACGTTGATTAATTAAAAATTAATAATTAATTTATCTAATTCGGCCTAATCTAATTATTAATTTATAATTCTGGTCCAGACCTAGAACCAAATTAATAAATATCTAATGATTTTATTTACAGTGATGACTTGTATCTTGTCCTCATTTTGGTTGTCGAGTTGGCATACTTCAGCTTCTCTGCTCTTGATCGTCTGGTCTTTTTTCGTAAACTTTGTCCAAAATTTCTTGTACCACTTGATCTTACACGTATACTCGAACACCTGCTTTTTCAGATAATTTAGTAACTTTTCATCAAGAATACCAGCTACATGCCTGGTATTTAACAATACGATGAATAGAAATAGAAATATCGCTATGTTCCACAAAGAAAAGCCAAGTGCGACTTAATTGATTACCCGAAGCAGTTGTACATCAAGATGGTCAGTCGTTCTCTTGGTCTTCCAGGTCCTCTTCTCCGGTCCTCCCTCTGTGCATCTCCCGGTTTTCTCTGCATGTTTCAGCTACTGTCATCCATTTATATAATTTACACTCGATTATCTTCAGACTTTATCGGAAAATTCATCCCTTCTTAATTTTGATTAGAATTCGCATACGAGCCAATTCAATTAGCACGCCTGGCGACAAGTCAAAAAACTTATTTGCATGCTCATTGAAGGTTACAGGTTGGGTGAGTGACCATCAGTTAAAATCACGATGTTGATCGATTAAGTAACTTATTTTACTCCGTTACATCAACAATATCTCGTAATGAAGTTAATCAAATAATAAGGAAAATTAAAGAATATATGAGTAGCAGATTTTACCGATATTTACTGATTTATATATAAAGCAATATTACGAAAAAACTAGGTTGCTTTTGTCATGATGATTATCTAGACAAAATTTTTTTTTTTTTTTATTATCACCCTGGAATAATCATTTCAGCAGAACGTTTGCGACTACCTTGCCAAAAGAATGAACTGCAAAAATACCAATCACAACAATGATAACCCCATGACGGACGACACTGACAGAGAAAGAATAAATTAATTCTATTGGTTGAAAACTTAATTGGTTTATTCGCTGAGCTTTAGGTAAACCAATTTAACTAAATTATCTATTATTAATAATAATGTATTACACATCTACAAAAGGGAAGTAGGATATTCCAATCCCGACTAGAATTTTTCATAAGGACCTGACAAGGTCCAGATTAGGGTATCCTGATGAGAAACTGATGTGGATGTAACGCTTAAGACCCATGAGGTCCTCATTAGGATTACCTTATCAGGTCCTTACCAGGATATCCTCATCAAATCCTTATCAGGATTGCCTTATTAGTAAAGAAGAATTAAGTAAAGCTTTAATTTTCATTCTTCAACTTAAAGTTTTGACTATTTCTCACAATAATTTAATAGCCTTAAAAGTTTGGACAAAATCAAGAAAATAACTAAATAGGGTTTTAATTCCTGATAACTTTTATATTTGTTAGAAATTTTAACGATTTTTCGGAAAAATCAGTTTTTATTCACGGTTAAAGTTGAATAACTTTGAATTCAATGCTCTTAGACGATTTCTGTAGACAGTATCTTAAGGCTTGCTTAAGAAGTTTAAATTTTTATCCTTAAACGTTATGTCCTGACTCCTTTTTCCAATAATTTGATAGCCCTGAATGTTTGGGCAGAATCAAGAAAATTTGAAAATATGGTTTTTATTCCTGATAACTTATGCATTTCTCAGTATGATCCAATTCTATCAGTTATATTTTATTGTGATCTTTTAATTATTAAGGTTCGTATAACTCTGAAACTAAATATTTTAGATCATTTGTACCTAATGTATTTTAAAGATGACTTGATAGGCTTCAACTTTGTACCTTAAGCTTGACATTATTACTGTTTTATGATACTTTTAAAGCATTAAATATTTTCTTTAATCTAGAAACGCGCATCTTTCATGGTTTTAAGTCTAAATAACTTATGCATTATACATTAAAATCTATTTCCGTTAAATATATCTTGTCGATAATAAAATAATCTTTTAATTCGTTTGCACTGAAAGATAATATTTTGTTAATACACAGAAAAAAAGGATATCTTGAACCAAGGAATTTACGTTCTTCCCATATTTTTTCTTGAATCAAGCTTACATTTTGTATTTGATTCAAATAACAACAAAATTTGGATTTAGAAGCTAATTTCTTTATTGAATAAATAACTATCTCGATTCAAGAATAGAATTATTCAGCTTGAAACATTTTTGTTTTTGTTTAGAAACATTTCAAACTTATCTCAAGTATTTTTTTACTCGGTTAAAGTATTTAGAATTTTGATTCCAGTATTTTTTTCTTGGCGTAATATAATTTATTTTTTGACACAAGTATTTTTTTTCTTGGTTTAAAATAATTTAATGATTGACTCAAGCATTTTTTTTTCTTAGTTTAAAGTGATTTGATTTTCGGCCCAAGTATTTTTTTCTTGGTTTAAAGTGATTTGATTCTCAGCCCAAGTATTTTTTCTCTTGGTTTTTCAAGAAATAATTTTTCCTGTTTAAAAAAAGTATTTAATTGCGTACGACTCATTTATCCCTCTCTGGAGGGTTAAAGTCATTTTTTTCACCATCGGTAAAGAAGTTATTTTAATTTTTTCGACATATGGTGGGACTCGAACTGCCGACCCTTCAATTGAGAGCAGTTTAAGTCATGTGCTTTAGACCACTCGGCCACTACACGCATTTGGAAATAAAAATTTATTCTTTTACTTAAAGCTATTCAGTATTATATAAATTTAAGACTAAGCTAAAAAAAATTCCTTCATTAAATAATAATAAAAAAAATTTTGCCTTTATTTGTAAACCATCAAGTTTTCTTAATTTAATAATATTTTATTTTAAATTAGAAAAAAAAACAAATATAGTTTCCCTCGGACATTCCTAGAATATCTGCATTTATAATAAATAAAATACATATTTGCTAAATTTACGAATAATTATAACATTTATGAAATAATTATTATTATTTTGCTTTTTAAATTTTATCTACTTAATCTTATAACGTGGACAAAATTTTCATTTCTTGTGTAGGAGCAACAAAGATAGAGTAGTGAGAAAAGAGTGGGAGAACCTCTGCGTGAATCCAAGAGAAAACTTAATTGGCTTAAGCTCGCAGTACTCTTGGTTCGAGATTTGTATTTTAGTTTAAGTTATCGCTGTTTATTGACTCAAAACATCGCATTACTTTATTCAACATTGTAACTTTCTTGTACTGAATATTTATGTTCTTTGGTTGAAGTAACAAATATATTACAGTAAGGAACAATATTTATTAAATCAAGAAATTTTAATTATTTAATTAAGTAACTCAGCTGTTGAATCAATCTTTGAAGATATATTGAGTCAAAAATATTTTTTCTTCCTTCAAGATTGAAAATCCAAGGAATTTTATTACTTCCATCAAGAAAATCTCGGTTTCCATTCTATACCCTCAAAAGTTTCTTGGCTCAAAAAGAATTTCTTTGAGCCAAATAATTTTTTTTTCTGTGTAGTGATACAGTTATGTTATAGTCATCATCAAAAAATTAAACAAACATTCTAGGCTATGAATATAGCAATACTTTATTTGCATAAAGGTTATACTGACATATTATCTATACAAGGTTTTGTCAAATTAACTATCTGAAGTTCTCCGAGAAAGTAAGTCGTTGTCCTTTTTGACCCCCACTCTTAGAAAACGAGCCTAATTTCATACTATGACTACACACTAACATGTATCACAAAATATTCATGTATGAAATTAACTTATTCGATCGATTGAGTAAGAAATCTACCTTCCATTTCGGCTGCCGAATGGCCTTTTTGTAACTAATAAACCAATTTGAATAGTTCTTGCGGTGATCAAAAGAGCTTATCGGCCATCAACTTTCCTGAAAATTTCAGATTTTTTGATCAAGTGGACTCGAAAATATTTGCGAATTACGAAAAAAATTTTTTTTTTTAATTTTTTTTTCGGATTTCTCAGAAACGACTCAAACGATTAACTTCAAAATCGAATCAGCTCTAAAACTCAATAAAACGCATCAATTGCCGCAAAAATCATCTCAATCGATTAATTTGTTCGAGAGACATCGTTGGAGAAAGAAATGGTGAAAAACAGTTTTTCTCGATTATCTTTGAAGTGATCGATCCAATAAATTTCTAAACTTGGTCAGCTATAAAATCAATAGTCAAAATCGGTTGATTAGTTCGAAAGATATCGGAGTGGAAAAATTAAAAAAATACCAATTTATCTCATTTTTCCCCGAGTACTCATAATATAATTTACCGAGTGGTCCAAACTTATACTAGCTTTTCATCTTCAGAGTTTCTTTCGGTAGCCACGTAATGCAACGCAAATAGTTCTTTAGTTTGATAGTATATTTCAACCCAAGGCCAGAAAGTTGGATTCCCTGGCGCATGGGATATAGAGGCCGAGGCTTCTATATTCCATGCGTCAGGGTATCCAACATTCTGTCTGTGTGTTTTATACTATTTTTCTTGATCTCCAACCGAAAGTACGGAAATACGGACAAAGGTGGGGGAAGGGGGCAGCCCGCCCGACTTTCGTAATTTCTAGGTAAACTCACGCAAAGTCGCCTTGATTTTGACTTAACTGGTCTTACTTAGTCACGATTTAAGACCATCAAGTCTAAATCAAGTTTTATTTTTGACCAGGGTAGAGCTTTACGGTAAGTACGAGCTCAACACGCTTGAGAAATTATCTATTAGAAATTATCTAAATAGAAATTTTATTAAGTAGTCCTAGAAACATTAACGGACATTATTAGTTACTTTAATATCACTCAGTAGTATGAACCCTTTAAAATTATAGTAATTATCGCGATTTAAAATGACCTGTGTTGGTTATGTTGTTGGTTATGTTGAGCTGTCAGTAGGCCGGCACTGTATACTATACACTTCATAGTGTGAGTGTACTCACACAAGCGCGGTTGTGAATATAGTTACGCTACCAAGCCAGAAAAAAAACGTAGTCCACCAGAGCGCGCTGTAATTCGTGTAAGCCATAAAAGTTGTTCTTTCTGGCGCAAAAGGCAGTAAGGAGGTCCATACTTTCGGGTCGGGAATCAAGAAAATAACATTATCATCGAAAAAATTACAGAGAAACAGCGTTTTGAACATTTTTCTCGGATATATTATATATTACTGCTCTGATCTGAGTCAAAACTCATTTAAATTCTTATTGTGGTCACTTACATTGATTTTTGCCTGAATAAATTCATTTTATTGAACATAATCGTGAAAAAAAATTTTTAAATAACTTCTTCATTAATTGTATTATTAGATTATTATAAATTTCCTAAACATATAACTTAACTTGTGTGTACTTGAAAATTTCATAGAAAACAATTGCAGTTAATAGTGTTTTCGAGCTCAAAAATGTATTCACAATATTTTCGAGCTCTTCGAACGCGAAAACAGTGGGATGTTTCGGGGCTGGCCCACATGGCCAACAGATGCTCAGATTTTTTTGTTTTTATTTCGTATGTTATTTTTTGTACTTAATTGCGATAATTATTTATCCATTTGTCAAGGCATCCTTCAGCTGCAATAGCATGGATAGTAATAAATAACAAAATTGATGATGACATAATTACTTTCATTTTTTTTGTTTGATCTTGATCAAAGAAAATGGAAAAAAAATTTCTGTTAAAATTTGAATTTGATACACAATATTAGAAATTTTTTCGTCAGACTCGATAATTTTGAAGCTAAAATTTAGATTTATGTTTATGATAAAGTTACAAAATTTTAACACCAGAAATAAACGAAGAGACCTGAGATAGAATCTTTGTCTCTGCAAGACTAAGGACTAGATTCAACATAAAATTTCCGTTAATTTATAGTGGAGAAATTAATTATTTGCTGGCTTTTCAAATACGTATGTACGTATGTATGAAAATATTCTATAACTTTTGAACGGATGAACCGATTTTAATCTCCAAGGTGGCATTCGACGTGGCTTGTTAATCCTCACAAGGTGTGAAAAATTGAGTTTGATCAGTACGGTGCGTTCAGAGATATTCCAAACATAATATTTTTCAAAAAATGTTTTTTTTTGGATAACTTGTAATGTGCTCGATGGAGTGATTCCAAAGTCTAATCAGTTCTATAACTTTATAAGCCGCGTCAAATGCCACCTCAACGATCAAAATCTCGTTCATTCGTTCAAGAGAAACTGTTGTCGAAACAAATAAAAAAAAATTTTTTTTGAGTTTTTTTTTAATTTATCAAAAACGACTAGATAAATCAATTCCAAAATCCGGTGAGCTCTAAAACTCAACAAAACGTGCCGATTGCTACCTCAATCATATCAATCCGTCAATTCGTTCGAGAGTTATCGTTGGAGAAAAAAAAGGAAAAAACGTTTTTTTTTCGAAAACAATGGCATACAAAAGTATCTTCGAGCTCGAAAGATTGTATTCAAAACAATCTTTTCGAGCTCAAGGAGCTCGAAAACAGTGGGAAGTCTTGAGGCTGGTCCGCAGGGTCAACCGATAGACGGATTTTTTTTTTTGATTTCATTGTCCTAAAACTAACTTAGAGAACTAAAATAAATTCAAAACAGAAAAATTCACAAATTAGCTTCTTTTCACCTAAAATATTCGGACACGTGCCTGAAAACTAATTTATTGGAAATTTTTTGTTGCTCTTAATTTTCTTTCAATTTCCAAAAATAATCAACTCCGAGCTTAAAACTGTCTCACATTTTCAAATTCACTACTATGAACTTTTTTGAAATATTTCTGTAATTCACTTCTTTTACATGGATAATGAAATAAATTTTTCTGATTTATAAGTCCGATTGAATCTGATGAAACTCAATCAGATTTCCATCAGATCCAAACAGAAACACATATTCAATCAGAATTGTTTAGGTGCTTTCCAAGTAGCCGACTGAATTACAATCAGATCCAATCGGAAAATAATAAAATTATTTTCCGATTATTTTTCCATTAAATCCGATACATATAATTTTTTCCGGGACTCAGTAATTATATGATATTCTATTCGTGGAATATAGGGGTAACAGTTTTTCGAAATTTTTTTTGTTTTTTCTTGGACTGACTTATTTAATTCTTATAAATAAATAAAAATTCTTAAGTCATTGTACTCATGTCTATTTTAATAAAACCTATAAATGAAAATTATCAGAAACTTTTTACGCCTCAATAAAAAAACACTTTTCTGTTGTTACTTTTGCTCCCACATTTGTTGTCCTCGTGACAAGACCACTCACTTTTTCTACCGAGTTTTATTTCTTATTTACAACTATTTTATTCGCGGATTCCATCACAATCAGTCTCTTTTATTATCAAGAGCATGGGCCAATACAACAAATTATTTACGTGCTCTAATAAAATAGGATTAATAAAAGAAAAATATAAATATAGATAAAATATAGATACAGATACAGATTAAGCAAAAAGTCTAAAAAATACCAGATGAATTTTCGCTTGCATTGTTTCCGTTTCAATGAAACCCTCGCGATTCACCCTCTCAATCAGCTCCTACTCCGACCCATTACTCTATTTCTTCTCAAATATTTTTTTTTTATTATTTTCGGTGACAAATATTATCGTGTCGAACAATGATCTTCAATGTATTTTCTATTTTTGTTTGTCTTGGTTCATTGAAATGTGGATACTGAATATAATAGCAATCTTCGACATTGTTTTTTCCGTGATATATTGAAAAAATTTGCCCTCAAGTCATTTGTTATTATTAAAAAAAAAAAAATCATAATAATTAAAATATTTCTTCGATTTCATGCATCCCAAAGTTCCATCATTTGGTTTTTTTTTTTCAATTTATAAATAAATTATGTTGAATTGTTTATTGGAACATTTATTTATTTAGTTTTTTTTTTTTTAAATCAAATAATTGGGGGTCGAATTAAAGTTTTTTTTCATCTTATAATTTATATTTTTCTATTGTTCACGCGACTCATTTTCCCTGTGATTATCATTTTTTTCTAATGCAATAAAATATTTCATTAATCCATGAGGGTAAAAAAGGCGTTAGATAAATTTTGGTACAATTCGGTAAATATGAGACTTACTTGAAAAATCGAAGAGTCCTTTTTTGTTCAAAATTTGATGCCCTACAAAAAAATTTTTTACCATTTTTTAATTATATCTAAGTAGTTAGAAGATACAAACAATATCATTATAAATATATGTGAAAGTTCAATATTTTAGATTTTTATACTTTGACACTAAATAACTTATTAAATATCAATCAAACTAAGAAATTCAAATCTACTTTTTTGTGCAAAATTTACTGCCTTCCCGATAAAAAAAGATTTTATATAACTGTACACAGTTATATATGAATTATATACGGTTGGAAAGGAATAATGCATAATTATATAAAATTTTTGTATAATTATATATATTCTATACGAATACAGTATGTAATTATATACAAATATATATATTTGTATACAATTATATAGAATTGTATATAATTATATATAATCTATACGAATACCGTATGTGTATATTTACAAATGTATATATTTGTATACAATTATATAGAATTGTATATAATTATATATAATCTATAGGAATACAGTATGTAATTATATACAAATATATATATTTGTATACAATTATATAGAATTGTATATAATTATATATAATTTATACGAATACAGTATGTGTTTATATACAAATGTATATATTTGTATACAACTATATAGAATTGTATATAATTATATATAATCTATACGAATACAGTATGTGATTATATACTAATAAGATATAATTATGTACGATTTTATAAAAATGGGTCGGGCCATTTTTTCTATCCAATTTATATCTAATTTTATACAATTGTATAAAATCTTTTTTCATCGGGTACAAAAAAAGTCATTGTTATTTTTTACCTTTCTCTGAGTATTTAGAAGATACGAGTATTTAATAAAAAAATTAAAGCCGTTGGGGAAGGGGGATATCACGATCAATCTCAAAAGCTTAATATAACATCATTTATGCAACTAGAGTAGGCATCAGAATATGTATAGTAATTGACGGGCCACTGAAAAATTATAATCCACAATCGACAAAAAAATTTTTCTAGCAACTAAATGTCAATATTAGATTCTTTTTCCCTCATAAATTTTTTTTTTACCGCCGTGATATGAATATTACTCGTCTACTGATAAAAAAACCTTCAGGAAATGTAAAAACATAAGATTATTTCTCAGGGCTTCTAACCCCCTCCGCGTAATCTCACCCCAAGGCTTCTTAAAAAAATAATAATTATATTATACATAACAATAATCATCCCCAAAAAGCATAAGCGTGAATTTACCCACCTCTTAGTCTAATTGAAAAAAAAAATAATAATAATAATGAAAATAACAAGTATTAAAAAAGTCAGCATAAATTGAAAATAGTGATTACAAATTGCAGCTTTAGCGTCACTGTGATAAATATATACATATATATGTATATATAAAATATATAAATGAAAAGACAATAACAGAGAGTGTTTAAAATCTGAATAAAAGTGAGAGTTAGCTTTTGATAAAATACACTTGTACTGAGATTTAACTTCAGTGTAGGGTGTCTACTGATATGAGGGTGTTGAGTAGACTCGTCACGATATGTTAAAGACTAAAGAGAATGACTATAACTACTCTACTATATTTTATATATGTTAAATATATATATATATATATATATATATATATATATATATATATATATATATATATATATATATATATATATAGATGGGCCAAAAGAACTGAGAAGAAATTCATAACGTGTCGGAATTAACGCGAGAATGAAGATTCATGTTTTTGTTTTCGAGCTACGATTAAAATTTCGTAGGACTGTATACTGTATAGTAAGTACTATATAGTACTGTACTGTGTATTATGTATGTATTATATACATATGCATTTATATATAGCGGGACTGTGGATGTAGTAAGTAAAAAGGGATATAACGGTGGGAAATTTCTCGTATGGGTATTCTTCAGGTTTTTTTGTTATAAATATAGTGATAAAGACGCAGTTGAGAGCTAGAGGCTTGAGAAATTTCGTAATTGTTAATTTTAAATGCGAATGTGAATGAGAATTAGGGACTCGCTGATGTAAAGTAATGTAAGTTTGTCTTAATTCACAAATTTTAGCTTTATGAATTTACTGCTTTCAAAGTTACAGGGATTAGAAAACTGGTTTAGATTCATTCAAAAGATCAGGTTTTTTGGAATATCATGTGCAAATAAAAAAAATCCTATGATAAAATTTAGATGAAATATATGTGAAGGCAAACTATTCGTAATATGATTGGTCAAAAGCGAAAAAATATATGCAAACGACACAAAAATATACATTAAAATAAATATATAAAAAACGACATGCGCGCGCTTGCGCGCGAAACATGTAGGCTAGTTTTATATAAAATTATATTTTTCATACACGGAAAAAAAATCCAGTTAAATTTACGATGCTAACATTGTAATTTATCCTATTGATTATCGTAGTGATGGACTGTACCTTCGAAATCAAAATTTTTACGATGTAGCATTGGAAACATCATTTAAGAAATAATATTTCAGACAAATAACACAAAGACTTAAACTCATTAGTATAAATTACGATGTGACCATCGTAAAATTTGAAGTAATAGAAATTTTAAATAAAAGTATAAAATAACAATTGCCCGGATGTTAGATCCGAAAACGAGACCTTTAGAGTGTGAAGCGACCGACGCCTTGGACCACTCGGCCACAGAAGGGCCCACAAGTCTAAGCAGTTTTTAAGATCCATATAAACGATATAAATAAACAGTCAAAAGTCACGAGAATGCTTCTTACGGTAAACAGAGTTACTGTTTAAAAATTACGATACTTACATCGTATCATAACCGATGCAGCACTGTAATATTTATTTTATTCAAAAGTGAATAGAAAGATAAATATAGAAATAAATTTATTTTTGGAATTGTAACTTTTACTTTATTCTTTTTACGATGTTAACATCGTAATTTTTCAAATAATTATTGATTTAACGAGTCTTTGTTAAAACTACGATGTTAAATAGTTAAAAATGTAATCGCCAAATTTAATTTTAACATAAGACAGTTGAAAATCGATGCTAATGAAGGTTCAGTCCGTGATTACGATGTTAACATCGTAAATTCTATTGGAATATTCTTTCCGTTTATAATTGTATTATTTTCGAACTTCAATTGCTTCCTAACTAACAAATATTAAGGATCACAATGAATTTCATGGATAGGATCAGATCTTTAGCTACAACTTTTTACTTTTAGTCGTCCGATTTTGATTAATAGTTCACAAGATATAAAATTCCAAAGATCTCATGCTAAAAAATAGTTATTTATATAAAATTAAATTTTTCATAAAATTTTCTTATGTATAAAACTGAAAAGCGCCTGACCTAAGATATATTAATAATCCCGATAAATTTCAATATATAGATAAGAAGTCTGGCCACAATTTTTTTTTTTTTTTTGCTTGAGCTTCGACCAATAGCACTAGAGATATCAACTTTCAAATACGTCTCTAAAAAAAAAAAAAAAAAAAAAAAACTACAAATAACTAATTAAAATTACGTGTGCTCACTTGAGCGAGTGGATTCACAGAATATCAAAATAAATAAAAATAAAATACATAATATGTTAGCGACAATTCTTGTTGGTAAAGCTGTCTACCGCAGAATCACTTCCCTTCAGTCTCTTGGCCCATTCTGGACCCTCTAGAAGTCGAGCAACCACGTTAAACGTTGGTAATGTTAACGTAAATAGATTATAACACTCTGTTTAACCGGCAGACATGCCTCGACCTCAACTCTCGACTGCAAATTACTTACGGATCGCGTGACACGTTACCCCTGTCCTGCCAACTGCTTCTACTCTTTAACCCCACCTCCACCCACCCCGCCTTCATCTACGCCATCTACTCATAATCATACATTCTATAGACTAGTCTTTTCCAATATATGAAAATAAATATTTTCTGATTACCTTTATCCTAAAAAATATTTTCGCCAGGAGAATTTTCGTAGAAGTTACACTCGTCGTCTGATTGAAGTCGAACCCAAGTTCAGAAGAATTAACGATCCAAAAATTTATCAATTGTACTGAATCTGTAACCGTTTTTAAGCTGCAACCAATAACAGATTGCAGGTCAATAGTTACGGATTAGATATAGTCTATTTGGGCCAAGGTCATTTTTATTATTAATTCAATTAAATTTAACAATTGAATAGAAAATTTTATTTGCATTGATAAGAAATTTTTATTGCCCTCTAATTTGAAGAACGACTTGTTTCTTATTGGGGATAATGATTTAAGTTGTATCGATTACATTAAAGTCACTTTCGGAGGCATGAATAGATTCCTGATTGGTATTTTTGAGAAACGATAGAAGGGAATTGGCTAGCCCATTCCATAAAGTGTGCAATAGACATATATTGTGTTTTAGTGAAGTATTGTGCATCCGTTGTGTCCTGAGGGTGTGACAGTCCAAATCTTGAAAAAAAAAAAAATATTAATAATAATCATAATACTATATGTGAATGCTGTCAGCGTATCTTGTACTATCTAGAAATGCATACATCCAGCGACATAATGCTGCCTTGCGAGTACTTTATTACTACCATCGCCACACGCACGGTATCGATAAGTCACAATTGCTGTCTTATTTGCCTGGAGGTATTCCGCAAGTTATTGAGAATGACCGTTGCTGTATTTATTGGAACGTGGCATTCACAACAACTCGAAAAACTGACCACAGCAAACTTGATATTGTGCTCTTCAATAGAACTACTCGTGACATTTATGCCATTGAGATTCCAGTATCTACTGAGTACAACATCACGGTCAAAGAAGAGCACAAACGACAGATATATCAGGATTTCCTGTTTGAAATTGGCAACCTTCACTCAGGCTACTGTTTCAGGCTTGTCGTTCTCATTGCTAATGTCCATGGAAAGATAAAACAGTCTTTTGTTTCTGCGTGAGTAAGAATCCCAACTTATTCGTCGCAAGTTGAGTTTCTAGCTTTGCGAACGCAGAAGGCTGATCCTTATATCCCTCCATCTACTTAGACAACGGAACTTCGCCTGCTGCGCTTGCTAACCATTTTGTTGATGAAGCATCGCAGCAGTAATGGATGGTGCTCAGGAGTAGCCCTTGGTAGAGTCGACTACCGAAGATAACCTCCTGAGCGTTTAAACAAATGAAAACTAGTAATTATGCTTATCGAATAAATGTTATTAAATAACGTTATACATACATGTAAGAAAGAGCTATTGGATAGACAAAACTTGAAGAACCTAATGATTCAGCAAATATGACTCCAGGTCGATCATTTGTTCCTTCTGGACAAATCTTCCCAGTTGTGTAACTATTTATTATACTAGCTGTATTGCCGGGTTTTTCATCACTTATAAGCCATCTAAAGAAAAATTATTATTTAATTAAACAATAACATTACAGTCCACTAATTTATAATCACTAATGAAGGAATGACTACTCTTCCCGAAGTAATCATAGAGCGACCTAAGAACACTATCCTATAAAAAATTTGTAGTTGTTTTAATTCAAGAAATAAGTTTTTAAACCAAAAAATTAAAATTCGTGGATGGAGAAAAAAAAATCGTTTGAGAATTTTATTCGTCAATAAATGTGGATTCTCACAGAAACCTATGTGAGAATCTCTATCGGGATCTATCGTAGATTCCTATAGGAAACCATATGGGAATCCATCCGAAAACGCCATATGGGAACCGACATAGAAATCTGGGTCGGATTTATACATGGATTTTTCCGAGAGGGTAGTGCTTAAAATGTGCAAAGGAAAAATATAAGAATTTTGGGTCGAAATATGTGATCAGAAATAAGAATTTCAAGTTCGACAGAAATGTAATTATTGAATATACTTACGAAGACAAGTACATGAGTACATCATATTTCAAACTCTCAAATCTATCTTTATTGCTGACCAACCATTCTGACACCTTCTTTAATGTCGGTTTAGCAACTATATATTTGTTAATCTGAACAAAGTTATTACGTTCAAAGTTCCCTTTGGTCGTTGCTAAATTACTTTCATCCAGCAAGAATTCATCGAACGAGGCTTCATTTGGTTCTGGTAATCCAAATATACTTGAATTCTGGATGAAAAAAAAAATTTATTTCAATTTAATGCATGCATCAAAAGTTGATAAATTCATAAGTTGTGATTAGAATTCATAATTTTCATATCAAAGTGTACCGAGTCTCAAGTACTTACTGTTGGTAAAACAAGTCCAGCCAAATTATATTTTATTGATGG
Organism: Microplitis deprimator; assembly: GCA_964016945.1. Taxonomy (NCBI): domain Eukaryota; kingdom Metazoa; phylum Arthropoda; class Insecta; order Hymenoptera; family Braconidae; genus Microplitis; species Microplitis deprimator. The sequence continues at coordinate 2,502,997 of OZ024713.1, forward strand.
AGTTGATGCGACAGACTGTAGAGAATTAATTATTGGCATCAATCTTTCTACACGACTTATTAATTCTGTATCACCATATTTTTTGTACATGTCATAATCAACAACTATCAGTAATTTCGGAAATAAGCTGTCTACAAAAAGTAAAAGATTAATATTTCACTCTCTACATCTGCAAATTTCTTGGTAGAATTATTCATCTACAGAAACTCAGAATAACTCTGGTACAATTCAAAATAAGATTTCGAATCATCTTTCTGTCTCTAAAAAATTCTGGAAAGTTATTAATAAATCGAACATAGTGTTTAGTGATTTTAATAAATGCCAATCATTGACCTTACGAAAATAAAACTATAAATACTATTGAAAATTCATTAGTGTTAATAAGTTTTTTATCATCACCCTAGCAGTATTATTTGAAGCAAGTTATTTAACGAATGCCCGTCAACAAGTTTCTTACGGAAAATTTGAACACGATTTGAAGAAAATGGATTTCATAAGTATACTTGCTGCACATTTCATCAAGTCTCACCTAAGGTTCTTTTTAAAGACTTACGACTTACTGAAAGCTATAGGAACAGTGTGCAGCTACTTTTAAGCAATATACGTTCTATAAAACATTTTGAAGTCAGAGCTTCTGCAGAATTGCTTAAGATGTCGGGTTTCTTTATCGCTAAGCGACTCCAAACTCAATGATATTATCACTCGATAAAATTATGCCAAACATTAAGAGAGTGCCACTGAATTTACTATACTAATACAGACTAATTGATGGTTATGAATTTTCTTATCGATGAAAAATTGTTCGTCGAACCTGGGTGATTCTGCATATCAGTTAGAGCTTATAACACTGTGCCAACACCACGAGCAATTTGTAATTTTTTACTGTATTTATATAGTGATTAAATGTAAAATTTTGAATTAAGAGTTATTTTTATTTCAAACATGATAAATACGGAACTAATTTTAATAGTGCTGTAGACTCACTAATCGAACAATTAATGATCACTAATGAAGAAACACTATTCAATACTAATTATTTCCCATAGTGATGCAAGATTCACTAGTTGGAGTATTAATAATCACTAATAAACTCTCATGAACACTAATAAATTTTCAATAGTGTTCATTAATTTCTTTCGTATGGGTATGAAGTCTTTGATACTTGTGCATGAATTTTATAAGAACTTTTGAATAATACATGAAAGAGTCTCAATATCTAACATTTATCTCACCAAAAAATGATTGTTTTATTCTTTAATACTTTTTCAAAATTTATTAGAATTGTTAACCATTTGATTTTCTGAAATAAAATACACTAACGCAAAAAATTGAAGGAAACGAAAAATTTTAGAAATTTTTTAGTGATTTTTGCAAGGCTGTAAATTTATGAAAAATGATCATATCGAGATACTAAAAAAATCATTCTATAGCTTAAAATCTTTAGTTTCGATGAATTTTCATCAAAATTTTTTTAAACCTACGGCTATTACTCTAATATGAGAAATACCACGAAACAAAAAATTTCCAAATTTTTAATTTTTCAAAAAAAAAAAAATGTTCCTTTAAGTTTTTGACAAATCTTTGATCGATCACCCCCGAAATATGGTGCTGAAAAAAATTTCCGCGGCCCGTGGGCTCTATAGAAAAAAAAAAAAAATTGGAAATTTTTGTATTTGTGGTATTTCTCAGGTTAGAGCAATAGCCGTAGGTCTAAAAAACTTTTAATGAAAATGCAACGAAACTAGAAATTTCAAGCTATAAAATGCTTTTTTTTTAAATCTCCATACGATTATATTTCACCAAGTTACAGTCTTACAAAAATCACTTAAAAATTTCTAAAATTTTTCTGTTCTTTTAATTTTTTGCGTTAGTGTATTTCTACCAGGATACTTTTGAACATGACTAAAATTTTTTTCGATTTTACAGTTTTGTCAAATTTTTTTAATGCTTCTTATTTTCAAAGTATACAAAATTGAGTGTACCTACTTGAATAGACAAAGTCAGGTGAATTATCATTGGAAAATTTCTGTTAGAACCAAGAAAATGATCGTTAAAGTCGATGAAAACGTGAATAAACAAAAACATGGACAATGGATGCATGCAACCCGGGAACAAATGTTTTTATAAATATTTATAAAATTTTATTGTGAAAATGGTCTGGTAAAGTTTAATAAAGTTTTATAAGAATTTACATAAAATTGAATAAAATTTTGTCAAATTGTTTAAAATTTTATACAATTTTTTATGACTTTACAGTGAAATTTCATATAAGCTTATAAATTTTAAAAAACTTCATAAATTTTTATAAAACTTTATGAAATTTTACCAGACCATTTTTAGTATTTTATACAATTTTATGAAAACACTTTTTCCCGGGAAGAATCATATGAAAGTATTTAAGATATTTCAGAAATAAATTTTTTTCGGATAACTTGTAATAGACTCGATGGATTGATTCCAAAATTTAATCAGCTCTAAAACATTATAAGCCACATCGAATGCTACCTGATCATCGAAATCCGTTATTTTGTTTAAAAGGAACCGTTGTCGAAAAAATTTCAAAAAAGTGTTGTTTTCTAATAAAATCCAACTTGTTGAACTAATTAATGACAATTTTTTTTAATATCAGACGTCAAAATACTGCGCTGAATGCCTTTTGAAATGTAAAAATCGGTTATTTATTTCTAAAAATATTCCTGATATAAAATTTAAAAAACCAACTATTATCTCCATTTCTTTTGTTATTGTTTATTAGTTGAATTTCCGCAATGGCAGGTGTAACCTCCCTATTTTCAAGTTCAGATTTTTTCGAGTTTTCAGATTTTTTACTTCAATTCTGCGATTTTTTATAATTTGTAAATATTTCACGAAACTTTTAGTTTAAAAAATTATAATTAATACCAATCTATTGTGCCAACCGTCCAAAGTACTTAACTCACTTAATTCTTTGCAAAAATATCATTTTGTTCCACTTCTAAAATATTTTTTATAAGTTTTGCTATAGTATTTCATCTAAATATCGAAAAACAACATGATAAAGTTGGGTACGTCAAATTTGGCTGTTATTGCCTAAGTTAGGTATGTCTTCGGAATTCCTGGCTAGTACCAAATAATATTTTCATATTAATAATCATTCATATAAAATAATTAATTAATCATATACTAATAAGTCAATGGCTCTAATTATTCAATTTGAATTTCGAATGACAGTACTGTTCTATTCGAACGTCTACTTGTATAACTTTAGCTATTATTATTAGTATTTTAAATTTTATTATTTTTTAACTCACAACAAAACATTTATTACTAAGAAATTATTTTTGGAATTTTTAAATTTCAAATATTTTTCGATCATGGTGGTTATTTATAATTAGTGGCCCCCTCTTCCCTTCTGTTTCTTTACCAACTGTACGCGATCTGATGAGAGTCTTTCTCGATCTATAAATTTAGGCTCTGGAGGCGTATTTTACCTTTTTAAAAAGATGATTTGTACCTAAACTTGGTAAAAGCGGACAAAGTTACCACATTTAGGTTCAAATCACCTTTTTAATGCATGGATCTTCATATTTTAAAAAGATGATTCGAACCTCCTTATCCTCATGTAGGATTTGGCCGCTCTAATCGCCTTTTTAATTTTGACTCGGGATCGGATTAGTGTTGATTAAGTTTTAAATTATCTGCTTGCACTGAAAATTATTTAAAAAATTTAATTTTTAAATGTCTCAACTATGAATGATCTTATTATTACAAGTTCTATTATATCTGACGATCAAGAGTTAGTTTAAAAATATTTAAACTTGATGATCAAGTAAAATAGTATTCTTTCCTGTTAAAGTGCCGTCAAATTTTTTGTCTTGATTACTTATCTGATTGCGTACCGTGTTTGAATTAAAAAGTAATTTTCAATTTTTGTGCTCTTCGCCCCTGGACCCTTTTATTTAGATACTCTTTTTTCACGGAAAAAAAAACAAAGAGATTTTTTTCTTCTTTCTTTTTTTTATTTTTAATTGATTTTCGGGATGAATTATCGGGGATGAATTGTCTTAGTCCCAAAAAGCGTCACACCATGTGGCGGGTATTTTGGTTTGCGGGTACTTTGTTGCGGGTGATTTGTCTTTGGGTATTTAGACAGATAAAATTATGGGAATTAAAAAAATTTTATGCAATTTGAAATATAAAATTTTCAAGTTCTCTGCCTTACTCAGCAAAAGTTGCACGAATTCGAATTTACGGGCTAGGATTCTTGTAAGAATCCTGAAAGATCTCTATAACGATTCTGAAAAATCCTACATAAAATCTATTCAATTTTCTTACATGATCCATGTCCGATATTTTTTAAAGAGTGGGACGATTTTATCCCATGTAATAATATAATTATAACTTACGTTTGTTTCTCGGATAACCTTCACGTAATCTGCCCTTATAAGATCGAGGTAATATACTGGGGTCTCGGATCCATATACAACTTTCGTTGCCAAATAACCATCAGATTCAGATTCATCCTCAGTATCGGCATCATAATCATCACCATAATCTCTCTTAGTATGTATGCAGAATAAAATCAATCATTACTTCGTTAAAAAAGATTAATTACGCATTTTTTTAATACTCACCGAACCAGATGTCGAATAAATTACAGTCAATAACAAACATGTTAAAAAGAGCTTCATGATTATAATATTACTTAAACGTCTACTTCAATTGAAATTCTGATATTTTCTGACTATTTTTAAGAGAACCAAAGTGCGTCACTGTTCAAAATATATAAAAAAATTATCAGCTTGTGTCGAGTTTAAATATCCTACAGCAATGACTAATTGATAGTAAATGTGTACGTCAATCCATCTTTGATGTCGTGGCCCGATAATTATCTACTAATGAAGCTTGAGTTATTTACAAATATAGGGGGGGCAAAGGGGGTAAGGTAGGCAAAACGGGGTACTCCCAAAATTTAATAAAAAAAAAGTTTTTTTTTCGTCTTATTACTATAAATCCGATATATTTGCGCATTTATAGTCCTACGCATGACACCTGGGGCAAAATAGACCAGCCGAAAATTATGAAAAAATGATTCTTTCATATTTTTATCGTCAAATTATAAAAAATTTAATATATTAATCCTTTTTTCGTTTGATTTTCTATACCTGGGGCGAATTTGGCTTCTCTATATATTCAAAAATAATATTTTTTTTTTAATTGATAAAGTTTTTTAAATAACGCAAAAATAATCTGTAATCTAAAAAATCAAAAAACACGTTTTTTGGGTTGAAAATAATGACAAATAAGAAATATAGAATTGTTTTGTTTTATTAAATAACAATTAGTAATTAAGCTAATCGAGGGAAAACGATTTATTGCACCTAAAAAAATTTTTTTTGAGTATTTTAAAACCAAAAATAGTTGTCAAGAGAGAGAAATACATTTTTAACAGTGAAAAACATTTAAAAATAAAAAAAAAAAAAAATTATCATTTTTTGGAGGGGGGCTTCTCTGCCCCACAAAAAAAAATTTTATGCCTTCGTATCCACCAATGATGTAAAATGTAATTTTTCTTGAGGTATATTACATTTAAAAAATTAAATTTAAAGAAATTTGAAATACTTTCGGAAATTTTTTTTTTTTTCAACTTTTTTTTAAGGGTACCCCATTTTGCCCGCCAAAAGTAAAAATTTGATTTCTTAACAGCAGCTGAAAATTTTGTCTATTTACCTTGAATATCATTGAAAACAAAAAGATTTAGCGTATTTTAGTTTTCAAAAACTTAGTATTTCCTTAGGTACCCCGTTTTGCACCCTCCTGCTCCAATATATATATATATATATATATATATATATATATATATATATATATGTAAGATGTTTAAAAATAAACATTTTTAACTTCCCGCTAAGAAAATCGAAGATTTTCAAAAATTTCGGGAAGTTATTGTGTTCACCCCGATTCGCGAAAATCGAAATTTCAACAGATGTCGACGTTTTGAGGTTCTAGGAAGCTATTTTGACTAAATTCAAGATGATGTCCGAGTTTATGTATGTATGTACGTACGTACGTATGTAAATGATCTGTAACCTTTGAACGGATGAACCGATTTTAATCTCCAAGGTGGCATTCGACGTGGCTTGTTAATCCTCACAAGGTGTGAAAAATTGAGTTTGATCAGTACGGTGCGTTCAGAGATATTCCAAACATAATATTTTTCAAAAAATGTTTTTTTTTGAATAACTTGTAATGTGCTCGATGGAGTGATTCCAAAATCAGCTCTAAAACTTTATAAAACGCGTCGATTGCCACCTCAACCGTTGCAATCGGTGAATTCGTTCGAGAGATATCGTTGGAAAAAAAATGGTAAAAAACGTTATTTTTCAAAAACAAAGGCATACAAAAGTATTTTCGAGCTCGAAAATGTATTCTCGACAATGTTTTCGAGCTCAAGGAGCTCGAAAACTGCGGGAAGTTTTGAGGCTGGCCCGCAGGGTCAACTGACAGACCGATTTTTTTTTTTCAAGTCTTATAGTCATAAAAGTTAGTCTTAGGTATAAAAAAAATCCTCCCAAAAGAGCAGCTTGGAAGCTCAATACTGCTAAAAGTTCAGCGAATATTCGGTTTCTCATTTAAATTACATGTGAAAAAACGTATTTTGTTTGTTATAAATAAAAGTATAAAAAAAAATTTTTTTTGAAAATTCATGTGCACAGTGTTGTAAGAAATTTAATTCTCTACAAAAAAGTTTCTGAGTGTTTTCTTCTTACAACTAACAGAAAAAAAGTAATGAAGCTTGAAACAATAGTAAATTGAAAAACTTCACGTTTGCACGGTTTTAAAGATAATTTCCGGATTTTATTGCGTGTTCATATTTATACGGTGAATCATATACTATTTATATTCTGAGATCTTACTTATTTACCGTATAAATTTCGAAGGAAAAATATTTTTTTTAAGAATAAAAACTTTTTGGATTTTTTCAATCCGAATTACGAGACTACTACCTTAAATAAATTTATATTTAATAGAAATACCCTAGTAAAATTGAAAACAAGGCGCTGGCTAGCGCCTCGCCAGTTTCGCTAGAGTGAAACAAGGCGCTAGCTAGCATAAAAACGAGGCACTGGCTAGCACCTGGCCAGTTTCGCGGGAGATTATCTAAATCCAACATGGTGACTTTCTAAATGTCATTTAAATGACAAATGTCTTAATATTTTAGGTTATATATTTGAATATTCAAAATCATTATTATAACTATAAAGTTAAATAAATAATTTGATAATGATAAATTTATTACTGCTTAAGATTAATATAAATAAATTAAACCAATCAACACTAATTACTTGATGAAATCAATATAAATTTATATAATAAAAATACTATTTAATAAATTAATAAATTCAAACTGCAAAGTAAAAATTCAATAAACTATTTTTTAGTATAAAATTTATAATTTTTTACAAACGCACTGAAATACTTAAGACAAATCAAATAATTAAAAATTCTAATGAACATTCTTATTTTTACATATAGCTACTACTGATTCTTATGACTTAGTCGTCATCATTTTTATTGTATTTAATTCAATAAATTATTTTTCATTATAAAATTTATAATTTTTAACAAAAGTACTAAAATACTTTGCAAAAATTAAATGTTTTTTAAAATTTTAAATTAAATTAAACTTCATCAGCATTCGATATTTTTTCCACTTTAAAAGACACATCAAATTTATTTAAAAATATTGTTGCTGATATAGGTCACTCTGGGAGTACTCCAGACTAAAATTTTTAATAACTCAGTTAAGTCACAATCTGCAATATTTGTTTTAATTGCCGACAATCGGAGTTCTATAATAGTGTCAAGTCTTTTCTCCATTTTCAAATATTAATTTTCAAACTATGTTATTTATTAAACTACTATATTATAATAATTATAAATTATCAATAAACTCATATATGTAAAATTTATTTAATTATGTAGTTCTTATTATATTTTATTAAACTGCTTAAATATGTTTAATGATAAATTGGAGGTTAATCAGTGTTTTTTGTAAACATAAATATACATTGACGTAGACAATACATTGGCGTATGTTATGCCAATTTCTTAATTATAGTTGGCGCACAATCTCTAAAACTGCCTCGATTTCGCTAGCTAGCGCCTAGTTTAAAACGAGGCAGCCCTCGTTTATTTTTACTATGGTAGCTGTTATAATTAGAATCATAGTTATTCTAATAACTAATTGATTCAGATATTAATAATTAAACTTAAAATATTATGTTTTTGATAATAAATGTTTTAGTAACAATTAAATTATAATTTCATATGAATAAGTACGTAGTGAAAATATTAAATTATTGAATAGCTATAGTGACATAGTATTTATGGAAATATTTTATATTCCGATACAACATGAAATATTATCTCGTGATAAAGTTAATGTACGTCATACGGCAGTTTGTGACGCAGTGGAATTATATTTGTGAAAGTTTTATCATCAGCTGTTTAGAATTTTTAAAAATCATTTCTCGTGATTACACACAAACTGTTTAACAGTTTAGTATAAATTAATGTAAATTTATTTAATTGTTAAAACTCCGGACCGGAGTGGAGTGGGAGTGAAATAAAATTCGCGGCACTCCGAGATTACTCCGCCAAAAAATAACTCTCAATTGACTCCGCATGCGGAGTGAATTTTTTTAAAACTCCGGAACTCCGAGTGGCAGAGTGAATTCGGATTAAAATTAAATCCAGATTTACTCCGGATTCACTCCCGATTTTTTATAGTGTACGAATTGACATTTCGTAAATATTTTGAATCCTACTTTATCGATTATAGTAGTTAACTTTCATGTTAATAATTTTTTAGTTTTTTTAAAAACATGTTCTATTATTGTGATCAAATCTAAATTAAATAACTTAGTTGGATGCTCTCTTAAAATAAATCAGTGAAAAGTACTCCAATCAGTGAATATTCACTACACAAATAGTACCAAGTATATCACTAATTGAATCAGTGATATACTTGGGACTGATTCGCTGTGAATATTGACTGATTTGTAGGTTTTTTCACTGATTCATTTTAAAAGAGTGATATTTATTATTTTAATTTCAAACCAATTCATTTTGGTGATCAAGAAGTTAAATTAAAAAAGATTTTACGATCGAAGATAACAAATAATATTATGGATAATTAATTCTAATTGATTCTATCATGTATAAAACGTGCATTAGAATTTTTTTGCAATATTTTATTTATGAGTATAATTTTACTGTATGAGTATAATATGAGTGTAGTATATGAAACTATATAAAACTATACAAAGTAATATATATAGTCAAAACTCTTGTACAATTTTATCTAGAAATTTATATATAATTTCATAATGTTTTTTTTCCGAGTCTGTACACAGAGCGAAAAGAATAGTAATGATTACTATGCTACATGGTAACCAGACTCATTTTTTGCAAAATGGTAAATAATGCTATCTAGAATCGGACTCATTACCATTTTTCTGGCAATGATTACTATGTTACATTGAAACAACTAAAATGGTAAAAATCGCTATCTAGCATGGGAATCAGGACTATGTAAAATGGTACTCAGTCTTATGCTGGAATAGCCACCGTTACTATGTAGAATGGGGGATCACTCTGCCCGGTGACTCTCGACGCTAAAAAATCCTCGTTTCTATGTAACATAGTAATGGTTACCATTCTACATAGGAATTAGAACTATTTTTTTCCCTCCGTGTACTCACTATAGATGTCAAAATATCAAAGATCTAAGCTTATTAAATACTTTTTTTTTGTAATTAATATTTTTCAAAACTCCGCTTCGGAGTAAAATTCACTCCGAGGAAATCAAATAAAGAAAAAATCATCTTTTCCGCGTTCACATTGCAAATATTTTACACTCTACGGACAAAAACTGATTAAATTCCTATATAAAATAAATGTCATTTAAAAATCAAAATTAAATAATAAATATTTGCTTTTACGATTTATTTTGAAACAGATCAAATTTTTCAACCCCGGTATGTTACAAATATAAATTTATTTAAAAATTTTGCAAACAATTTTTTTTCAAAAACGTTGAAATCGAGTCTTTCAATGTTCAATAAACAAAAGAAATAATAATAAATGCAGAATTAATTTTTATATATTTTTAACTACAAAGTTACTAATTTTCGATTTTTAATTTTTTTACGCAGCATTTAAAGAAACATAAGAAAGTAATTGTAGACATTGTAGTGTAATAATAATAATAATAGATAAAAGGACAATAGTATTAGTCATATATCTTATAAATGGCCGATGAAACATTATTATAACATATAAAATATAATAAACAAGAAGATGGACGTTAGTCTTTAGTGATCGTCATATCTTATGATTTTGTTCCTCTAATAAAACCCATTACTATTTATCAGACTAATGCACTCTTATTACCTCTATACCCACAACACGACATTACCAAGTAATCTTGTAAGCAATACTAATGGTCCGTAATATTTTATATTTATAATCGATATATAGTTATATCGCATTTATATAACTCATTTTATTATATATATATATATATATATATATATATATATATATATATATATATTAGATTGGGCCAAAAAAATCGACTACTTTTTTTTTTTCGATACTACGAAAATATTATTCCTGATGACCAAAAAAAATTATTGTGCAAGTTTAAGCCCTTGATATTAGGAGGTGTATCGTTACGACTAATAGTTTTTTGACAGAAATTTTAAGTTTTACCCAAAACTCGTAAATGATCTACCTGTAAAATTTGAGTAATGTATATTCTCAATGGAAATTGAATTCCCTACAAAAAATCTCTCCTAGTAAATTGACGTAAAACGAGCCATTTCCTTGTAAGCGTGCTTTAAACATTGATTTGTTTTTTAAATTCTTTGTTTCTATAATGAATTTTTGTAACTACTAGAAACATTAAAATTTTTTTCAGCCAAGATATATATTTTTGAAGGAAATTTAATGCTTTACAAAAAAGGTCTCTTAACATTTTTTACTAAATTGACTCCTTCGAATGTTATTCAGGTTATTGAAGTCGTTTTGGCTCAACTTCAACCTTGGATAACTTTCGAAGGAATGAATTTAGCAAAAAATGTTAAGAGACCGTTTTTGTAGAGCATTCAATTTCCTCCGAGAATAAACATCTTGACTAAAAAAAATTTTAATATTTCTAGTAGTTACAAAAGTCCAAAATAGAAACAAAGAATTTAAAAAACAAATCAATGCTTAAGGCACTGTTACAAGGAAACGGCTCGTTTTACGCCAATTTACTAAAAAAAATTTTTTGTAGGAGATTCAGTTTACTTTAAGAATATACATTGCTCAAATTTTTCAGACAGATGATTTACGAATTTTGAGTAAAAACTAAAATTTCTGTCTAAAAACTAATAGTTCTAACGATACGTCTCTTAATATCGATATTAAGGGCTCAAACTTCCACAATAATTTTTTTTGGTCACCAGGAATAATATTTTTACGGTATCGAGAAAAAAAAATAGTCAATTTCTTTGGCCTAGTCTAATATATATAGATATATTAGATTGATTCGAAAATATCGACTATTTCTTTTTTTTAATTATACGGAATATATTGTTCAAGATGACGGAAAAATAAAATACCGTTAAAGTTTGTGCTCTTAATATTAATTTGAACAACTGCTTCATCGAAATTTTCGATTTCCTCTCCTCTACAAAAAAGGTCTCTTATTATTTTTCGATAAATTTAATTTTCCAAAAGTTATTGAAGGACAAAGTTCAATTCGTAGTAAATTTTTCGCAAAATATTATAAGACCTTCTTTGTAGATCATTTAATTTCCCACAAATCATTTTTTGCAGTTTTCAAAATTTCTGAGTTATCTAGGTAGTTGCATTCAAATGACAATGTCAAATAACTAACGAAAATTCGAAAATTTTGGAAACTTTTTTTTCGATAATTTCTGCGAGTAATAAATGGTTCATATACCATTATTTAATAAGTGAATTTTTTATTGATATTTGAAAACTGTCTTAGCTCTTCCCCTCTTAATCTCTTCAAAGAACTTTCAGAAATTTTCTAAACTTTATGAAATTAGTGAATAAAGTAAATTAAAATTTTACGAAATTCTATGAAAAAATTATATAAATCATGATAAAATGAGTTCTTGTTATTAAAAATTGTAAGTATAAAAATCTGACGTCAGTTCATTAACTTTCGACAACTGTGATAATATGTTAGTAATTACGACTTTTTTATTTTCTTATCATTAACTTTAAGTCAGTACGTCATCGATCGATGCAACAACTTAATTATATCGTGTATTAATGTAATAAAATAAAAATTACTTGAACAGAAAAAAAATCCAAAATTTTCCGTTGTTTTCGAGCTCTAAACGCTCTAAAACATTAATGTGAATACATTTTCGAGCTCTTCGAGCTTGAAAATATATACTCTTGCATGCGATAATTTTTTTAGAATTCTTCAAGCTCAAACAAGTTACATTGTATGTTGAAGTTTGAAAATTCACGAATCGAAAATCAGTAATGAACTAGCGTTTTTTCAATTTTTATGCCCAATTATGTTTAATGAAATGAATGTACTCAGGCAGAAATCAATGCAAGTGATCAAAATTAAGATTTAAATCAGTTTTGACTCAGATAGAAGCGTTAATATAAAAAAAATATTAAAAACGATGTTTTTTTAATTTTTTTGTTGACAATATGATTTAAACTAAAAAATAGGTTCCATTAATTTATAAGGCGATCGAAAGAAATCATAACAACGAAGATTTGACATCATTTTGGACACACTTTAGTACGTTATATGACGATTTATCCGGGAAAAGTAACATAAACGTTATGTTTCAAACTTTTTGTTGCCGATATCTTCTGAACTTATCAGCCAATTTTGACGTTCAATACGGCAATCGACGCATTTTATTAAGTTCTAGAGCTGATCAGATGTGTAAATTGATTAGATAAGTCGCTTCAAAGATAATTAAAAAAAACCGTTTTTTACCATCTCTTTCTCAATCGATATTTCTCGAACGAATGAACCGATTGAGATTATCAAGGCAACAATTGACGCGTTTTATTAAGTTCTAGAGCTGATTAGATCTTGAAATCGATCAATCGAGCTGTTTTTGAAAAATTTCCAAAAAACTAAAAAAAAATGTTTATTACTTCTTTATCTCAGAGTATTAAATCGATCAATCTAAAATTTTCAGGAATGTTGACGGCCAAAAAACTTTTGATTGCCGCAATAACCATTTCAATCGGTTTATTCATTAAAAATATATGGAGAGTTAACATCTATACACACGCACACACACATACATAGGGGAGGGGGGGGGGGGGGCAGAGTGGGCCCCTTAAGGAAAATAATTATAATATCGTTAATTTTTTCAACGCGTTTACTTATTTTTAGACCCTTGATACTTATTTTCACTTCATTATGTTGCGTCGATTAAAATTAAAAAATTGAAAATTAGGGGCAGTGGGCCCCCCTCGAAAATAAGGTAAAAAATTTTTTTTTTCATTTTCCGTCAAATTATGATTTATGTCATGTTTTTATTATATTTTAGATTAATATGTGATATGTGGGGTAAAATGGAAAACTCGAAAAAAAAATTCTAACCAAAAAATTAATTTTTTTATTTTCCGTTTTCAATTTTTTTCGAGTCGTCCATTTTGCCCGACATATCACATATTGACCTAAAATATAATAAAAACATTATAGAGGTCATAACTTGACGGAAAATGAAGAATAAAATAATTTTTTCGTTACAATTATTTTTTTCGAGTGGTCCATTTTACCCCACATATTACATATTGGTCTTAAATATGATAAAAACATTATAGAGGTCATAACATGACGGAAAATAAAAAAAAAAATTTTTTTATAATTTTTTGGGGTGGGGCTTTCGTGCCCCAGGCTCCTCTATCTTTATCTTTCTTGATAAATTATATCTAATGAACAGTCTTGGTGGTCTATTTTATCTCTCATTATATAAGGAATTTTAATAAGCTTAGTATCTGTCTGAATATATTGACGTATAGAAAATTTTGAGGTGCCCACTGTGCCCCCATATTTTTTGGAGTTTTGAAAATTTTAAGGGGCCCACTCTTCCCCCTTCCCTTCCCCAACAGATTATCGGATATTATTCTGAAAATGGTCAGAATAACCTCCAACGATCTCAAAACATTGACATCTGATGAAAACTCGATTTTCAAAAATCGGGGTGAAAACAATAACGTCCCGAATTTTTGAAAATTTACTATTTTCATAGCGGGCAGTTACAAAAAAAAACTTGACGAGTTAGAAAGTAATGAGTAATTTGGATTAGGATAACATCTGTTAATAATTAGTAAGTCAATATTAATAATAATTGATTTATTAAATTAACAGACGATTGCACTGGCAGCATGTGCAGTTAAATTTGTCCAGTTAAATTCGTCTCAATGACTTTCACATGTTCACTGATTACATTATCAATATCTGAGTCAACACCCTCACTGATTTTACACCTCACTAATACTTGATTTTCTCTCAATATATATATGTATATATATAAATAGAATGAATGAATAAAATGATTTGTTAATAATTATTAATTTGTGAATATTTATTAATTAATATACGAATATTTGTCAACAAATGAATTAACAAAAGGGAAGAGATGAGAATAAGCACATATTAAATACACATGCACTACGTGCGTGTGAATTTGAATGTGTTTCATTTCAGTAGTCATTACAAAATCATTGTCATGATGCACCAGATTGGGTACAATGAGTATTGTACATTATTTATATGGTACCAACGATTATATTTAATTAATAACAATACACTAGGTGAATATTATACGGGTGATTTTTAGCTGCATGAAAAATAAAATTTTATCAATGTAGCTATCTAAAGTCTCCTCCAATGACGTGTTGTCATTATAACAAATTGGTTCTTAATCATTTCAAAACTTCTAATTACTCTAATGATTTCTACGCTCTTAATTTGAATCAGTGAAAAATCCACTGGTTCATTTAGTGAGTTAAAAAGTCAGTGATGAATCAGTGAGATTCAAAGTGGCTCACTGGTAAACCAGTGAGGATTTGGTTCACTGATTCGAACCAGTGAGAAATTTAAGTACCTTGAGTGTCCGTTGTCAACAGCGACCTATGATTAGCTATACTGATTATACCAAGTTATACATAACCTAATGTTTGTTGCATGCCTTGAGCACGAAGTGCTGAGGCTATGCTCTATACTCGTCTGAAAATTAAAAACTCGATTTTGTCATATTCAATTGTTTCTAAATTTATAAATACACTTAGATGATACAAATAAAATATATTGTTATGAAGAAAAATTATTAAACAATAGATTTTATACATTTTTAAGTCGACTACCCGATGAAAAAAAAATTTATACATTTGGAAAGAAAAAAAAACCTGATCCATTTGTATACAATCGTACATAATTATATCTTATTTGTATATAATTACATACCGTATTCGTATAGATTATGTATAATTATATACAATTCTATATAATTGTATACAAATATATACATTTGTATATAATTACATACTGTATTCGGATAGATTATATATAATTATATACAATTCTACATATTCGTATAAAAATATATACATTTGTATATAATTTTATTATTCTTTATTGCATTTTTATATAGAATTATATACGATTGTATATAATTGCATGTAATTATATAAAAATTTTATATAATTATGCATCACCTCTACCCAATTGTATATAATTCATATATACCTGTATACAGTTATATAAAATCTTTTTTCATCGGGGCAGTTTCCTTCTTCCACATTACTTTTAAATGTAATAATTTTGATTCAGATGATGTAATAGAAGTTGAATAAAGTTAATTTGCGGGAATATGCTTTTAATTTATTTATTTTACAAATATAATCATGCCCTAAATATATGTAAAAGTTGGTTTGTAATGAAAATCATCAGCTTACTGGTGAATCAGTGGGAATTCTCACTGTTAAATCAGTGACTACATCCACCATTAAAATTCACTGGTAAACCAGTGAAGTTCACTGAGTAACCAGTAAGATTTAATGGCCGCCAAGACCACTGGTCGAATCAGTGAGTTTTACTAGTAAACCAGTGAGGTTTCACTGGCGAACCAGTGAAATTCCACTGATTCAAATTAAGAGAGTACGTCTCGATTTCATCGCTTTTAGTAACATTGAAATAGTTATTTTCGATACGTATGCGGAACGGTAGAGATTCTGACAGCTTGAAGTGATGTCACGAGTTTGAGGCTATGGGCGCATTCTTAGCAAGACCGGATATAGTACGAGGTCTTGATGAGAATGTATCCATAGCTTCAAACGCGTGCCTGCACTTCAAGTCTGTCAGGATTCCTACCATTGAGCATAAAGTATCGAACAAAATTTTTTGTCATATCGACGGCGGGAGTTGAATTTGCGAGAGAAACAGTCAAAAATGTTTAATTACTGTTTATTTAATTTAAAAGTTCTAACTAGCGGACTATTGTCGAATTAAAAGATAATTCGACTCATCTATAGCGTATTTTAGTAGTCATGTAGGAATGTAGAGACAGATAGAGAGAGAGAGAGAAGTTACTTTTCGATACTAGTTCGAGGAAAGTTATCTAAAGTATAGATTACCAGAATAGATCAGTCAAATAGACCTGATAAACGGAAACAGGTCCAGCCAGGTCTGATTTTTTGAGGTAAGCTTCGGAACATGATTGCAAAACATATACCAAAAAATCAAGGTAAAATTTCAATTAGACAGGTGAAAAAAAAAAATAAAAAACACTTTTAATTAGCTTTTTATCGAAGAATTAATTAAATTTCGGCGAAAAGTGCCATATAAAAGTTGTAGAGA
Source organism: Microplitis deprimator (assembly GCA_964016945.1). Lineage (NCBI taxonomy): Eukaryota > Metazoa > Arthropoda > Insecta > Hymenoptera > Braconidae > Microplitis > Microplitis deprimator. The sequence goes on from OZ024713.1 coordinate 2,519,903, forward strand.
AAAAAAATATAGAAAATTATGAGTACCTTCGGTTTTATTGTACACAGGTAGTAAAGGTAACAGAGCACCTGAAAGTTTAAATGGAGAGAATCATACGTAAAAGCCCACTTGCTCTACGCTTTTGGTAAGAAGGACATAAATATACGTCTACACCGTAACAAAAGAAAACTTACGCGTGCGTATTACTATAGAGACAGCAATATAGACCACACTATTCCCACTTATATATTAATATTTTCGGGGCCTAAAACCTACACCAAGTGTTGTTTTATGTTTGTGTCAAGCAAAATTCAAGTCAGCGATTCTATATCTCGAAAGCTAATAGAATTTTCATTCATTTATCATCTGAAAGGAGATGTCCGTATGTATTTTAATTACCAGGGGTTTTCGCAAACGTATTTTGAGTAATGGATTACGAAAATCAAGTTTATTTTGTTGAAACGTAGTACCAAATAATTATTATTAACAATTATATTGTTCAAATCGTCATAACTCGCAAACCATTGATTGGGCAGGGAAGTTTATTGGGAAAGTAATTTTGAATAATAAAAAATACACAAAAAAGTTATGCATACATTTTTTCTTATCTCAATTATTTCGTGAGATGTAATGATAAAACAAGTCGGGCGCTCGGATTTCTCATTTTCGCCCGGCCAAATCTCTACTGCTCACGTTTTTATTTTAGAATTAAGGAAAAAATTTTATTATTTATAATTAAAAAAAAATTATTAGTTTTTAAAACTTTTTTTTTTTTTTTTTTTAATAATTTAAATAATTTTTTTACATGATATTCATGTATTTCTTAAACGAAAAATGGCTCTAGCAATTTGTATGTAAAAATACAGCAAACTGATCTGTCTTTAAACTTAAAATCAAATATTATTTAGTATATTATATATTGTATATGTGGTCTTCAACTGTATTTTCAAAGTTGATAATTTTGAAATGCAGATGGAATACGCTATTTACAGTGAAACAAGTATAATTCGAAATTTTCTAGTGAAATTTACAAGTCTGCTTGTTATTTTCTAAAAATAACTATCTTCACCTGTATACTTTTTTTTTTTATAGTGGTTATACCTTGAATTTTTATTTTTATGATACTGACCGTTTGAAACGATAGCGAAAGAGGTACAGAAATTTTATATTTCAAATAAAGAACCTTTCAAAAATTCTCGGTGAAATCTTCAACCCTTATCGTAATTCTAAGTGAATACGCAATGAGCCGGATTTTCAAGGTCTCGCGTAATTCTTCACGATTTCTGAAGATTTTTTTTTCTTTTTTTTTTAGTTTATCCTCACCCCTCCCTTTGGAAAAAGTGAAAATTGTTAAATATCAGAAGGGTTTAAATGGTCAAGTGTTCAAAATTTGCCCAGAAAGAATCTGTCAGTTGATTCAGCTCAAGTTAGATTGGTTGTATCAAATTAACTTAATTTAGCTTTAAATAAGTGGCATTTTGATTTTTTTTTCTATTTTTTATCTTAAAAAGATATAAAAGTGCGTTGTGAATGTTTCTGAATTAACGATCTTTATTCGATTTAAGTCTAAAATTAAAGCAATAAATATTTATTTATATACTTCTTACATTTATGTGAACAGTGAACAATGAACATTCTGTCAAAAATAGTGTACTTAAAGTGATTCGAGTTATTGCTGTTATTTGAGTGTTATATATATTTACTGACTTAGGTATTTTCTTTAAGTTGTATAAAAAATGGCATTATCTGACTTGTGTACAATTTGTTTACAAAGTTTAATGAACAACGTTGATAGTGTGACAAAAGTGGGTAAACGAGGTTTAGAAACGCTCATTTCTCAGAGTAAAAAATTAAATGATAACAGATGGCGAGATTGGAACGGTAAAGAAAATGTTACATTTCATACTAATTGTCGTAAAAAATATTCAGTTGCACGAAAGCCTTTAACTTTATCTGTACCTTCAACTCAATTTATTTCGTCTTCAAGTTGTATTCATAATGATATGCAAAATGTTGCAACACGTGAAAATCAATTTAATTTTAAGGAACTGTGTTTTTTTTTGCGCTTCATCTATTTTTAACAGAAATTTGGAAATCCGCAGTGTCCAGCAAGAACATTTTAAAACTCGCATCTTAAATCATTGTCAAACGCATATGCACGATACATCTACGATAATATTTGACCGATTGAAAGATATAAAATCGATGTTCGAAGTTAAGGCTCGTTACCATAAGAAGTGCTACAACGATTTTTTTTATGTACCAAGTGGTAAACGTTCAGGTTCTTATACCATCGATGATCTTGAATCAGCGTTTGATGCTGTTTGTGACTACGTGGAAAATAATGAACAATGTCAACAACTATCTGATTTAAAAGCAGTAATGAAAAGTTATCAAATGTCAAATAAGACATTATTCAGGGAGCTGAAAGAAAAATATAATAACGACATTGATATTATTCAACAGGTTGGGAAACAATCTATTATCTCATACAAAACTAGCAATATTTTCAGATCCTGTATTCGTTGGAATGAGTCAGTGAATATTAGCAGCTTAGAAAAAGACAAAATTTTGGAAACAGCGGCAAAAATTATTCAATCTGATATTAAATCCCAAAATTACGACATCGAATACTATCCATCTTCTGAAAAGTTTCTCGATAATATCGTTGAAGTTATTCCTCAATCACTGACTACTTTTTTGAATAACTTAATCACTTCCGAAAACCGAAGTAATCAGGAAAGTATAATCATGAAACGCGATAGCATAGCTCATGCGATAATATCCGGAGTACGTTCGAGATCTTTCATTTCAAGCCTTTAACTAGCTCTAGGAATATATATAAATAGAAAAAGTGGTTCGAAATTAATTATTGATATGCTTTCTAAGCTTGGTTTATGTTCATCTTATTATGATATACAATTATACGAAGCATCAGTCATCATGGACCCACCTCATATTGAGCTAGATAATATTTTTGTGCAACATGTGTATGATAATACCGATCACAATGTCAAAACATTAGATGGCCATGAACCCTTCCATTGTCTAGGAGAAATTGCCGTTTATACACCTGGTTATGGTGTATCTCATCTCGGTAAAGTAAAGAAACTTAAAAGAATGCCACCTGCTTCAGCATTGGCATCTGTTAATACCATTGATATTGTTCTTCATATGACTGGTAATATAATTAACGGCTTGGAGGAAATAACGTTCGTGGACATTAAAAGTTTGAAGCTTGCTGATTCTCTGTCGTTACCATATTCGTACTCAACAAACTTGTGGGCACATTCAGCTAAATGGACAGGTTCAAATAAATTGCCAAAGATCCCCAGTTGGAAGGGATTTATGGAAGTTCTTGCTACTGATTCATATTCTTATGAGACTTCGAAAATTAAGTGCATGCCTTTTATTAATCAACCACGATCCAATATGACAACCTTTAACTCTGCCCTGCATAATTCAAATGAGGAATGTAAGCTATTGAAACAAAAGTTTTTTTTTTGTTACATTTGACCAGCCTCTATATTTAAAAGCACGAGCCATCGTAGCAGTTTGCGAAGACAAGTCTTTAAAAAATGTAATCGTGCGTTTAGGTGGCTTTCATTTGCTGATGTCTTATATGGGTTCTATCGGTCACGTGATGGATGGTAGTGGTTTAAAAGATCTCTGGGAAGTTGTTTATACTTCAGGATCTGTTAAACAAATGCTTACTGGTCATGCGTATGCGAGATCATTAAGAGCTCATATTCTGACATTTACTGCACTGGGTATCATTCTATGTTAAAGTGTAAATAGTGATAGTGTCAAAGAATATAACAAGTTCCTAGAACAGTTTTTTAAAAAGTGGAATTCTGAACATCCAAGCACAGGTGATTGCAATTATGAAGAAGCTATTAAAAAAATGACAAATGACTTGCTAATGAGTCTGAACAGCTGTAAAGATATGGGTCCAACGTCAAAACTATGGGTGCAGTATTTTGAATGCGTGAGAGTAGCCCTTCAATTTATTGAAGCCGAGCGTTTAGGTGATTGGTGGTTGCATTTGCAAAGCATCCAAAAGATGTTGCCTATTTTTCACGCAAGTGGTCATCACGCATATGCTAAATCAGCTCAGATTTATCTCCAAGACATGGTCCAACTGGAATGTTATGGATGATACAGAGTACCATAGATTTACTAAAGAAGGCTTTTTTACTATTCGAAGATCTGACAAAGCTTTCTGTGGAGTCTAAGCTGATATGACTATCGAGCAAACTTTAAATCGGTTTTTTTGGAACAGACTTAAATCATGGCCGTGGTGTAACTCCAAGTGTAGTTGCACGATATTTAGACTCAATGCCATCGGTTGTTGATATTATGGAATCTTTAGAAGAATATTTTGGTATCAGTTCTGCTACAAGTGAACAACATGTCGACCTTTTAGCTGGTCGAATAAAAAGAGATACAGTTGACCTTTCAAAATTTGTTTTTTGGCTTCGGGAACATGGCCCATTGAAGAAACGAGATTATTTGATGTTTTTATCTACTGGTGTAATTGGAGAAGCTGATATCAATTGCAATAATGCTAAAGAGTTAGGATACCAAGAAATGATGTCAATGGTTAATAAAAGAGCCAGTAAAGTTTCACTGTCATTTACTTATAAAGTTAAATCATTAGCCAACGCAAAAACGGTTAATAAGTCTCCCCAATCTGGTGTATTCGCAATCAATGGGGCATTATTATTTCAAAAATTAACCAGCGTATTTCAAAAAAATCCAGAAGTAAAGCATCAAGCATTTGACTATGTACTGTCACCATATCCACTATCATTATTCGACAAAAATGGAGCCATGAGAAAAACCAAAAAGTCAGAATTATATGATTCAATACAATCACTTGATAGTAGCTGTATAAATTTATCATCATTAACGTTTGTAATTGATGGCGGATTTTTGTTGCACAAAGTTATATGGCCGCACGGAAAAAGTTACAGATATATTTGTGAGTTATACTTAACATACATACGAGTTCATTATCACCAGAATAGTTACATCATATTTGATGGTTATGACAATGAATATATTAGAGTAAAATCATATGAAAGATTTCGAAGGCAGCAAAAAAGTATTGGTGCTGACATTGATTTTTCAGAAGATATGATTGTTCAAACTCGTCAAAGCAGTTTTCTGGCCAATATAATTAATAAGCAAAGATTCGTAGCAATGTTGGCTGATTATTTGTTGCGTGCTGGGATGAATGTGACAATAGCACCTGAAGATGCTGACTTTTTAATTGTGAAGACAGCTATTGATTTAAATACAGCGGATAAATCAGTTGTAGTTATTGGTACAGACATAGATTTACTCGTACTACTAATCGGCTTAACTCCTATCGAACAAGAAATATATTTTAGAAAGTGTAACAATGCCAGGACTCCAGGTACGTGGCACACTACGAGAAATAACATTTCAATAAAACCATTTATTCTCTTTGCCCACGCTTTTGCAGGATGTGATACGACTAATGCAATGTATGGTAAAGGGAAGAAAATGCTACTAAAATTATTGAAACAAAATTCAGAACTTCAGCACGAAATTTTGCCATACTACAATATATACAGCACAACTGAAGATTTGTATTCAGTAGCTGAAAAAATTATTTTCAATTTATACGGTGCAAATGGTGACATATCTGGTTTAGGAGAGCTCAGATGCAAACGTTTTGACAACTCTGGATGTGTCGAAACGTCAGATATGAAATTAAGCCAGCTACCTCCAACCAAAGGTGCCCTAATTCAGCACATCAAGCGAGTTTTTTATCTAGTACATTCATGGCTAGGTAATAAATTGCAACCAGAACAATGGGGGTGGAGGCGAAAAATAATGATGATGACACCTATAATGACAGAAGATGAACTAGCTCCGGATTCACTACTATCTTTGGTAAGCAAATTTGTACTTTGTAGACAATCTTTTAGCAGTGAGAAATATTTTCATGTCAGGTCATCAGTAACTCAAATAAAAAAATTTCATAATATATTTACAGATTGCTTGTAGTTGCAAAACCGATTGCAGTACATCTCATTGTAGTTGCCGGAAAGCGGGCCTCCATTGCACTCAGCTGTGCAAGCATTGCCATGGAGAATGCTACACGAATGCTAATAAAAATAAAAAAAATCACGTAGATGCTATTAATGAAGTAGATGAGCTTGACAAAGATTCTGATATCGACGATTCGGTGGAAACATCACGGTATCAAACATATAATTCTCTTCTGTCAGATAGTTCAGATGAAGATAATTTTGACATCACAGTTGAGGAATTAACGTAGATATAATATATAATATGATAAATAATATATAATATACTAAATAATATTTTATTTTAAGTTAAAAGACGGATCAATTTGCTGTATTTTTACATACAAATTGCTAGAGCCATTTTTCGTTTAAGAAATACATGAATATCATGTAAAAAAATTATTTAAATTATTAAAAAAAAAAAAAAAAAAAGTTTTAAAAACTAATAATTTTTTTTTAATTATAAATAATAAAATTTTTTCCTTAATTCTAAAATAAAAACGTGAGCAGTAGAGATTTGGCCGGGCGAAAGTGAGAAATCCGAGCGCCCGACTTGTTTTATCATTACATCTCACGAAATAATTGAGATAAGAAAAAATGTATGCATAACTTTTTTGTGTATTTTTTATTATTCAAAATTACTTTCCCAATAAACTTCCCTGCCCAATCAATGGTTTGCGAGTTATGACGATTTGAACAATATAATTGTTAATAATAATTATTTGGTACTACGTTTCAACAAAATAAACTTGATTTTCGTAATCCATTACTCAAAATACGTTTGCGAAAACCCCTGGTAATTAAAATACATACGGACATCTCCTTTCAGATGATAAATGAATGAAAATTCTATTAGCTTTCGAGATATAGAATCGCTGACTTGAATTTTGCTTGACACAAACATAAAACAACACTTGGTGTAGGTTTTAGGCCCCGAAAATATTAATATATAAGTGGGAATAGTGTGGTCTATATTGCTGTCTCTATAGTAATACGCACGCGTAAGTTTTCTTTTGTTACGGTGTAGACGTATATTTATGTCCTTCTTACCAAAAGCGTAGAGCAAGTGGGCTTTTACGTATGATTCTCTCCATTTAAACTTTCAGGTGCTCTGTTACCTTTACTACCTGTGTACAATAAAACCGAAGGTACTCATAATTTTCTATATTTTTTTTCTCTACAACTTTTATATGGCACTTTTCGCCGAAATTTAATTAATTCTTCGATAAAAAGCTAATTAAAAGTGTTTTTTATTTTTTTTTTTCACCTGTCTAATTGAAATTTTACCTTGATTTTTTGGTATATGTTTTGCAATCATGTTCCGAAGCTTACCTCAAAAAATCAGACCTGGCTGGACCTGTTTCCGTTTATCAGGTCTATTTGACTGGACTAAGAAATCGTATAGCTTGTGCCCTCTGTATGTTACACGAAAATTCAACTTCTGCGGTTGATATGACAAAAATACTAATATACCTTAGTTAGTATGCAGTAAATAAGGTCAGTCATTTTATTACTTTTATTCAATATCATCAATATTCAATCAAACATTTTTAAATAAAAGACACCAAGTAAATGGTAAACAAAACATAGCCAATTGTGGAAATTTGAATATTTTTTATAATTTTTGTCTGTAAATAAAAATATAACAAGACCATGATTTAATCTAGTTTTATCCTTGCAAATTTTCAGAGCTTAAATTGTTTTAAGTTCAAGAATTAATCTAGATTGTCTGCCTGTAATGCAATTGTTTTTTAAAACAACAGATCAAAAAAAGCTTAAAATTTTTATAAGAGCTCAAAAACAAATCAAATAGTTCAAATCCAGACCGATTGGTCCGAATGCAGTACAGTTCGACTGAAATCAGATCAAATTTTTCGACCCGGGATAACAGCATGATAATGATTATCACATACGTTATGATAATCATATTTTTTGAACCGTCCAATAAATTACTACATATAACTCTTAGGGTGCCCCGATAACAAAAAAACATTTTATTTTAGAGTCTTACGAGATCAAAAATTACTTTACAATTCAAATAAAAAAAAAAAAAAATCTGGGCGTCGGTAGGCCCTGCGGGCCAGTCCCAAAACTTCCCGCTGTTTTTGAGCTCAACTAGCTCGAGAACTTTAGTGTGAATATATTTTCGAGCTCTCCGAGCACGAAAATACTATTACATGTAATTGTTTTTCTTATAATTTTTTCAAGCTCTAATAAGTTACGTTTTATGTTAAAGTTTGTAAATTTAAGAATCGAAAATCAATAATGAAGAAGTGGTTTTAAAAATTTAATTTCCGATTATGTTCAATAAAGTAAGTGTATTGAGGTATAAATCAATGTTAGTGATCAAAACTAAGATTTGAATAAGTTTTGACTCATGTCGGAGCAAGAATATATCAAATATCCGAGAAAAATATTAAAAACTGTAATTTTTCAATTTTTTTGTTGATAATATGATTTAAACTCAAGAACAAGTTAAATGATATCATATTATGATCGACAGAAACCATAAAAAGGATGAGTTGGTATGATTTCAGACACATTTTAGCACATTAATGCCGAAATCTTTTGAACTAATTAACCGATTTTAACGTTTGAGGTAGCAATTTGCGCGTTTCATCGAATCCTAGGGCTGATTGGAATTTGAAATTGATCCGTTCAGCCATTCCGAAGATATTTGGGAAAAACCGTTTTTAACCATTTCTTCTCCAACGATATCTCTCGAACGCATTAAGCGATTGAGATGGTTGAGGCGGCGATTGATGCGTTTCTCTAAGTTCTAGAGCTGGTTATATTTTGAAATTGTTCGGTTGAATTTTATCAAAGATATTAGCAAAAAACCGTTTTTTACCATTTCTATTTCCCACGATAACTCTTGAACGAGTTTTGCGATTGAGATGGCTAAGGCGGCGGTCGGCGCGCGATCGTATAAGTCATTTCTGAGGAATCAATAAAAAACTAAATGAAAAAAAAATTTTTATTTTCGTAATTCGCCTATATTTTTGAGTCTATTTGATCAAATGATCTGAAATTTTAAGAAAAGTTGATGGCCAAGAAACTCTTTCGATTGCCGCCTTAACCATCCAAATCGGTTCATTAGTAAAAAAACACACACACATACAGACACTAGGACATAATTCTAAAAATAGTCAGAATAACTTCCTAAGACCTCAAAGCGTCAATATCTGATGAAATTTCGATTTTCGCAAATCGGAGTGAAAACAATAACTTCCCGAATTTTTTGAAAATTTACATTTTTCTTGGCGGGAAGTTCAAAAATCCTTAGAAATATCAGCCCGATACCATAGAAATAAAGCTTTTGCAAACGTCTTCTCTCCTGTGAAAAATTTATGTTCATAATTTTTTTTTTCAACCATTGAAGAGTCTGATTTCTTTGAAAACAAAGATAATTCAAAACATTTTACATCATAATATGAAATTTAATATAATATCATATTTAATTGTATGTAATTACATATCATTTTGTTTTCTATTATTGCTAATTAAATGAAATGAAGAAAAAATAAAAAAACTCAGTATTAGATTAGTCATTGAAAGTAAACGTAAAGTTAACATAGTTTTGAATAATCTGTATAGATTGAATATAAGATTTATTTTTTCATGCAAGTAAATTAGATTAGTTGTAATCATCTGATTGCAGCAAACATTCATATTTATTCTTGTCAGCATCATCTTTAATAACTTGCTTTAACCGTCTACGCCAATCCTCCTTTACCGAATCAGGGATAAAGAAAGATGAAGAAAAGTATTTTGAGTCATCTTTGTCTTGAGGATGTGACATACGGAGACTAAAAAATTATAAAAGAAAAATATAAGTAATGAAATATTAATTAAGATCCCATGTAACAATTTTCATCTCAAGTTGCTGGTCAATGCACTGATCACAAGAATCTTTTAATAAATACTACATGGGCTTGCCCAAAATTACGTATACAAGACCATTTTGTAGTCATCTTGTACTATTTTTATGAAAGTATCTAACGGAAGACCCCTAGGCGTCTATGTCTTTATAAACCTACCAATCTGTCTTAAGATATTAATGCAAGATTCTAAGCGAAGATTGCTGTTGGACACGCATGATATTCTACAAGAGAATATTGAAAATGACTTGCTCAAGATGTGCTGGTAAAGTTTCTTACGCGTATCTTGAGCAAGTCTTGCACTAGAAATTACGTGCTGACATCAACTCATATCTTGCGGCAGATCTGCTCGAGGTCTCATATTTCACATTATCTACCCAAGTAACACGTACTTAAAAAAGTGCTATTGTAGAAGAGCCTTGTGCAAGGCCCATAGTTACTAGTGTCTCCTTTCACGTATGTGCCTTACGCAAAATCGTATAGCAAGGAACTGACTTAAAAATTGTACGATTTGCTCATGGTTTTGTAGGCAAGAATATTGAAGATATTTCTAACACGGTGCAGCCAAAAGTTTCTGACGCATTTCTTGCTCAAGAAACTTGCGAATGGCTTGCTCAAAATTTGCTCAAGGCGCGCGATACTCCCCATACTATTCCTTCCCCTACCAGTTTTAACTTGAGCAACACATGCGCAAGGTAGATTCAACATGCTTCTGGCGCCAATTTCCGTTTAGAATTTAATAATAACTTCACTAAAATTCTGGTATAAGGCTAGCATAAGACTTGCAATTCAAATCATCTCACTTTTATCTCTGTCACTTTACGCCAGGATCCTGTATCGCATACCAATGAAAGGGATAAAGTGACAGAGACAGGAGTGAGATAGCTAGTGTAATATGACACTTCTTGAGTAGATCTGCTGCAAGACATACGTATGTGTCTGCAAGTAATTTCTGCTGCAAGACTAGTTAAGTCTCTGTACCAATCCACCTTGAGCAAGATATTTTCAATGTTTTGCAATTTAAAACTTTGTACCAGTGTCGTCAGCGATATCCGTAGTTAGATAAAGATGTAGATAACAAATGTACTAGTGACCAAGAATGGGCAAGTTTGTTACATGGAAACCTTTGACCTTTGAAATCAGATGATTTCAGACGAAAAAACAGGTAACTGATCGAATTGACTTTGGAAAAAATGAATTAGATCTTCGAAGGGAATGTAAAATTTGAATCGTATATTGGAAATCTAGAGAAGAGAATCAGACATTCTAACCTGCGAGTACAATCGCGTGTTCCGCAGGTAATGACCAACATATCGGTCAACAAGTCTTTCAATCTTCTCCACGCAGATACTCATTTTTTACCAGGTATGCATCGGAAAGTCTGAATACTTGCCATCGTATGACGGATAATTGGTGCACACTTGTCGTTATTTTATTTGTTTTTATGTTAGAGGTAAACAAATATTTCTCTACTCGAAATGGGACAGGGATTCAAACTTTCCGTGCAGATGGAGTAAAAATATAATTTCATTTGAAATACATACGCATAAGAAATGGCTAATGGAATTGCTGCATGATCGTCTCCGATCAAATCGCTTATAATTACACTTGCTGTTGTTGAACAAATGGATCCCCTTGATAATCCCATTACTACATTAGCAGTCGGAAGTGGATTGGTGCTATCAGCTAAATGATATCTGAATAATAATAAATATTCATCATTATTGATTAACATTTCATACTCTTTATCTCTGATGGTTTCAATTATTTTAAAGAAACTTACGGAGATAAATATAAAAAGATATGAGCATCCATATTCTCAAATCGATCTTTGTTTTCGTCGAACCATTCTCTGACTTTTTCCAATTCTGATTGAGCGTTAACGTATTCCGTTGAAGGTCCATTCTTGGTTGCTGCTTCGACTATATGTTTTTGCGTCAATATATCATTATCGATGAATCCAATATCGTAGATACTTGAGGGTTCTGGATCGAATATACCTTTCATCTAATAAAAAAGATGTATTATTGTTATTTTTATTAAAACTACTTCGGTGGTGGTCCCCAGAATTCTGATTGTACCCCAGTCGAAAAATTGAACGTCAATTTAGACCTCTAATTTAAGCTGCAAAAAAGAGGTGATATAAGTGGAATTGAGGTTTAATAAGAACCTCACAAATGTCCGTAAAAGAATCTTTTCATATAATTTTGTAAAATTTCATAAAATCGTATGGAATTTCCGTCCAGTAATGAAGATAATGATTTTCTGAAATTTGATGACTTTTTAAATAGTTTTATAAAATTGCATAAAAATTCGGGAAATTTTGGGGAGTTTTACAAAATAGAAATTTGGTCCTAATGATAACGATTTTGTAACATTTTAAAGAGGGTCATGAAATTGATAATGTTCGGTAAAATTTTACAAAGTCTAACAACATTTTGTAACATTTTGCTGCATTAAATTTATATAGTTTATGATTTCCCATCAAAACTATCAGAATCATCGGATCTATCAAAATTATATGAAATTCCATAAAATATTATAAAATTTATTATGGAAGTTTAAAACTTCATATCTCGATAAATAATCAATTAGTTATTCATACGTGACTACGTAGTGATTGGGTGCAGTGGATAGCAGCAGTGATAGTAACAGAGTCAAAAGGATCCGGGTTCAAGCCCGACAGTAACTACGATTTTTTCATTAACAAAAAACATACCTAATCCGTTTTAGTAATGGGACTTAATTTTTATCCATTAGATCAATATATTAGATCAAGTTGGAATTTGGTTTTTCGCGATCTCATTTTTTATTTTTTAAATAATGATCGTCAGTAAAATTTTATAAGATTTTACCAGATCATTTTTGGTATAAAATTTTATAAAAAGATTTTTTCACGGGATAATCAGATACAACCATTTGTTCTCGGGTATATTTATCATTAATTTATCGGTCATTACTTACTGGCATTATAACAAGTCCTTGTAACAATATTTCAACCGCCGGACTAGTATTGGCCCAACTGAAAAATCTATTTATCCAGTCGATTATTTTTTGTGAACGTTCAATTAATTTATTTTCACCGTACTTTTGGTAACTAACGTTATCAGTGATAAATACTAGCTTTGGAAAAAGTGCACCTGCAATAACATGAAATTTTGAATTTATTTATTGCATGCAAAAAATATTACTTTAAAGTCCAGTCCGTGGTTAGTATTGGACTTATATTACGGTACTCATACATTTTATACGAATCAAATAATAAATAATATTATATTACTTGTATCACATTATTAAACTATCACTCAAAGGAATACGTAAAAAACAAATATATATAAAGTAACTATTCATGATATAAGTCGAATAAGTAACAGATATTGCATGAGTTGGTTCCAGAATGAGCCGACGGATTGCACTGTATCATAAGGCAGCGAGTGAGGATCTTGAAATTGAGCATAATCTGTACGGTACGTTTGTAGATAATTCAAAAATAAAATTTTTTCTAAACTGTTTTTTTCTTGGATAACTTATAATATACTAGATGGATTAATTTCCAAATCTCGTCAGCTCTTAAACTTTATAAACCACATCGAATTCCACCTCGACCATCAAAATCAGTTCATTCGTTCAGGAGAAACTGTTGTCGAAAGAATTGCTAAAAAGTGTTTTTTTCTAATACAGTCTAAATTGTTAAACTAATTTAGGACGGTGTTTTCTTTGATCCTTAGTGATTGAAAAACTAGTTCGAATGTTACCTTGAACTAAAAATCGATTCATAATTTAAAGGATATTGGTGATTCAAAATACGAAAAATAAGGATTTACTTGATCTATTCCGAATAACTCATAATATTATTTATCAAATGTTTCAAAATTTTTTTAATGTTAGAGCTCAGAAAACTGCGTAAAATGCCTTTTTAAGCGTCAAAATCAGTTCATTACTTTCAAAGATATTGCTGATATAAATTAAAAAAAACAACAATTTACTTCAATGTATTTTTAACTTCCCGCTAAGAAAATTGTAAATTTTCAAAAGTTCGGGAAGTTATTGTTTTCACCCCGATTTTCGAAAATCGAGTTTCCATCAGATGTTGACTTTTTGAGGTCCTAGGAAGCTATTCTAACTACTTTCAGAATGATGTCCGAGTGTGTGTATGTATGTATGTATGTATGTATGTATGTATGTATGTATGTATGTATGTATGTATGTATGTATGTATGTATGTATGTATGTATGTATGTATGTATGTATGTATGTATGTATGTATGTATGTATGTATGTATGTATGTATGTATGTATGTATGTATGTATGTATGTATGTATGTATGTATGTATGTATGTATGTATGTATGTATGTATGTATGTATGTATGTATGTATGTATGTATGTATGTATGTATGTATGTATGTATGTATGTATGTATGTATGTATGTATGTATGTATGTATGTATGTATGTATGTATGTATGTATGTATGTATGTATGTATGTATGTATGTATGTATGTATGTATGTATGTATGTATGTATGTATGTATGTATGTATGTATGTATGTATGTATGTATGTATGTATGTATGTATGTATGTATGTATGTATGTATGTATGTATGTATGTATGTATGTATGTATGTATGTATGTATGTATGTATGTATGTATGTATGTATGTATGTATGTATGTATGTATGTATGTATGTATGTATGTATGTATGTATGTATGTATGTATGTATGTATGTATGTATGTATGTATGTATGTATGTATGTATGTATGTATGTATGTATGTATGTATGTATGTATGTATGTATGTATGTATGTATGTATGTATGTATGTATGTATGTATGTATGTATGTATGTATGTATGTATGTATGTATGTATGTATGTATGTATGTATGTATGTATGTATGTATGTATGTATGTATGTATGTATGTATGTATGTATGTATGTATGTATGTATGTATGTATGTATGTATGTATGTATGTATGTATGTATGTATGTATGTATGTATGTATGTATGTATGTATGTATGTATGTATGTATGTATGTATGTATGTATGTATGTATGTATGTATGTATGTATGTATGTATGTATGTATGTATGTATGTATGTATGTATGTATGTATGTATGTATGTATGTATGTATGTATGTATGTATGTATGTATGTATGTATGTATGTATGTATGTATGTATGTATGTATGTATGTATGTATGTATGTATGTATGTATGTATGTATGTATGTATGTATGTATGTATGTATGTATGTATGTATGTATGTATGTATGTATGTATGTATGTATGTATGTATGTATGTATGTATGTATGTATGTATGTATGTATGTATGTATGTATGTATGTATGTATGTATGTATGTATGTATGTATGTATGTATGTATGTATGTATGTATGTATGTATGTATGTATGTATGTATGTATGTATGTATGTATGTATGTATGTATGTATGTATGTATGTATGTATGTATGTATGTATGTATGTATGTATGTATGTATGTATGTATGTATGTATGTATGTATGTATGTATGTATGTATGTATGTATGTATGTATGTATGTATGTATGTATGTATGTATGTATGTATGTATGTATGTATGTATGTATGTATGTATGTATGTATGTATGTATGTATGTATGTATGTATGTATGTATGTATGTATGTATGTATGTATGTATGTATGTATGTATGTATGTATGTATGTATGTATGTATGTATGTATGTATGTATGTATGTATGTATGTATGTATGTATGTATGTATGTATGTATGTATGTATGTATGTATGTATGTATGTATGTATGTATGTATGTATGTATGTATGTATGTATGTATGTATGTATGTATGTATGTATGTATGTATGTATGTATGTATGTATGTATGTATGTATGTATGTATGTATGTATGTATGTATGTATGTATGTATGTATGTATGTATGTATGTATGTATGTATGTATGTATGTATGTATGTATGTATGTATGTATGTATGTATGTATGTATGTATGTATGTATGTATGTATGTATGTATGTATGTATGTATGTATGTATGTATGTATGTATGTATGTATGTATGTATGTATGTATGTATGTATGTATGTATGTATGTATGTATGTATGTATGTATGTATGTATGTATGTATGTATGTATGTATGTATGTATGTATGTATGTATGTATGTATGTATGTATGTATGTATGTATGTATGTATGTATGTATGTATGTATGTATGTATGTATGTATGTATGTATGTATGTATGTATGTATGTATGTATGTATGTATGTATGTATGTATGTATGTATGTATGTATGTATGTATGTATGTATGTATGTATGTATGTATGTATGTATGTATGTATGTATGTATGTATGTATGTATGTATGTATGTATGTATGTATGTATGTATGTATGTATGTATGTATGTATGTATGTATGTATGTATGTATGTATGTATGTATGTATGTATGTATGTATGTATGTATGTATGTATGTATGTATGTATGTATGTATGTATGTATGTATGTATGTATGTATGTATGTATGTATGTATGTATGTATGTATGTATGTATGTATGTATGTATGTATGTATGTATGTATGTATGTATGTATGTATGTATGTATGTATGTATGTATGTATGTATGTATGTATGTATGTATGTATGTATGTATGTATGTATGTATGTATGTATGTATGTATGTATGTATGTATGTATGTATGTATGTATGTATGTATGTATGTATGTATGTATGTATGTATGTATGTATGTATGTATGTATGTATGTATGTATGTATGTATGTATGTATGTATGTATGTATGTATGTATGTATGTATGTATGTATGTATGTATGTATGTATGTATGTATGTATGTATGTATGTATGTATGTATGTATGTATGTATGTATGTATGTATGTATGTATGTATGTATGTATGTATGTATGTATGTATGTATGTATGTATGTATGTATGTATGTATGTATGTATGTATGTATGTATGTATGTATGTATGTATGTATGTATGTATGTATGTATGTATGTATGTATGTATGTATGTATGTATGTATGTATGTATGTATGTATGTATGTATGTATGTATGTATGTATGTATGTATGTATGTATGTATGTATGTATGTATGTATGTATGTATGTATGTATGTATGTATGTATGTATGTATGTATGTATGTATGTATGTATGTATGTATGTATGTATGTATGTATGTATGTATGTATGTATGTATGTATGTATGTATGTATGTATGTATGTATGTATGTATGTATGTATGTATGTATGTATGTATGTATGTATGTATGTATGTATGTATGTATGTATGTATGTATGTATGTATGTATGTATGTATGTATGTATGTATGTATGTATGTATGTATGTATGTATGTATGTATGTATGTATGTATGTATGTATGTATGTATGTATGTATGTATGTATGTATGTATGTATGTATGTATGTATGTATGTATGTATGTATGTATGTATGTATGTATGTATGTATGTATGTATGTATGTATGTATGTATGTATGTATGTATGTATGTATGTATGTATGTATGTATGTATGTATGTATGTATGTATGTATGTATGTATGTATGTATGTATGTATGTATGTATGTATGTATGTATGTATGTATGTATGTATGTATGTATGTATGTATGTATGTATGTATGTATGTATGTATGTATGTATGTATGTATGTATGTATGTATGTATGTATGTATGTATGTATGTATGTATGTATGTATGTATGTATGTATGTATGTATGTATGTATGTATGTATGTATGTATGTATGTATGTATGTATGTATGTATGTATGTATGTATGTATGTATGTATGTATGTATGTATGTATGTATGTATGTATGTATGTATGTATGTATGTATGTATGTATGTATGTATGTATGTATGTATGTATGTATGTATGTATGTATGTATGTATGTATGTATGTATGTATGTATGTATGTATGTATGTATGTATGTATGTATGTATGTATGTATGTATGTATGTATGTATGTATGTATGTATGTATGTATGTATGTATGTATGTATGTATGTATGTATGTATGTATGTATGTATGTATGTATGTATGTATGTATGTATGTATGTATGTATGTATGTATGTATGTATGTATGTATGTATGTATGTATGTATGTATGTATGTATGTATGTATGTATGTATGTATGTATGTATGTATGTATGTATGTATGTATGTATGTATGTATGTATGTATGTATGTATGTATGTATGTATGTATGTATGTATGTATGTATGTATGTATGTATGTATGTATGTATGTATGTATGTATGTATGTATGTATGTATGTATGTATGTATGTATGTATGTATGTATGTATGTATGTATGTATGTATGTATGTATGTATGTATGTATGTATGTATGTATGTATGTATGTATGTATGTATGTATGTATGTATGTATGTATGTATGTATGTATGTATGTATGTATGTATGTATGTATGTATGTATGTATGTATGTATGTATGTATGTATGTATGTATGTATGTATGTATGTATGTATGTATGTATGTATGTATGTATGTATGTATGTATGTATGTATGTATGTATGTATGTATGTATGTATGTATGTATGTATGTATGTATGTATGTATGTATGTATGTATGTATGTATGTATGTATGTATGTATGTATGTATGTATGTATGTATGTATGTATGTATGTATGTATGTATGTATGTATGTATGTATGTATGTATGTATGTATGTATGTATGTATGTATGTATGTATGTATGTATGTATGTATGTATGTATGTATGTATGTATGTATGTATGTATGTATGTATGTATGTATGTATGTATGTATGTATGTATGTATGTATGTATGTATGTATGTATGTATGTATGTATGTATGTATGTATGTATGTATGTATGTATGTATGTATGTATGTATGTATGTATGTATGTATGTATGTATGTATGTATGTATGTATGTATGTATGTATGTATGTATGTATGTATGTATGTATGTATGTATGTATGTATGTATGTATGTATGTATGTATGTATGTATGTATGTATGTATGTATGTATGTATGTATGTATGTATGTATGTATGTATGTATGTATGTATGTATGTATGTATGTATGTATGTATGTATGTATGTATGTATGTATGTATGTATGTATGTATGTATGTATGTATGTATGTATGTATGTATGTATGTATGTATGTATGTATGTATGTATGTATGTATGTATGTATGTATGTATGTATGTATGTATGTATGTATGTATGTATGTATGTATGTATGTATGTATGTATGTATGTATGTATGTATGTATGTATGTATGTATGTATGTATGTATGTATGTATGTATGTATGTATGTATGTATGTATGTATGTATGTATGTATGTATGTATGTATGTATGTATGTATGTATGTATGTATGTATGTATGTATGTATGTATGTATGTATGTATGTATGTATGTATGTATGTATGTATGTATGTATGTATGTATGTATGTATGTATGTATGTATGTATGTATGTATGTATGTATGTATGTATGTATGTATGTATGTATGTATGTATGTATGTATGTATGTATGTATGTATGTATGTATGTATGTATGTATGTATGTATGTATGTATGTATGTATGTATGTATGTATGTATGTATGTATGTATGTATGTATGTAGTATGTATGTATGTATGTATGTATGTATGTATGTATGTATGTATGTATGTATGTATGTATGTATGTATGTATGTATGTATGTATGTATGTATGTATGTATGTATGTATGTATGTATGTATGTATGTATGTATGTATGTATGTATGTATGTATGTATGTATGTATGTATGTATGTATGTATGTATGTATGTATGTATGTATGTATGTATGTATGTATGTATGTATGTATGTATGTATGTATGTATGTATGTATGTATGTATGTATGTATGTATGTATGTATGTATGTATGTATGTATGTATGTATGTATGTATGTATGTATGTATGTATGTATGTATGTATGTATGTATGTATGTATGTATGTATGTATGTATGTATGTATGTATGTATGTATGTATGTATGTATGTATGTATGTATGTATGTATGTATGTATGTATGTATGTATGTATGTATGTATGTATGTATGTATGTATGTATGTATGTATGTATGTATGTATGTATGTATGTATGTATGTATGTATGTATGTATGTATGTATGTATGTATGTATGTATGTATGTATGTATGTATGTATGTATGTATGTATGTATGTATGTATGTATGTATGTATGTATGTATGTATGTATGTATGTATGTATGTATGTATGTATGTATGTATGTATGTATGTATGTATGTATGTATGTATGTATGTATGTATGTATGTATGTATGTATGTATGTATGTATGTATGTATGTATGTATGTATGTATGTATGTATGTATGTATGTATGTATGTATGTATGTATGTATGTATGTATGTATGTATGTATGTATGTATGTATGTATGTATGTATGTATGTATGTATGTATGTATGTATGTATGTATGTATGTATGTATGTATGTATGTATGTATGTATGTATGTATGTATGTATGTATGTATGTATGTATGTATGTATGTATGTATGTATGTATGTATGTATGTATGTATGTATGTATGTATGTATGTATGTATGTATGTATGTATGTATGTATGTATGTATGTATGTATGTATGTATGTATGTATGTATGTATGTATGTATGTATGTATGTATGTATGTATGTATGTATGTATGTATGTATGTATGTATGTATGTATGTATGTATGTATGTATGTATGTATGTATGTATGTATGTATGTATGTATGTATGTATGTATGTATGTATGTATGTATGTATGTATGTATGTATGTATGTATGTATGTATGTATGTATGTATGTATGTATGTATGTATGTATGTATGTATGTATGTATGTATGTATGTATGTATGTATGTATGTATGTATG
>OZ024713.1:2541047-2631205 GCA_964016945.1 Microplitis deprimator
TATTTATGAAGATATTTTGAAAAAAACTTTTTTAGATCTTATAAATTGAGCATTTGAAGGATTACGAATGTTTAAAACAACGTTTGTTCTTAAATATAGACAACTTCGTAACTCGTAACATATCAATCATTAATGCTTGTTGTAGTTTCTATATACTTAGAAAAATGTTATTTTCAAATTTGTAATCCTTAAAACGCTCAATTCATCAGATCTAAAAAACGCCTTTTTAAAATATCTTCATAAATACACATTTTATAAAAATAATGAATACGACTTTTTTTGTTAAGAATTTAATTTCCTACAAGATTATTCCTATAACTTTTTCCTTTAATCTTCATATTTCATGAGATATTTAAAAAAAAATCGCGATTGTATCGAAAAATGAACTTTAATCGTCCTGCGGCACGTGTTTTTTTTTACTTAAAAAGGAAAAACCAAATTTCCCACACATTTTTTCACTAAAAAGAAGATTTTTATGGGGTGCCTGAGAAAATTTAATTTTTAGCGACCACCCTAATATATATATATATATATATATATATATATATATATATATATATATATATATATATATATATTAGGGTAACAAATAAGTATCCGCCGTTTTTTACACAAATTAAATATTTATTATAAAAGAACGGTAATATAAATTTATTTAAAATATTGCCCATCACTTGCAACCACTTTTTCCCATCTCTCAGGCAGCATTCGAATCCCACGTCTGAAGAACTCCTTGTCTTTTGAGGCTATCCACGAATCAACCCAATTTTTGGTATCCTCATAAGATGTGAACCGCTGCGCCGTCAGAGCATGTGCTATGGACCGGAACAGGTGATAATTGGACGGTGCAATGCCTGGTGAATATGGCGGGTGGGGTAACACTTCCCAATCAAGTGTTTCCAAGTACTTTTTTACGGGAGCCGCAACATGTAGACGAGCATTGTCATGCAGAAGAATAATTTTTCGTGTCTAGAATAGTATTGAGGGCGTTTTTCCTTCAGAGCTCGGCTCAATCTCATCAATTGTGTTCGATAGAGGGCTCCAGTAATTGTTTTGCTCAGATTAAGTAACTCATAATACACTACACCTAGCTGATCCCACCAAATACACAGCATAAGTTTTTTTCCGTGAATATTCGGTTTTGCTGTTGATGTTGACGCGTGGCCAGGTAATCCCCATGATTTTCTTCTTTTTGGATTGTCATAATGTATCCACTTCTCATCACCAGTTATGATACGATGTAAAAAACCCTTTTTATTATGTCTAGCTAGCAGCATTTCACTTAAGCATAATAGGCGTTCAATATCTCTCGGCTTTCATTCGTACGGAACCCAATTTCCTTGTTTATGAATCATTCCTAATGATTTTAAACGATGTGAGACTGCTTGCTGAGTGACTTCTAATGTTAAAGCAAGTTTTTTTTGTGTTGAGATGAATCTTCCTCCAATAATTCCTCCAATTCTGCATCCTCGTAAATTTTTGGCCTTCCACTGCGATCTTTGTCTTCGACGTCGAAATCACCGTTTTTAAACTTTTGAAACCGCTCTCGACACGTTCTCTCATTCAAAGCACCCTCACCATATGCTTCTACGAGCAATTGATGTGCCTCAGCAGCAGATTTCTTTAAATTAAAGAAGTAAACTAATATTTCCCGCAAATGACGCTTACTTGGCTCAAATTTTGACATTATTAACTTATAAAAATTATATTTTACCAATATAAAATCAATGATATTAATAGGTTATGTTGTTCTTGAATGTCCAAAACTATTTTTTAAGCCGGTTATCATCTGCGAAAGCTAACCGAAACTCCGTGCCGCGCCATCTACAATAAAACGGCGGAAACTTATTTGTACTCCTAATATATATATATATATATATATATATATATATATATATATATATATATATATATATATATATATATATATATATATTAGGGTGGCCCAAA
This sequence comes from Microplitis deprimator, assembly GCA_964016945.1. Lineage (NCBI taxonomy): Eukaryota > Metazoa > Arthropoda > Insecta > Hymenoptera > Braconidae > Microplitis > Microplitis deprimator. The sequence goes on from OZ024713.1 coordinate 2,542,998, forward strand.
AAGACCGACTATTTTTTTTCGAGTGTCTTATGAAAATTTGTTGGTTTACGATGTTTTAAGAAGCCTCTCCAAAAATCAGCTCGATAAAAAATTTTCAAGAGGTTGCTCACGAATTTTTAAAATATATAAAATGATCGAAATTCGAATTTTTATTTCAAATATTTGTCTTTCTTGTAGCAGTAATAGTTTATATTCGTGAAACCATGACTACGCTGAAAATATAAGCCCAAAATTTAAATATTTAAACCTCGCTCAAGAATTTTAAATATATATATATATATATAGTATATATATATATAAATACATATAGAAACTTTTAAACCAAATGGATTTTCTGACTCAGCTCGTCGAGTTTAGAGGTAGCAAAATTTTTCGAAAATTCCATCATGAGGACAAATACAAAAGTTGGATTTCTATGAAATCTACTAAAAAGTAATTTAAGCCTTCACGAAAATGCAACCTTCTAAACATAACTAAAAAATTGATAAAATTATTTTGCATGCCTTTAATTCTTAGCGATAGTGTACTAAAAAACAAAAAGTACATAAATAAAAGTTTTCTTTTTCTATTTTGTTAATTACCCTTCAGCACTTTCGTGTTTTTGGTGTTTGCTTGCATTACAGTGACATCCTAAAATTTAAATAGTGTCTTATGTGCTAAATACTCATATTGGAAGTGCTGACGGGTTAAAATAGGGAAGTCAATAACTGGGTCTAAATTTTTACGGTTGTCGCAGATGTTGACCTAGAAATTGTAACCTATTTTAAGTAAGGTTATTTGTGAATTCTTATATCCATGGAACGCGAAAAAATCCAAATTTTTAGAAGCTCTGCGCCTTACCTTAGAATATAAAATGCTTTCTTTTTAACAGTATAAAATTATATTTGTTGTAATAATAATTAAATAAATACATGCCAGAACTGGTTGTAGGTTGGGATATTGGAAAAATACGCATATTAAAAATATAACAATATTTTAATTTGTCACAGCACTTAATATCGCTGGGTTACAAAATTAAATTTTTGATATGATTTATAAATACTTTTAATTGTTTGAGCTCATGAATACGTAATTCATTGAATGCAAATTATAAAATTTAGCTCAAGTAAATAATTGTAGTAATTGAGATAATTAAATTGAGTCTAGTTGAACACTGAGTTGATCGCAAAAATGTCATGAGAATAAGTAACATGAACTCAGAGGTTACCGAGCGAAGTTGATAATTGAGCACAATGATTATTTTTTAATAGCACTAAATGCATAAATATTTGAGTTCATTGAGTTCTAATATTATTGATTACTTAATTTAATTTAATTCGATGAAATTGTAATAAATTACACTGAATTCAATTTATTTGTTGAACACGTGGTAGCATGATTGCAGAGACTACCGAGCGAGAATTAACTTTTCGTTTAGTCAAAATATTGAGCATAATAGTAATTAAATAATTATAATATTGAGTCTTTTATGTTTATGAGCACTTGAAATAATTATTTATTTAATAAAAAGGCACCTGTAATATTTCCCATTTGAATAACCTCTTGAGAAACGTGGTCGATGATCACTAGAATTCTTGAGTTCTTGAAAGTATCTATTTATGAGTCTGGTGCCCAAAAGTATATAAATAATTATATTTATATGTAACTGGATGAATGCTTGATTTAATGAAATTATTATTTTTATCAATTATTTCTTGATGAGTACAAAATGATACGATTAATTATAACACGTGTTATCACTTGAATGAGAATTGCGAAAGATAATCGCATAATATTTAAATTTAAATATAGTTGCAATTACGCGACATTCTGCCCACCATCAGCATAGTCAACTCTAGTGTGTGTGAATGCAGATGATGGAGTGACTCTTGAAACTGGTAGCTGACCCATAAGTTGTTGAGCTCTCAGCACGATGTCGTGCACATTGTATACATTTGAGTATAACTGAACGTACTGGTTGTCTACCGCCAATGATCCAGTACTTCTGTCTGATGCATGCAAGAGTAAGTTGAGTACCACCATGCATGGTACGCTGATGAGCATCAGAGATTATGAGTTTAGTGAGTGCAACAATCCATGGTAGAATAGTAGGATGCTTACTTTGGTCTTGACTTGGAGCATTTTCCAATCGTCCACCTACTCGAATGATGCCGTCAGTGTCAATGAATGCAATCAATCAAGCCAATGGATGACCATAAGGCCATGGTGCGTGTTTGGAGTGCATGTTGATCTCGTTTGTATAATGAATGCGTTGAGTTTCTTTGATACAGAAGTTGAGTGCGTAAATAACTTCGTCAGAAGTAATTGGAGTCTTGAGTGATGAGTTCAGTGATTTCTTGATCATGTCACGCAGTCTCAAGCAGATCGCAGTAGCTCGTAACATGCGTAGTAGTGGTATTGGCCATTCTATAATAGGCCACCTTGATTTCATTGATGAATTGATGAGAATAGGGCCAGTCCACCACAGTTGATGATCACGGAGTTGAGTAGGCGTCAACCCTCGTGTTGCGCAGTCTGCTGGAATTTGTGTGCCCGGAATAAAATTCCAGTGGCCATCTGGACCTAGATCTTGAATTTGTGACATCCTATTCCAAACAGTCTCCTTTCAGCGAGACGGGTGAGATTTGATTCACGTGAGAGTGAATGTTGAGTCCGTCCCCAAGTATGTTGGCGATTGAGTGAGTTTTAGAGTGCTCTGGCAGTGTTTTATGAGTTTTGCCAACATGTGAGCTGCAGTGAGTTCCAACCTTGGTATCGTTAATTGTTTTAACGGGGCTACCTTAGTTTTTGAGCAGAGCAGCGTAACTCTGACTCCATGAGCAGGTGTATGGATTTTGATGAACACGGCAGCTGCTATTGCCAGTTGCGAGGCATCCAAGAATCCATGTATTTCGGTGGTTGAGCACGTGGATGAGTGGATCCATCTTGGAATTTTGATTTCTGAGATAAGTTTGAGTTCATTCTTGAAATTTCTCCATTTATGCCGATGATTGGCTGCTAATGGAGTGTCTCAGTTGAGCTTTTCAAGCCAAAGCTTCTGCATGAATACATTTACTCGATTGATGAGTGGTGTGAGAAATCCAAGAGGATCGAAGATTTGAGCAATCTCTGAAAAAATGATCCTTTTTTGTAAATTTTTGAGTAGAGCGTGGTGGTGAGTATGTGAAGTGAAATTGATCTGAGTGTGAAGACCAGTACATACCCAGGATCTTGGTGCTGGAGTCTGCATCCTCGAATTTGTGATTCTTGATCGTTTCCACATAATTGAGTTGTTGTAATTCCGCCCGCCTTTCAGAGTGCTTCAAGTTGATCAGCAACTTGTTGCAATGAGTTCAAGTCATCAGCTCCACCGAATATATCGTCAACGTATCTTCCGTGTGTGAGTGGAATGATCGCCAGAAGAAATCGATGTCCTTCGTCTTCAACTAGTTGGAGTAGAGCACGAACGGCCAAATATGGAGCTGGTCTGGTCCCGTAGGTGACCGTGGTGAGTTTATTTGGAGTGATTTAGCCTTGTTCGTTGAACCAGAGTATTTGTTGAAGTGTTTGATTGCGTTCGACGACCAAAATCTGTCTAAACATCTTCGTGATATCTGTTATAAAGATGAGCTTATGAGTGCGAACTCCTATGAGTACGTCAAAGATGTCTAGTTGTAGTTTGGGACTGGTGTGAAGCACATCATTGAGTGAAAGACTTGAGCTGGTGGGTTTTGAACCGTTGAATAATACTCGCAGCTTGGTTGTGATGCTGCTCTTCCGTAATACTCCATGATAAGGGAGATAGTAGGCTGGTTTACTTGTTGTTGATTTAGTTCATTCCACCATGTGGTTGAGTTCTTTGTATTCCTTCAGAAAATCAAGGTAGAGTGCTTTCAAACGATCGTCATGATCTAGACGACGTTTGAGATGAATAAGACAGCGGTATGCTGCTGAGTACGAGTTTTCCAGTTGTTGACGTGACGATTTGACTGGCAGTCGAACTATGTACCGTCCTGAACTGTCTCGTCGATGAGTTTGTTGAAAATGCGCTTCACACGCCTCTTCATCTGGGTTGAGTTCCTTGATTTTGCTGACTGGAATTTTTTCTCGAGTCCAGAAGCGTGATAGCAGATTTTGAAGTTGTTGAGTAGACTGCTTGACAGCAGCATGATAAGTAATAGATGGTCGATGAGTGTGTTGAGTGACCGGACCGAGCAATATCCACCCGAAGATGGTGTCTTGAGCGATTGGCAGACCTTCAGACCTTTTGATGAGTGCATATTTTATTATAAGACCATAATGATCGGCACCAATGATGATATCAATTGGTCCTGGTTTCATGAACGCTGGATCTGCCAATTGTGGTTGTTTATATTGGTCCCAGATGAGGTGGTTGAGTGCAACAGATGGTAGTTGAGTAGTGAGACCACCTAGTATATGAGCACTGATGATGACTGAGTCATTGGAATGCCTAGATGAGAGCTTGAGAGTGACTTGACCTTTAGTTCTACCAGCATTGGCTTCACCAATACCAATGATCTGTATAGATGAGTGAGTACGTTCAAGTTTGAGTGAGTTCACCAAGGAATCTGAAACAAACCATAATGCAGACCCCGGATCCAACAAGATACGGACTGGATGGGTACTCAACTTCGTGATCAAGTCCACTAGGCAAGTTGCGAGTAAGATTGCTGGGCAATGAGTGCTAGTAGGATAAGTGCCAGACATATTGAGTGCAGTTGAGTTCAGTTGAGCGTCGCTCGAGTCATCATGTGGAAGCAGACATTTTTATTGAGTGCGTTTAGCGGCTGAGCTTGGCGTTTTTTGAGTACTGTTGAGTCCTGAGTGTATCATGGTTTGGTGTTTCTGCTGACACGCCTTACATTTGAACGGTGAGTTGCAAGTATCAGGTCGATGATGCCCGAGACAATTCTCGCAAAGCCGCTTGTCAACAACGACTTGAGTGTGTTGAGTATTATTGAGCCCTAAGAATTGAGTGCACCTCACAATAAAGTGATCTCCCTTACACAAATCACACGGATATTGTGCAGGAGGGAATACCTTCTTGGGAGGCATCGTGAGTGCAGCAGATGATTGCGTCACTAGAGTTTGAGTGTCAGATGAGTGTGCGTTAGGAACATCAGCAGCAGCTTATGACGCTGGTTTACCAGATGATCGTGGTGGTTTCGACGATGATGCTTGTTCCACTCGTTCTTGAGCTCGAGCACGACTGACCAAGAAGTCATTGAGTGCTTTGAGTGTTGGGTGTTCTGTGGAAGCACCCATTTTGTTCTCCCAGAGCTCCCGATTGTATGAATCCAGCTTGGATATGATTAACTGCGTAAGCAGTAGATTCATGTCTGAGTTCATTTGCATACCTAGTGCTTTGAATACGTTAATTACCTCTGAAACGGTGTTGAGAAGGTAATTGAGCTGTTTAGATAAGCGTGATGTGAGCGAATACTTGTTGAGAAGCTTTTCCAGTCGATCACCGATGAGTAACCGGGGATTGTTATACCTCTCCTGTTTGCTCACGCTATTAAAAATGTAGTTTTGTTCCTTTATTTTATTATATGTTTTTTTTTGTGTTGCTTCAATCCGTGGGAATTTCCAAAGTGTTTTTAAATTTACGTTTCCAGCAAACTTTACTTAAATACTTGTATTTTTAAATAATATTTTATCATAAGTCCAACATTTGCTTTTCTATTTGAAAATAAAATCACAATTGTCATAAGTCGAGGTACGGATAGTAACAAAAAACTTAAACAAACTAATAATTTATGACTCAATCCTCAAGGGTTCGATCCTAAGTTTCCAAAAATATTCATTTTTTGCTACTATCTCACCAGCTGAACTAAATTATTTTATTACTCCTTCGGTCCCAAATACTTTCCCATGCCTTCCTCAAGCCCATGTGTTTCTTGTATTGTTCTACCGTTTTACAGTGCTTCAAGAGTTCTATCCTTTTCTATTTTCTATCGGTCTTCTCTTGGTTTCTCTCGTTCGTTCTACCCTTCTTCCTTCACCTATTTGTCCCTCCTGCCTGTTTTCCGTTTGCCAATCAGATGTCCAAATTTCCCGAAGATACCTCCAGCCGACTTTTTTTCCACCCACCCTTGGGGACTCTGACGTCACGAACGGGGAATTGTGCAAAATTCTAACTCAAAACGGACCAAAGTTATCACCTATCAGTTTACCTGATCTGTCGAGATTCATTTTGAATTCTCTCCAACATTAAAAAATATAACTTTGTCGAGACTTGCCGAGTTCTCTCCGTAATAATAAAAACCCTATCCGTACTTCGACCAATAATGACCGAGAATTATTGTTTATATCCAAAATTTATTTTATATCACAATTTCATTTTAATCACCTTTGTTATATATTGTTGTAACAGTAACGGAAGTAAATTAAAATATATAATTATTAATAAGACATTAGTTTGTTCTTATTAAATTTATCTTAAATTTATTTAAACGCCCATTTTAGATTTAAATATTTTTATGATAAAATACATCTCCTGTAGCTGATTCCAAGTAGGTACAAGTTGGTAATCGCACATTTGTACAGTGGCGAGGCTGAGTGTAGCCTGTCCTTGAAGACAGCTCTTCAAATACTGAAGACGTTGTACTAGAGCAAGTTCTTCGGTATTGATCACCATAGAGGTGAATGAGTCCCTGAATTCAGGCTAGTTCTCGTAACGCCCATCGAACTTGGGAATTACGACTGCTGGCAGATGAGTTGGAGCCCGGGTTGGAGCAGCAGCTGGAACTGGAATTGAGTTGACAAGTGCAATGAGTTTGCCCTTGGTGGCCGTCTTCTCGACACAAGGCAGGAAACAGTAGATGCACATGCGCTGCACTGCCCATGAACAAGTTTAAATTTTACAGACACGAGGCCCCAGTAGGTGCTGCCTCTAACTGTCGGAAGCAAAACTATATTTAAATTTAAATATAGTTGCAATTACGCAACAATATTAAATATAAATAACTTATTATACGTAAAATTTTAGTTTCATTTTTTTTTTTTTTTTTTCAAGGAAAAAATACTATTTCTCGAATTTCACAATTTTATAATATATGCGGCAAACGTAATTATCGTTCTTCAAATTTAAAATTTTTTTCTTATTAAAAAAAAATCATAAACTACTTCAGAATACTCTGTTGTGAACACGGAGCCCGAACTACGTCCGAAACACGCGGTTTCTCAATAACCGATCACAGCGCGAGAAGCGTGGGTTCTCATCAGCTGCCATTATGCCTCGAAAAGCTACTTTTCTCGCACCTATGTCTAGGCATAAGACTTTTTTGTCGTAATCGTTTGTAAATTTTATTCACGTCTGACAGTTATTTAAAACCGCTATTTTTCCGGTGATTTGAAGGTATTATTATCAAAATTACTCAATAAATACGATGATCAAAATATCAAATTGCCAAAAGTATAGTTTTTGGGAATTATAATAAAATATGTTTAGAGGGGTCTGGTAATACTTTATAAGCGACAAAAAAGTCTGGCACTTTTTTTTCAAACCATCTAAGACCTAAATTAAAAGATAAAAAAAAAAACCAAGTTGCCAAAAATACATTTAAAAAAATTTTTTTTTTTGGCAAATGTTATATGCTCTGCAGTAAAAAAATAACCGCTAGCTCGTTGCCAGACTCGTGAATCTCGATTCGCCAATTGACAAAATTATATTTTTTCGCTACTTTAACTTGCCGTGAAGACCTTCCCAAAATCCGTCACCAGCTCTCCGATTAAATTTGCTGGTGCTGGTACTCGAAACCAAGACCTAACGGATATACAGCATGACTGCTGTTGCACTGCTACTCGAACGCTCATGTTGAGTTAGAAATATTTTTATCTATCCTAGAAAAAAATCTTTGTATGAAATTTTATGAAATTTCATAAATTTGTATGAAATTCTATCAGATCTAAATGCAGTCCTAAGATTATGACTTTCTAAGCTTTATACGGAAAAAAGGAAACAGGAATAATTACAGTACAAAATGTAAAAAACAAGCTCTTCGGTCTCAAGACTATAAAAACTCAATGGCAAACTCGAATTTTTACATTTTACACAGTAAAAAGTTTTTTTGCAATTGAAACAGTACACTTCACATTTTTAAAATGTAAATCACACACAACAAAATGTAAATATATTATTGTTCGTTGATAAATGAAATTTTCTTGTTTTGAAAATCTTGTATTCATCTTTAAAAGTGTAAAAATTACCATTTGCAAGCAATATAACTTTTTAAATGACGAATTGTATTATTTACTAACTTATAGCGTGAAATTTAAAGTGTGAGCTATCAATTATAGATTATAATGGATAAAAAGGAATGATTACATTTCACACTGTACTTTTTAAAGTATGTACATTAAGTCCATCTAATACTTTAGCAATCTCATAGTTTTACAATTTAAAATGTAAAATTTATATTGCTCAATTTGTTTTTCCATAAGTTGTAATTTTATAAAATTTTATTCAATCGATGTTCATTTTCCTGTTATAAAATTATTCTAAATATTTATTAGTTCAGCAAAACATAAGTATGTCGCTTTTGCTAATCATTTGTTCGAATGCTTTAATCATTTTGAAATGAATAAAAAATTAATGTAACGGGACCTAAATCCACCTCCACCGACCGGAAGCCGATACCTCGCACTTTTCGGCATACTCGCGTTGCGTAAATCCACCATTTACCACCCAGACGACACTCTTAGTCGAAAAATATAATCAAGTAACGACTAAAGTGGACATTAACCGGAGGTATAATCAAAAATCCTCATTGCGCATGGTATCTAAGCACAGCCGCCACGAGTCCTATCTCTCTCGGGCCAAACACTGCTCCAATCTTAGGAAATAAAGAGACTCTGGTCACAGTGGACTTGGAAAGACCCCCTGTGGTACCAGACTCCCAGCTCTGGTCAACATGGTTGCATGAGATTAGTGGTGGGTTGCAATTTTTTCCTATACTCTATGTAAAGGGCTTCCTACACTTGTCTCTTTAATGTTCCCACGAAGCAATTATCCACTTGTTCATCCCCTGATAGATCTTCTACTTTCCAAGCTACTCTAACACTCTAATTATTCAAGCAAAATCAAAGATAGAGCACAGCTCGGGGATTTTGAAATGAATAATCGTGTGCTTGATTCCAATAACTTGGGGCATTTTGGGAATAGTCACGTAAATTTCTATGAATTAAATCGTATGATATCTTACTCGTCAGTGAGTTAAATTATTGTGAAATTTACTTGTTAAATATTAAAATCAGTCGAGTCATTTGTATTTATGTGATTAATTTTGTCAGTCGAGTCATTGTTTAATCAAAACAGTTGAGTCAGTAATATTTTTGTAAAGTCTAGTCGAGTCAGTAACAATTTTGTATTGTCAAGTCGAGTCAGTTTTATCAGCCATCTAAATTTATTGTTCACGTCCATTTTATCATTTGTCAAGGCGACTTCGTTTATAATAAACGCCAGTATAATTTACTTTATATAAATTCATCAATTAATTAATTTCCTAAATTTATTTTCCTTTATAAGTATAAGTAACAATAAGATCTTTATCTCTAAATTTTAGTACTGCGTGGCCCAGTACAGGGAAACCCTGTTCTGAGGCTGAGTAGCTGAGCAAAAGGTCGTAAGACACCTGAAGTCTTACACATGAATGGGCCCTTACTTAATTAAGGCCACATCTTAATTAATTAAATAAGTGGACCCATTACAATATCTGATTAATGTGTTATATAACATGTGATACTTAGTTATTATAAATTTAGGATATAATTAATTGTATAGTATTCAATATATTTGAAACGATACCTTACTGTATACTTATTAATATATTCGAAATTTATGTATTAAATTACAGTTGATCAAAGATATTTATGATAGAAGCAGAACGTATAATAATTAATATACATTGCAAATTTATCAACGAGTATTATCTCAAATACGTTAAAGAAATATAAAAAAACGTATACAAATCAGTATAGGCTAGAGTATTCATAGAGAATCAGGGCTGCTAACCTTTTTGATCACCAAAAATCCAATTTTAGACTAATTGTTTCAAATGAGGTGTAATTATTCAGCGTTTGTCGGCGGATTCAAGATATATTTGGTTAATTCGTTGTGATATAAGATTTACTAAGCCAAAAATTTGCACCAAGGGTACAAATTTTGCTTATTTTTCAGGTTATCATTGTCATTTTCTAATTCCATGCTACACTGCACTATTTGACATATATTACTTGTCATTCTATGAATTGACTCTTAAGTGAATCACCAAAACTTAAGGTATATGCCTATTTGCCATTATGTTTGTAGTTTAGTCCTAAGTATGGTAACGGACTCGTCAGTAAGGCTATGTTAACGCACTCTTGCCTTAGACTACATCTCTTACTAGTACGCACTGGCGTAAAACAGTGTTGTGGGCTTCAGCCAGACACTATATTAGCAAAGGGAGGCAGATACCGTCCAAACTACTTGCAGCAAAATGTTAGGTGAGCTGTTGTACACATTAAAAGTATTGAAATAATACAAATTTGCCAATTTTCACTATTACAAGAGTTCAAAAATTTTTTGTAATTCTTAGTTAGACCTTTCCATCGCCACCGTCTTTCTTACGGTATTATATAGAATTATTTATATATATTAGAAAAATTTATTTTTGAAAATTTGCATGATTTTATGTTATTTTTAACAATTTTGCACACATTAGTTACCAGGTTCGTTACAAGGATAGTTATCTAGTATTAGAGACATAAACACATACAGAAAATTTAATCCGCCGTGTAGCAGAACATGTGAAAAAAATTTAATTATTGATATTTAAGGTGTATGCACTTGGAACTTTGAAAATGTGTGCAGACCCACTTCTATACAAATACCTAAGCTAGGAAAACGAAAATTATCGCGGTTGAAAAAAAGATTTCTTCAAAAAATTTATCTCTCAAAATAATTTCTTCTTACTCCAAAACAAATTATGTCTTCTTGAGAATTTTTTCAGTTCAAGAAAAGCGTTTCGTCTGCTTATATTTATCCATTGCGTATACACAGTAAAACTTCTCATAAATTTTCGAAGCAAGTTTTCCAGCTGGAAATTGAGATTAGAATTATTAACTTGCACAGTTGGAATAAAATCTCATCATCAATATCATCGAAAAAATTGCAAAGATAAATTAATTTTTGAACTTATGTTGTTTTTTGTTTTGAGTTATTCATGTTCTCAACTATAGGGGAAACCGGGGCAGGGTGGTCCCCCAGCCAATTATTACTTTATGTGGCTTTGAACCATCAGATCACTTTACTTTTGTTTTATTTCGAAAAAACTTATAGACATTTTGCCGAAACTGAAAAAAAAATTTTTTTTTTTTTGGACAAAGACGGACCCGCTTCAAAAAATAAATTTTTTTTTTTAATTGTTTTCATCTTTAAGATTGTATTTCTTTCTCTTGACAACTATTTTTAGTTTTATATTACTCAAAAAATTTTTTTAAAGTGTAATACATCGTTTCCCCATGATTAGATTAATTACTAACTGTTATTAGTAAAAAAAAAAAGTATTCTCTATTTCTTATTTCTCATTACTTTTTTACCCAAAAACATGTTTTTTGATTTTTTAGATTACTGATAATTTTGCATTATTAAAAAAATTTTATCATTTAAAAAACAAATTATTATTTTCAAATATTTTTAGTGGTCAAATTTGCCCCAGTTATAGAAAATCAGTCTAAAAATGAAGAAGTATATTCATAGTAATGAAACGAAAAAAAAAAAAATTTTTTTTGATCAAAATTGATTACAGTAAAAAATAAGAGATAAAGATGAAGTCGTTTATGTATGTAATAAGAACGACTATGAATTTGAAAAAAATACTGTTTTGAATTGATGGAAATCATTGATATTTTTTAATCAATCTATTTTCTATCTATTTATTTTCTATCTATTCTACTTTATAATAATACAAATGACTTTGAAACAATTGGATACCTTCTGGCCACAATAAACTAGTACCGCTGATTAAATTTTATTTCATTTTCATGACTACTAATTTACTACCTGCAATGTACTTTTGTAATAGAAGAAGTGAAATATTTCATTGATTGAGTGCATCCACAGTAAATAAATACACTGAAAAAAAATAAATTTTACCAAAATTTATTATTTTTAGAATATTCAAGAGCATTAAGGGAATATAAAAATCACTTTTTTTATTGCCTGAAACCTCTCCCGTGAAAAAAATTTATTAAAGAAAACATGTTACGATATAAAAAATATATATTCTTAGTATTTCAACACATATTAAAAATACAAAAAAAATTTTAAGATAATAAACTATGAAATTTTCGGATTTTTTTGAGAGAAACCGTTATTTTCTTAAAGTTAGCCATTTTTTATTTATTTGTTTATTTTTTTTCATTTTCTCAAAAAAAAACTTTAATTAACTCTGCGATTTTTTTCGCCAATTCCAGAGTGGGCTGACTTTTCCTTCTATTTTTTTTTATTAATTAAAAAAAAATTTTTGCCCGGTTGGGCTTATTTTACAAAACATTACTCTGGAAATTCTTAAGAGTTTATACACGACTTCAGAGTTTGAAAAATGCAGACGCGAAAATTAATTGAAAGTGGTAATCCTCGAAATAATTTAGATTTTTTTTTTAAAAAGTAAAAAAAAAAAAATAGAAGATACTTACAAGTAATTTTATTGTAATTTTTTTCAAAAACCACACCTGAAAACAAATAAAATTAAACACAAAAATAACCATTTGATTTATTTTTGACCAAATTACAGGCTATTGAAATAGCGATGTGCGTTAGATTTATTTATTGAAAGCCTGTGACTTGGTAAAAAATAAACCGAATGGTAATTTTTTTGTTTCATTTTCTTTGTTTTCAGGTGTAGTTTTTGAAAAAAATTACAATCAAATTATTTATAGGTATTAAGGTGTTCAAAAAAAAAAAAAAAATATTTATTTTTTTTTATGGTATTCAAAAATTGAAAGTACAACTAAAAGTAAAAAATTTGGTACCAATTCAGGCTCTTAATAATGATATTAAGGTTTGCCTCAATCCATTTTTCTATTTTCCATTTAAATAACACGCAAAAAAAAAAAAATTTTTTTTTTAGAATTCTCTAGTTCACGAACCGATCAACGGATTTTTATACAGAATAAATAATTTTGTAGGAAATTGAACGTTCTACAAAAAAAGTATTTTATCATTTTTTCCCACTGTTCCAAAGTTATTTAAGTTTCAAGTAAAATTTATAGTAAATTTTGAGATTTTTTTACTTTTCCGGCGAGAGTATCAGCCTTATCAAAAAATGTCGTTTCAACTTTTTTGTAGATAATTTTATTTCTTACAAATTATCAGAAATAAAGTTTTTCAAAATTCCGCCTTGTTCACAAGTTATTTTTATTTCAATGTCAAGCTCTTAAAAAATTAGGTTTCTGATTGTTTTTGTATACAGTAGTTTCAATGAATTATTATTGAACTGCCCATGATTATCTGCCAGCAATGAATATGTTATTTTAAAATTAATCATAATCTTCATTCAATAATGACTCTTTAAAACACGAATATCCATGCCTTTGGTGATTTCCAGAAATTACTGCAGCTGTACTATTTTTCCATGCCTCTAATTTATCAGCAGGAACTTCGAAGGTTGACGTATACCAATGCGAATCTTTTTTGTCGGCAGTATGACTGAGACCAAGCCTAGAAAATTTTTTCACTTTATCAGATAAATGATAAACAACGGTTTTTTTTATCCTTACGCTGTAAAAATACCAAATAGGAATTCACTTAGAAATTCTTATGGATTCTTACAGATCTATACCTGGAGTTATCAACAGAAAATTTATTTTCTCGATCTTTATGGATTCCTAGAAAATCTTATATTTTTCTTTGTAGATTTCTACAGAATCTTTAGATATCCGCAAAAGAATCTTTTTAAACATTTTTATGTAACTCATGCCGAAGAATACGCCGCTAACTGGCTAAAGTCAGCCTCATCATAAAATTCTTGATTAAAATACAATCCTTTTCGATTGGTCGAACAAGTGGTCTAATATGTACTAAAACACTAATTTTTATATTAAACCACTGAATTTGAGTGGTGAGCGAAGTATATCCCTACATAATAATTCAAGCCAATAACAAATCTATCACCTTTCTCTGTTATGAAGTCACTTTCAATTTAGCTGCCTTAATAACATGACTAAAATCTCTAGGCTGCACAAGCGCTTTAAATTATTCAGCACAAAAATGTTAAGATCCAGTCAACGTCAGCTGAATTTTATAATTTTACATAACTCATTAATTGATACGAACTAACACCAAAGATGATGTTTTAGGTAGATTTTTTTAAAAATCTAGATATTGTATTTGTCCTCATGGTCGATTTTTCAAGGAATTTTGTTATACCCTATCATAATTGGTTGAATAAAGTTCAAAAATATTGTTCATTGAAAAATTCATATATGTATATACATAGAAGAAATTTTTTGGATGCCGCAACAACCATCTGCATCGGTTCATTCATTAAAAATATATAAGATGTATACACCCCCCCCCCCCTCCTCACACACATACATGCATACATACCCGAGTCAAAATTAAAAAGGTGTTTTGAGCCTCCAAATCCTACATGAGGGAAAGGAAGTTCAAATCTTCTTTTTAGAATATGAAGATCCATGCATTAAAAAAGTGATTTGAGCCTAAACGTGGTAACTTTGTCCGCTTTTATCAAGTTTAGGTTCAAATCATCTTTTTAAAAAGGTAAAATAAGCTTCCCGAGCCTAAATTCATAGATCGAGAAAGACTCTCACCAGATCGCGTACAATTGGTAAAGAAACAGAAGGGAAAAGGGGGCCACTGATTAGAAATGGCCACCATGATCGAAAAAAATTTGAAATTCAAAAATTCCAAAAATAATTTCTTAGTAATAAATGTTTTGTTGTGAGTTAAAAATAATAAAATTAATAATAATAGCTAAAGTTATACAAATAGGCGTTTGAATAGAATAGTACTGTCATTAGAAATTCGAATTGAATAATTAGAGCCTTTGACTTATTAGTATATGATTAATTAATTATTTCATGTGAACAATAAATACGAACGATGTATTGGATAACGGAAACTGCCAAAGAAATTGAAAAAAAGTGCTGAAAAATAATCTGCTGCTGCCGGGATTCGAAACCAAGACCTAACGAATATGAAGCACAACCACTGCCGCACTGCTACTCGGACGCTCACGACCAGTTGAAAATATCTTCATGTATTTAGAACGCAGATATTATTATAACAATAATATCATGCTAAAGAATTGAGCTCATTCAAAGTTACATATTTAAAGTATGGCAGGCCTTGGAGAGTTAAAATATCTTTTTAAAAAGGTGATTTAGTCCTCCATGCGCTCCGTCTAGGGTATTGAGGACTCGAATAGCACTTTAAAATATATGATAGGCCATGGAGGGTTAAAATAACATTTTAAAAAGGTGATTTAGTCCTCCATGCGCTCCGTCTAGGGTATTGAGGACTCGAATAGCATTTTAAAATATATGATAGGCCATGGAGGGTTAAAATAACATTTCAAAAAGGTGATTTACTCCTCCATACGCTACTTTTAGGATATCGAGGACTTAAATAACATATTACATTCAGTGACAAGTCGAACATCAAAAGAACTGAGGCTTTGGAGGCTCAAACTACCGTTTCAATTCTGACTCGGGTATACACATACAGTCATCATTCTTAAGATCTTCGATTTTCTTAGCAGGAAGTTAAACAATTAAAATAATGATAATTCAATTTTAAAAAAACTTAATAAAGTTAGTGTTATTATATAGTTAATGTTTACTGGCTGAAAAGTATACTTCTGAATTTTACCCGTGACTGGTCTCGAATCCACGACCGTCATGTTATGAAGCACGTCTACTGTTTACTAGGCTAACCTATCTCATTCAATTTACGAAGATTCGTGACATCTTTTGAAAACTTATGGTTGTAAAAAATAAAATATTATTTGAATTCAATCATGAATTGGTTATTTTATTTTTTTTAAAAAATGAATGAAAATAATTCTACTTATAAATTACAAGCAAATTTAACAATTACATTAATCCTAATTATTAATTAAAGAAAAGCAATTATATTGATTATCATTATCAGATTGGCAAGAATTTATTAATTTCATTTTTCAATTGATTCGAAAAAAAAAAAAACTTTAATTAAATTCATTTAAATTATTGATGGTGAAAAAAAAGACTTATTTTAATTATTAATTAAACCAAAAATTATAAATTTAATATATTTTAATCATCGATAAAAAAAAATAATAATTTTAACTACTATCCTCAAAACGAACTTGGTCTTACCTGAATCATGCATTCTTATTTTTTCCCAGGCTTATCAAAAAAATCCATACGGGAATCCAGCCTAGATTCCAATGCCAGTTTTCAGATGGTGTTTTCGGATAAATTCCCGTATGGTTATCTACATAGTATTCAAGCATAGTTCCCGATATGAACTCTCACATTAGTGCCTATGGCAATCCACACCATGTCAAATCCTCATGGGAATCGTATGGAATCTCATGTGGATTTTTACCTCGATTTCCTATGAGAATCTGCACCATGTCAAAATGGGAATCCAGGTACCCACAGTAGTGTTTCAAAAAAATCGACGTTTTTTTTTTTCTCAAAGAACATTTAAAAATCGACAGAGTATCCCTAGACAACGATTCTGTTAAAATATGAGCTCTTAATATTCATATTTAAAGGTGGCACTTCTTGATTTTCTGTTTCCCATTTAAATAACATAGGACAAAATTGTTTTTTAATTTGAACCGTTGTAACTTGACAACGAATCACTGAATAAGTTTGATAAAGACATTTTTATTCAGAAAATTAAATGCTCTATAAAAAAGTTCTGAACTAAGATTTTCGTAAGTCAAGCTGTTTTCAAACTATCAAGCCTTAAAGTTGGATCTGTTCCAAATTTTTGGATTATTTATCTTTAAACGTGACAAAATTAATTTATATCACTTAAATACTTAATATTATCAACTAAATAATGAAAATCTCTAAAATTTTAGTAAAACAATGATCATGAATTTTTATATAGTGTATATAAATGATCTATTTTAATTTATAATGATATTTCGGCATATATCTATTGACTAGTAGATGCATCTTGTGACATCGTGTATAATACCGATATGACATGATGTATAAGATTCTATTAAATAGTTCTAGATTCTAGATAGGGATTCAGTTGGAAAGAAACGTGGTTAAATAGGAATGTAGGCATATCCATAATAGGAATTTATGAGAGTCTATAGAAAAATAGATATTATGTTATATGAAACACATACATGTAAGAGATCTCCATCGCATAAGCTGGGTGGTCATCTCTAATCTCTATACCGATGACGGCACCGGGTTTTGATGAACAAACTATTCCTTTTGATAAGCTTGGTACCAAATGACTTGGAATTGAAAGTAAACGTTCTGTTTCGTCATCGCACAGGAATCGCCTGAAAAATAATAATCAATATAATACTATTTGAAGCCGAATAATTTAGATTCATGTAGGCCTAAATCATGGATTATATTGAGACCGTTTCAAAAAAAAAAATCTACTGCCGAATAAATTGACATACATTTACTATGAAGTGAGATTTAAGATTTGAAAAATTAGAGCAAATAGGATCTGAATTATTAAAGCTTAAGTATTTATGAATATAACTTACGGAACAGTATAAATAAATAAATCATAGTGTAGATCTTCAAACTGATGTTCATTATTTTTTAACCAACGGGTAATATTTCTTAATTCTGACGTTGCTGAGTACATTTCTATCCATTGTCGTTCGTCAGTTTCAACCTGAAGTACATATTATTACTCTTAATAAATTTTTGTCAAAAGAATCAATAGTTTTCATCCACAAAATGATTGGTACCAGTGAAAAATTAAATCATCAAAGAAAAAAAAAAATTTTTAGCTAATTGGTTAACCACTTTTCATTTGAACGACGATAAACTTTGAACTGAATTTTGCATTAGCTTTTCAAAAAATTAATTTCTGCTAACATTTAAAATTTTCATTTAGAATCCATGGGAATTCTTAATAATGTCCATAGCATTTTCACTTGAATTTCTGTAAGATCATATGGATTTTCGTATGTGATCCTACCAGTTCCTACAGATCTATGTATCCCTATCCTAGTAGCACTGTCTTAAGCAAGTTACTTGACAAATGTCCGTCATCAAGTTTCTTATGGAAGATTTAAGCAAGACTTGAAGATGTATTTTATTATCATACTTGTCAAAGATTTCATCAAGTCTTCCTTAAGATTCTTTTCAAAGACTTACAGAAATCTGTAGCAACAGTCTACAGCAATTCTTAACCTATCAAAAACATCTATATGGAATTGCATGAGAACCGACAGGAATCCACCGGGAAAAAATGATCAGACCTGACCATGCCTGTTCATGTATGCTCAGGCCTGAAATTAGACCTGATCATGCCTGTTCATGTATATTCAGGCCTGAAGTTAGACATAATCAGGCCTGGTCATACCTGTCCATGTCTGAAGCCTTACATACGCTCAGGCATGATCATACCTGTCCATGCATGTTCATGTCTGTCCATGCCTGTTCATGTCTGAAGTGTTAAATACGCTCAGGCTTGATCATACCTGTTCATGCCTGTTTATATCTGTTCATGCCTGAAGGTTAAATACGCTCAGGCCTGATCATATCTGTGCATGTCTGTTCATGTCTGTTCGTGTCTGTTTATGTCTAAAGTGTTAAATACGCTCAGGCCTGATCATGCCTGTTCATGTCTGCCCATGCCTGAAGTGTTAAATGCGCTCAGGCCTGATCATACCTGTTCATATCTGTTCATGTCTGTCCATGCCTGTTCATGTCTGAAGTCTTAAATACACTCAGGCCTGATCGTACCTGTTCATGCCTGTCCATGCCTGTTCATGTCTGAAGCGTTGAATACACTCAGGCCTGATCATACCTGTTCATGCTTGATTCAGCCTGATATAAGGGCTTAAATTAAAAATTTTAGTTACAATTAAATATTACTAACTTAGTTATAATTATACATAACTAACGTAGTTATAATTATATATAACTTATATATAATTTCATATAACTATAAATCGATAATTAATAAATTACATATAAAATTTTGTTAACTAAAAATTCATCATGTATAAGATGTAAAATTTTGTTGACCAAGAGTCTATCACGTATAAGATTTTTATTACTTGAAGTTCATACAAAACTCTTTTCAAGTCAATCTCTTCGGTCAACGGGTAGCGGGTTAAACTTCCGAGTGCGAGGTCCACGGTTCAAATCCTGCACACGCCCAAACTTTTTTTATTATTTTTATAGAAACAATTATATATAATTGTATATAGTTATACATAGTGATATATAATTATATAGGGCCATTTTTTATCTATAATTTTTTTACCCGGGTCGGCATGAACAGACCTGACCATACCTGATCAGGCCTGGTCAGGTATGATCATTTTTCATGTCTGATCAGGCCTGGTCAGGTATGATCATTTTTCATGTCTGATCAGGCCTGTTCAGGTATGATAATTTTTAATGTCTGATCAGGCCCGGTCAGGTATGATCATTTTTCATGTCTGATCAGACCGGAAGATGCATGCCTGTTCATGTCTGATCATTTTTTCCCGGGCATATAGGAAAGTATGGATTTACATAAGAATCTACAAGAAATAGTATAGGATTGTAAGTGTTTATATAAGAATCCGTGAAAGAAACCACGGGTATCTAGATTTCTATATGGAAAATCCACATAGGAAATTGCGGGTAACTGAATTTCCCTATGGAAAACCTCCATAGGAAACTGTGGGTACCTGGATTCTCATTTAGGAACTTGATATAGGAACTTGGACGTATGGATTTCTTTGTGTGAAATTCATATAGGAATCTGGGTTTCTACGTGAAGAATTTCTATAAATGTATATTCTATTGTCATGGTAATTTTTCGCAAAAAATTGATTAATTGATGTTCTTTACATCAGTTTTTGTAGCAAATGATGATTTATTAATTAAGTCAAGAAGTATTAAATCTATAAAGAAATTACAAAAGAATTTAATAAAGCACGTAATTAGGAATCATACACTGGCATTAACTTTAGAAAAGCTTATGAAAACACATACGCTTTTTATGGTATTTATTTCAATAACGTGACGCTTTTTGTTAATTTTCCTGATTCCTAATCCATACAAGATTCCCATATGAGTTTTTACTTGGTGCAGATTCGCATGAAAAGTCTTCGTAAAAATCCACATAGGAATCCATATTAGATTCTTATATGAATTTTGCATGGTGTAACTTCCTGTAGGAACATATATGAGTATCTATACCGGGATCTATACTGGATTCCTACAGGAAACCATCTGGAAATGCCATGTGGGAACCTACATAGGAATTCATGCTGGATTCTCATATGGATTTTTTTGATAGTATAAGCACGTACTATATAAAAATGTTAGGTCAGAGTTGCTGCAGAACTGCTTGAGATATTGGGATTATTTTTTTCCAAGTCATTCCAAGCTCAAACGCAGGACCTGTAGCAAACCCAGCGGCCCTCATTCAAATTTAATGTGCTACAAATTAACAATTTTATCACTTGGTCAAATTCTATAGTGCATTGAGTGGGCGCCATCAAATTCCTTATACTAATGTTGAACAGACGGCTCACGAAATAACAAAGAGGTTGGTCATGTCCAAGTATCTTCAACTATTCTGTAGCAAGTCCGAGCTGATGCGTCTTCAGCAAGTATTTTGTTCACTGTTAAAGATACAGACTTGATGAAGACTTAAGGTACTGATTCACGAAAGACTTCCTTGAGAATGCTGCTAGAGTATTTAAAACCGGTTAATTTCGATTGAATCTGATAGAAACTGATCAAAAACTATCAAATTCAATTAAAATCTGATGGACTTCTAACTGGAATTATTCAGTTTTAATCAGAAATTTTAATTATACATTGTATGGACTTCTATTCGAATTAATTTTGATTTATATCGGATTCTAAGAATTACAATGAGTTTCTATGAAAACCTATTTGATCCGTTGTAATCGGATCGATTCGTATAAAATTTTCATGGATTTCACTGGAGAACAACTAGTTTCTATGAACCATATACATAGCTATGGTTTCCTATTTCATAAATGTAGGAAGTACTGAAAAATGATAATTATGGATTCCAATAAGGATCCGTATTTTCTTTTTACAGTTTCTTTTTGGCTTCCATAAATTTCCACAATTTCTCAATAGACCTCCGTGTTAAAATGACCTATAAAAAATCCAGATAGGAATAAATGGGGATTTCCATGATGTACTTGGCCAAATTCTTATGAATTCCCATAGGATTCCATAACTTTTCATCTGAATTTCTATCGAGGGTTATCGACACGGAAAATTTTTCGTAGATTTTTATAAGACTGCCTTCTTGCCTTCATAGATTACCCGAGAAATTCAAAAGAATCAATAGATTCCATAACTATTTCGGTCGATCGATCTCGATTCCCACATCGACTTTTTACAGAGTGTAGTGTATTTACATAAAGAAAATTTTTTTACATTCATTAATACTACTCCAGACAATAAGACTTCAACATGTGGATTGGAATTCGTAGCCTTGAAATATGAATTTATCGTTCTAATCACTTTTGTCGCCCGTTCTAGGAATTT
Source organism: Microplitis deprimator (assembly GCA_964016945.1). NCBI lineage: Eukaryota > Metazoa > Arthropoda > Insecta > Hymenoptera > Braconidae > Microplitis > Microplitis deprimator. The sequence goes on from OZ024713.1 coordinate 2,564,739, forward strand.
TTGTTCGTGTCCATATTTATAATTCATAACATGATGCATCAACAATAATTTAGGATGAATTGCATCTGAAAGTAAGTATTATTAATGAAAATATTGTCGTGCTAACGAAATTAGTTTGTTATAAAATTATAGTTAATAGATCTTCAAGAAAATTTAAATGTTGACGTTTATATAATACATTTTTTATTTGTTATAAGAACAAGCTACCATTTGCTCTAAGAAAAAAATGTAATTATTTTTACTACAACAATTAATTGCTTATATGACAAATTCCATTCGTAATTATGATACTGAAGTTAGCCGACATCCAATAATTTTTGGATTTTTTTTTTAAACAATAAATTGTAAAAAAAAAAATATTTGAAAAAATTGCACTTATGGGTTTTTAAATTTTCTACATGTGTATATTTTTATTTTTTATTTTTTTTTTTAAATTAAATTGTTAAAGAACAAATCCAAAAATTTTTTATTGTTTGCTAATTTCAAGATCATTTGTAATTACCAATTTTTTTATGAGTTCACTTCTACCGCATTAACAAATTTTGTTACTCGCACTTTTGTCATGATGACTTTAGTGCAGAACCTACCTGACCCCTTTCCGTTTGAAGTTCTGGGAAAAAATAATTCAGATCCATGTAGATCGGCTACTATAGATCTACGATCTTAAATTTGGAATAGATCTTAGGTTTCGGATGTCATTGGAAAATCGTCAATGATTTTAGATCTATGGTGGTCTAAAAAGATCTCTATTGATATCAGGAGATCTTGGAAGATTTCGCAATGACATCAATTAGATATCTAGTTTTTCTTTTTAAGTCCACAGAGGTCACTGGAGATCTCCAGTGGTTTTCGTCAATTTCCGGCAATTTTCGTAGATCTTTTACTGATAACATAGCCCCGGCAACTACGAGATCAATCTTGATCTCAGTAGATCTACTAGTAATACCATAGATTTAATTTTTGGAAAAATGACCTACTGAAGATCAATGTGGAACAAGCTTGGAACAGATGTCCGGAGGTTTCCGATGATTTCGGTAGGTCATCAATGATTTCAGACTTATGGCGATCTTTCAAGATCGTCAGTGATCTTAAATCTTTGGTGATTTTAGATCTATGGTGCTAAAGAGATCTTTACTGATCTCAGCAAGTCTCCGAATATTTCACAAGAACATCAATAGAGATCTAATTAAATCTATGCAGATTGATCAGTACTAAATACCAATTTTTCTTATTGAGACTACAGAGGTCACTAGAGATCTCGAACGGTTACTATGAATATTCAAAAAGTTTTGTAGATCTCTTACTGATAAAATGGCAAGTATGAGATCTCCTTAATTTCCTTAGACCTGCTGTTAATTAACGGAGATCTTAATTATCTTTTCTCAGTGTGAGTGATATTTAAAATTGATTAGGAACTAATACGCACTTCAGACAAGAAACGAATTATTATCATTAAATTCAAAATAAAAACTTGTAAAAACAAATAAATTTAGTTGCACTCTCAACGACTCATTTTCGAGTCATGCAATTAAAAATAAAAATTGTTATGTCATTGACTTACTACTATCCGTATATTCAGCTTTCAAACGATCGAATTTCTATAACAAGTAACATTTTATTAGATCTGCGACGGTAAAAATAATTAATAGCAAACTTACATTTCTATTCATATAAACTTTAACATTATCGCGTAGAATCTCTGGATAATATACTCGAGTATCTGGACCGTAAACCAAAACTTCGCCGTCGTCCTTCAATGTATAAAGTAAAATAAAATATTATAACTCAATGGGAACTTCTTCAGCTACTGAACTTAAAATTACATTAAATTAATTATTAGAAAGTGTACTTACAGCCTGGGACTTGACTATATAAGTGATACTGATTAACGATAACACAACAAAGAACTTCATCATTAAACTCATGACAATTCAAAAATTTACTGTCTAAACAATAAAGAAAAAAAATTTAATAACTTTATTTGTAGGCACCCAGATAAATTGGGTTTGTTAAGTGGTGACTTCAATTGACTGGCTGTCAGTTATTTTTTTTTTTTTTTTTAAACAAAGTTCGACGACTTTTCAGTAAAAGCTGTCAATTCGTGATTGGTTGAATTTTATCGAGTACTTGAAGTTTACAGGAGTCAGTGGCGTAGAAAATCTTTTCGCTTCCGATTTTTAATTTATATTACTATGTGGACAACATGTCTGACACTGCTGTAGGCATAGACCATTAAAACTACATTAAATTACTTACAGATAATTAAAAGAATTATCTGATTCATCGTGTCACTGAATTTTTTTATTATATTAACCATTCATAATGAAATAAAAATGTTTATGTGTTCTGAAAATAAATATATGACATATATGAGTTGAGAGTTCAAGGAAAAAAAAAATCGGTCTATCGGTTGACCCTGTGGGACAGCCCCAAAACTTCCCGCTATTTTTGAGCTCCTTGAGTTTGTTGCGAATACATTTTCGAGCTCTTCGAGCTCGAAAATACTTTTGTGTGCCTTTGTTTTCGAAAAAAAACGTTTCTTACCATTTTTTCTCAAACGATATCTCTTGAACGAATAAACCAATTGAGACGGTTAAGGTGGAAACCGACGGGTTTTATTAAGTTCTACAACTGATCATATTTTGAAATTAATTGATAGAGTCGTTTTTAAGAAATTTTGAAGATACTGAAAAAATATTTTTTTTTCAATTCTTTCGACAACGGTTGAGGTAGTATTCGATGCTGCTTATGAAGCTTCAGAGCCCATTTGATTTTGGAATCAATCCATCGAGCACATTACAACTTATTCAAAAAAAACATTTTTAAAAAAAGTTTATTTTTGGAATATCTCTGAACGAGGCCTACCGATCAAGCTCAATTTTTTTTCAGTTTTGAGATATTGGCAAGCCGCGTCGAATGACACCTTGATGATCAAAATCGGTTCATCCGTTTAAAAGTTATAGATATTTACATACATATACATACGTACGTACGTACATACATACATACATACACTCGGACATCATCTTGAAATTAGTCAGAATAGTTTCCTAGAACCTCAAAACGTCAAGATCTCTTAGAAATTCGATTTTCGAAAATCGGACCGAAACCAATAACTTCCCGAATTTTCGAAAAATTTTCAATTTTTTTAGTGGGAAGATAAAAAAAAAATCTATGTAAGATTCAAACCTACGCTCGCTAGATACTTTTAAAGATGGTTATTGTTATGATTAATATTATAATCATAATTATAATTATGATTATCATTATTTTTTTTTTTAGTTAAATGCTCAGGGGGTTATCCCCGGTAGTCCGACTCTACCGAGGGCCTCACCTGAGCGCCAAATCGCTGCTGCTGCGATGCTTCGTCAACAAAATGATCAGCATGCGAAGCAGGCCAAGTTTCGTTGTCTTAGGAGACGGAGAAATCCGAGAATGACAGCCTTTTGCATCCTCGATGCCAAAAACTCAACTTGCGATAAACAAGTTGAGATTTTAGCCAATGCAGACACAAAAGTCTGTTTCATCCCTCCTAAGACGCCGAAATAAGTACGACAAGCTTGACACGGTAACCTGGGTAAAGTTTGCCAATTTCAAACAGGAGATCCTGATATATTTCGTGTTTGTGCTCTTCTTTAATCGTGATGTTATATTCAGCTGGAGCTGAAAACTCAATAACATAAATGTTACGAGCGGTTTTATCGAACAGCACAATATCAAGTTTATTGTGATCTATTTTTAAATATTCTTTATAACAATTAGAATAAAAAAAAACTGAATAACAGTTAACCCTACGGGCCAGTACCAAAACTTCCCACTGTTTTCGAGCTCCTTGATCTTGAAAATATTATTGCTAAACTATGTTTATACTAAGTACGAGAGTTAAGAACATTTTTTGTTAATTATAGTTTTCCCACACAGCATTCAAGTCGGAATGACTGCTTTACGACTTTTTTTTGCGGGCATCCTCAAGAAGTCTTATAGTGACTTCTTAAAGGTGTCATTTTGAAGAACTCTTCATTAAGAGTTCTTGAAGACTCCATAAATAAGACGTGAGTTTTGTGACGCCTAAATGTATTCTTTTTTAAGCTTCTTCATGAAGTCAAAATTAGGAGCTCCTTAATGACGTCATGGTAAATTCATACTGGAGCCTTATTTGCGAAGTCCGAAAAAAGAACTCTTTTTAAGGACGTCTCACTGAGTTAGCTACGTAGCTCATTCGACATCTTGAGAACTTCTTAAAGACTTCTTTGATATGTTGATGAGACGTCCAAATCATATACAGGAACTCATTCAAAACACATTAAGACGTCATTTTGCTATCTGGGTCTTCTCTTTCAGTGCTTAGTTTAAATCGAAGTTTAAAATATATATATAGAACGCAATAAACGACCATTTTTTAATATTTTAATTTATTTGTTACAGATACCATTTTATCATTGTTTTGAAATGGAATTTTTTAAGTGTTTCATCTTTTTGATTATTTTCGTCTCTGTAGCTTTTGCGAAGAGGGTATATTATAAAGGATGCATTTCAGCTGGTAAAGTACATAAGAAAATTAATCACTTAAAGGCTATTATTTGTTATTTTTTAGTCATATGAGGTATCAGGGCCTATTTGTATTAACTTCTAACTAACTTCAACTCAATCATGCCTTTTTATTTAAAGCTTACTTTTGAGACTTTTGGTTGTAAATTAAAATGTTACAACAAATTTCCTTTCAACAATAATTTCATAAAAATTTACCAGTTTCTGATAAGAATAGGCCTAAAATATTTCCTTTTTTAATATTATATTAGAGTTTATATTGTCACGATTGGAGATCGTGATGGGCGTAGGTACGAGATTTCGTATGAAAGTATTGAATAAAAGGGTACTTACATTGATCAAGGTCCAGTTCGTATGCCCGGCCACCGTTAACCAAATGCTCAGTTTATTCTATTTATATTTAAATCGCGCCTACACAATATTGTTGAAGACAATATTGATATTAACCCAAAATGATTTCCAATTTATGATGTGACTGATTATTTTTCACAATCAAACGTCGAGCGGTAAACGTAAGATTGTGTACCCCCTACTGTGAACTATTGGTCTGAGCGGCTAGACAGGTAGTAAAATAAGGGATAAAGGAAGGTGGGCTGCCGAAAAGCCTCGTGAAGCTAGTATCTCGTTGTTAAAGTAAAATTGTCTGAGAAATAATATTTTTCAATTGTTTTATGTTACCGAGTATTTATTTATTGAGGGCTAAATATTTTCAAAATACAAAAGGGTTACAAATGACAGTATATAAAATAGTAAGTATGAAAGTAAATGTTTTATGCATATGTTTGACTATTTCTCGAAGTAAATTTAGAAAATGTCAAATAATGGTTACAATGTTTTAAGACTTACCCTAAACAGGTTTTTGGTGAGATTTCAGGACTGTCAGCAGAAACACAGGACACTTATTCACAACGCGTTCTCGCGGTTAATTAATATGATTCTAATTTATCGGTTTATTTATTTATTCAGTATGCTTTTGTTGTATCAATTTAAATGTTTATACGTTTCCAAATCTTCGTAGATCAAAATAATATGAATGTCTTCGCGCTTCTCACGGTAAAATAGTATCAAAATATTCAAACTCTTCGCGTCTTCGCGGTAAAATAAAATATAAATTTGTTTATAATATCTACGCGTATTTTCGTAGTAAAATATTATTCAAAATCTTTGCATTTATCGCGGTAATATATTCTTCAAAATCTTCGCATTTATCGCGGTAAAATATTCTTTGACTCTTCACGTTTCTCGTGGTATAATTCAATATTAAAATAAAATGAAATTAAATGGATTAAAAATAAGATGAAGATAATCAACGCTACCGGTGCTTCCGATTGATATTAATTCACGGCTTACAACGATCAAGGTCCGGTTCGTATGTCCAGCTACCGTTGACCGAATGGTGAATTTAATAACGCTAATTATTCTCCTGAGACTAGTAGAAAATGATATACCGATTATTCGAGTGCTTACGACGATCAAGGTCCGGTTCGTACGCCCAGCTACCGTTAACCGAATGATCAATCGAGACATCAATCCTCTAGCCACGAACACCGTCAAGTGTCCGGAGTTCAATATGGTTCAAAGTTTGATTCCAAAAAGAACTGATGAGCTAAAGTCCATGGTTTTTTTATATGGTCTTCACATATGAAAAGTGGTGGTAACTTGTTTCCCATACGAGAAGACTTGGACTCGCCCGAAAGTTCTAGGCACATGCACACGTGTGATCCCTGGGAAATAGATTTTGACTATTAAGTGGGCCGATGACCTGGCGCCACTCTGTTGCCAAGGAAACCATAAATTTGGTGGTTTCCATTAACTTTCTTTAATTTCCAAGAATCACATGCAGGTGCACACGAGTTGGGTGGTCTATAGTTTTAAGATAAAAAAATCAAAGAAGAGATTACCGTTCTATGCTTAGATTATTAAATGGAAACGGATACTAGATTTTAAAAGTACGTTAAGAGAAAATGACGAAATTTAGAGAATAAGAGAAATCTATAATACACGTGGTCCATTAGTACAATACGACTTAATTGTAAAGCGTTGACAACGCTCAGGTAGGTATATTTGTCCGGTACGACTGCTGGCGTCAATAAGTCGGCGTTATACTGTAACAGGGTAAATTTGTAAAACCTGTAAAATTAGATAATTTGAATTTGAATTTTGTTTTCCGCCGATAACCGGCCAACGACCTCGTAAGTTGCGAGTTAGTGATACGACTAGTCACCGGGTGTCGCATGGATCACTAAGGCCAGTCCGTTCGTCATTTCCTTAGGTTAAGAAAAGTGGGAAGAAGTTTCCGGGGGAGTGAACCAAAGTGGAACTAAATATAAGGGACTGTGGAACGTGAAATAATTCATTAATTGTTCAGACGACGACAAGAGCAGGACAACCATAACACCAGGTAAATATATAAGTCCGTTCCCGCTTCACGTGGAACGAGGCGATTTATTAATTAACTATCTGTCTATTTGGTTATTAGGCCTTTGGGCCGATAATTACAATAATTAATAATTTAATAAAATACTAATGCGTACTGATCATTGACAGGTTATCAATTGCAAAAGTTATCGTGTGGAGGAGAGTTCGAGCCACAAAAACCCAGTCTAATTTGGAGAGAAGTAGAACGACCGGACACCAACAACAGATCTGGAAGTGGTTACTGGAGTTTTCTCAAGGTAAATTTATAATTAAATAAGGCCTCTAAAATAATTATTAGAGGGCCGAATTAATTGTAAATAAATTACTTAAAATCTTTCCGCGGGTTCGGTAAAATTATATTAGTCGCTCAAGGCCTGTTGGCCAGTTCAACCACGCGTCTCGAACTTTCCGCCAAATCTCGTGTCACAAATAATCGCCAATTTTGTCTGTAACTCTAAAATTTATTCTATTCGAGGCCTCTTGGCCGGAATTAAATAAATTTCCGTGTAAATAGTCCCGTAAATAAATTACATTAAATTCAATAATAAATTTATACTATTCGAGGCCTCTTGGCCGGAATAAAATAAATTTCCGTGTAAATAGTCCCGTAAATAAATTACATTAAATTCAATAATAAATTTATACTATTCGAGGCCTCTTGGCCGGAATAAAATAAATTTCCGCGTGAATCGTTCGACAATTAAATAAATTTAAATTCAAAATTAATTATAAAATTATCTCAGGCCTGTCGGCTGCTTTAGATAGATTGTCCGTGTCTTAAAATCGTAATTTCAGGCCTTGCGACGCCAAGCCACTGGCCGAATATTCTAGTCAATTTCTAACCGTAATTCTAGTCGTAAATTTAGTCCTAAAATAATTATAAATTAATTTAAAAATATTAATAAAATATCTAAATGAATTAAACTGGAATTTGTAAAGACGCTAGAAATTATGATAATTAGTTGTAAATGGAGAAAACGGATTATTTTGTCAGTAATAAATTAAGTGTAAAATATTATGAAAAAGTGTTAGTGAAAATGGTCAGTAAAAATTGAATAAAATCAGTGAATAAAATATTATGGGAAAATTGTTAGAGTAAATTGTCAGTAAAATTAATTAATTAATAATTCAATTAAAACTACAAATTAATTAATTAATAAATATACTGAGTTAAAAGTAGTGAGATAAATCATAATAAATTAATTGTGGAAAATTATATAAATTTATTGGAAAATTTTAGTGGAAATTTAGTCACGAGGATTCGAGACAATAGTGATGATGTTATAAGAAATGGTCAGTAAATTAAAGTAGAGTCGACAAGTAATGTTAAGTAAATGAAACTGTGTCTGTGATTTAGGTCCGGTGGACATATTAAGTTAGAATTAAGGATACATCCAGGGGATGATTTTTAAAGTAATATTAAGGTTAACGTCCAGGGGACTTATTATTAAATTGGTTAAGGTTAATGTCCAGGGGACAGAAATATTAAGGTTTAACGTCCAGGGGACGGTATTTTAACGTGTGTGTGTGTGTGGGTGTGTAAACGTTCAGGGAACGTATTTAGTTTGCCATAAGGAACCGTCCGGGAGACGAGATAATTTAGTTTGCCATAAGGAACCGTCCGGGAGACGAGATAATTTAGTTTGCCATAAGGAACCGTCCGGGAGACGAGATAATTTAGTTTGCCATAAGGAACCGTCCGGGAGACGAGATAATTTAGTTTGCCATAAGGAACCGTCCGGGAGACGAGATAATTTAGTTTGCCATAAGGAACCGTCCGGGAGACGAGATAATTTAGTTTGCCATAAGGAACCGTCCGGGAGACGAGATAATTTAGTTTGTCATAAGAATATTAGTTTGTCATAAGAATAATTACGGTCATAAGGTTTAAATAAATAAAAGCAAGGTGCTTAATTTAAATAAAACTTTGATTAACATTATTTCAGCCTATTATTACAATTCCTCACCTCTCTCACAAAATATTACAAACGACTCTGAGAAATATAAATTAATTAATTTATTTAAAATAAAATTCTATAACATCCGGTTCTGGAAGGCCGAGTCCATCTTCCAGTGGCGCCCTATTATTCGACTATAATACTAAGTGCGACCAGACTTGGCAAGATTAATCTCTCTGTCACATTTGGCGCCCAACTTATAAAGTAAAAACCCCCCGTAAAATTTTGTGAGATTGTTGAGGATTTTGAATTTTGCTGAAATATTTTGTGTGGGTAAAAGTTGAAAATTGTGAAAAAAAAAAAAAAAAAAAAAATTTTTCAATAAAAATAAAATTGTGGGATAGAAAAATTTGGAAATAAAATAAAGTCTGGGATTAAATCTATATATAGAAAAAGAAATTAGTAAATTTTGAATTATTATTGGAAAAAAAAAAAATAAAAGTAAATAAGAGGGATAGCAATATTGAAATACTATTTGGGGATTAAAAGTAAATAAAATTACTAATACTAAATTCTCACTAATAAAAGAATTCAAGGGATTAAAACTTAAAATAAAACTATTGAAATATCAGATAAAATTTTGTGTCAGAAACATTTCAAACAGACAACAGTTGATTTTACATTATAATTACTTAATTAATTAATTCATTTATTTAATTAGTATATGATTAGCCAGAAACAGATAAAATAAATTATCGATGAGTCATTAAGAGGCTTATCATAATTCATACAGAAAATAGAATAATTCAAAACTTCACAAAATTAAATTTAATTTACAACAACAAAATAATCCGTTTACAATTGAGAAACAATAGTTCAAAATACATTTAGAAATTTTATAACTTAAAATAATCCCTATACAAAAGAAAACTTTATCACTTAAAATATTTCGGTCGACAATATACGTTACAAAATGGATAATATACTACAACAACAAGGACTTATCGATGAAGAAACAAGAAGATCGTCAAACGGTCGTGGTCGTGTACAACAACAATTACCAATTATCAATCCTGGTTTATCACAAATACCAACCGTTTCGTCGACAACATCAACTACGTCATCAGTAACAACTACTATGAGTACCAGAATAAGCCATCCAGCTCAACTACAAAATACAAACAATCCAAATCCATTGGAGAGACAGAACACATTGCCAGTACACACGGTTGATGATCGTTTTGAGGATGTGGACGAAGCTGCGGGAGGTGATATACCACAAGAATTCCGTGTAATTTTTAATAGAATGGATCTAGCATCTCATCAGGTTCGACAGATGTCATTAGAACAACGTGCAATTAATGAGGACAATTCGCGGTCGATCAATCAACTGACACGCATGCTAGGTGATATGATGAATACACAGAGAGAGCTGTTGGACCGGATAAACTCTCGTGATAATTCTTTTCGGGAAAGTTCCCCGGTAAATTGGCAGGCAGCTGAATTCCAACTAGGAGGTTCAACCTTTGCCCCGATGGGTCAAGGTTTGGCAGGAGGGAGAGGTTATCCAGCTGCATCAAGACCTCAAACTGATAATCATCAAGAAAGAGCCGAACCTAGTCAAGATATTCCACTGGCAGAAAGAATAAATTTTCTTCAAAATCAACTACGACAGCTACAGTCGACACAACAACGTCAGTCGAGTGCTCCTCAAAATAATTTTGGACTGAATGGAGGCCCGGTACCTCAGGCCTTTTCTAATATAAGGCCAAGGTCGGCCGCTGCGACCCAAAATTTACAACCAAGTCCATCAGGCTTGTACACAGATGACAGAAGGTGGAAAGGAATCATGCAAAGTCTTAAGATGGGTAATTTATTTTATCCACAAGAAGGGATGTCTGTCAACGAGTTTTTGTTCGCAGTAGAGTCCAGAGCACGTAGAGAGGGTTGGACACAAGATGAATTACTGAAAGCCATGAGCTACATCTTACATGGTACTGCAGCAAGATGGTACGATGCAAATTACAAAAGTTGGACAGATTTTGAACACTTCAAGTCTGAGTTCATTAAAGCTTGTGGAACATCTACAACAGACCATCAAATCATAATGGAAATTAGTAAGCTCCGTATGAAACCTGGGGAAAGTCCAACAGAATTCGTACTAAAGATACAACAGAAATATCAGAGCATGCAGATTCCGCCTCCTGTTGATGATCAAGTGGCATGCATCAGAAGCCATCTTACGGATGAATTAAGATTGCTTGTGTTTGCGAGGCCAGTATACACCTATGAAAATTTGTTTAACGCCTTACACGAAGCAACAAGATGTATTGACGAAGCTCAACAACCAGCTCCAATAGTAAAAACAGTGAAATTACAGGATAAACCACGATTTGGTTTATTACAATCTACATCGGAGAATCTCAGCCATGAAGAAGATGAATATGAGTTAACAAATTGTAACGTAATGGAGTCGTCTAGTCCATCAACATATAACAATAAATATGGCATTCAGACAAGACCAAATAACAACAATTATTCGTCACCGTACACACAAAGACAACAAAATTATTATCGGCCACGTATGAACCAACCTGCGGGTTTCTCAAGCAATTATAATCGGTATCCTTCATCGCCACCGAGAAATAATCGTCCATGCTTTAATTGTGGGATTCATGGACATATGTTTGAAGTATGTGAGAACCCGAGACAAGATGTCTGTAACTACTGCTTTGAAATTGGTCATCTTAGAAATAATTGTAGTCTGTTGGTTCGAGGTAATAATAATAATTCGCCACCAAATGTACAACAGGACAATCGTGATACTGGTCGTCAAGACAATATAATTAATACTGAAGATGAACGAAAAAACCAGTAAAACCTGTCCCGAATTCCCCGTCGGTACAGGTTATCCAAGAAGTAAACAAGGGGTTAATGAATGATTTCGGCTGTTTGGAGTCGGGTAAGGCCTCGTCTCGGCCGTTCCACTCTATTTCAAGCCCTTCAGCTTCAATTTCAACATCAACATCAACATTGGAAATGTCGACTAATACCATAGACATTAATAAAATAATTTCTTGGAGTAAAGCAGACCAGTCCACGAATATTCAGGAAGTGGTTATCCAGTCAGTACGAATACTTGAAGATTCAAGTTGTATCCCAGAAGATCTACGGGATATTGAGATGAACTCCAGTTGCAATTTGTTAAAATCATCTATGAATTTAGAAGATGACGAACTTGAGATTCCGTATGAAGAAGAATTTGATCCAGGTTTTGAACCAGTTGAGGATGTACACGACACAAACGGGCCGTCTTCTTTGAAATTAGGGCCTCTCGGCCAATTCTCAGAATCCCAGGCCCATTATTCAGCCCCGTCTCGGCCGTCACCTCAAGAATTAGGCTCTCCCGACCAATCCTTGGAGCCTAAGGCCTCTACACCTATACCATCAACGTCATCCAGAGAAACATTTGTTCCAGAATTACTTCAGAAGAAACCATTGTCTTCGGCAATTAAACATCGTTTGGCAGAAAGGAAAATCTTCATTCCAGGATCAGGTCCGAGGCCTCCTATAATTACGGCCAGGATTCCTGTATCTCTATGGATTTTTGGAGTCAAAATTAATGGAATATTAAACACTGGCAGTGAAAGGTCATATATTAATGCGAAAGTATATGAGGATATACGGGAATACGCTTCAGGAGAGTTAAGATCGGATGAAACTCAGAAAAGAGGTATCTTGTTAGCTAATCACACACAGTGTAAAAGTATGGGTGGAGCCCCGTTCATAATCCAGATTGGCTCGGTAGCTGGGGAACAATACTTGAGTATATTGGAGAATCTGGGACATTCAGTCGTCTTGGGGATGGATTTTGCACTTCATTTTGGAGTTGTGATTGATAGCAAGCAAAAAATTTGGCATTTTAACGGAAGCACTGAAAATCATCCTTTCGAACTTATTTCCTGTAAGGAAAATAACTCTGCCTGCGCCATTTTGACTTCAGAACAAGAACAAGAATTCAAAAAATTTATTGATCAGGAAATGAAGAAGTTTGAAGATCTTCCTAATCAGGGTTTAACCAATCTAATTGAACATGAGATCGTTTTGAAGCCAGAAGCTACTCCAGTGAGAATAAAACCATATCGTCGAAGTCCAGTGATCAACGAAGAGCTAAATAAACAAATAGATGAACTACTAAAGAAGAATTTCATCAGACCAAGTTATAGTGTGTGGTCATGTTCACCAGTCATGGTTTCAAAACCAAATAAAACCTGGAGATTCTGCGTAGATTATCGACCGATTAATAAAGTTACTATACCACCTGCACATCCACTACCTAATATGCTGCGAATTTTAAATGCGTTACATGAGGCTATTTGGATTAGTACTATGGACTTGAAAGAAGCCTTTCATCAAATTCGTATGTCTCCTGAGTCGATTCCTTTTACCGCTTTTTCTGTAGAAGGACGAGGACAGTTTGAGTGGCTGCGAATGCCCTATGGACTCGTTGGGGCTCCAAGTACGTTTCAAGAAGCAATGGATGAACTGAAGGATAAATTTCATAGTAAAGTAATTGACCGGTCTTTGCCCCTGTATTGGTCAGAAAAGGTATTCGCATATTTGGATGACTGGATAGTCATTAGTACTACGCTGGATGAACATAAAGCTATATTGAGTTTAGTCTTCGAGGTGTTTCGAGAAGCTGGATTGTTAATCAACCCGGAAAAATGTAAATTCTGCCGTCCAGAAGTTAAATTTTTGGGATTTATTGTGAATCAAGAAGGACTTCATCCGGATCCAGAAAAGATCGCGCCAATTGTCAATTATCCAAGACCTACAAATAGAAAACAACTTCGCAGTTTCTTGGGACTTGTGAACTGGTACCATCGTCATCTACAAGATGTTGCCAAAGCTCAAGGTCCACTTAATAAATTAACTGGAATTAACACCGAATGGAAATGGGGTGAAAAAGAAGAACAGTCATTTCAACAGCGCAAGCAAGCCTTGGTGGAAGCCCGGCCGTTGGCTATCCCTCGACTGGATCTCCCATACTGTTTGTACACTGATGCGTGCGACACTGGACTTGGTGCGTTCTTAGTGCAAAAAGATTTGGATACTGGAAAAGAATATTTGATCATTTGTCTTAGTCGTCAGCTTCGTGGTGCAGAAACAAGATATACGACCACTGAAAAGGAATGTTTGGCAGTCGTTTGGGCAGTGCGGAAACTTCGATGCTATTTAGAAGGTACGCCGTTTACAGTAATTACAGATCACGCAGCTTTAAGATGGTTACATTCCTTACGTGATCCCAATGGAAGACTTGCCCGTTGGGCAATGGAACTGCTATCTCAACAAATTACTGTGGAGCATCGTAAAGGCACCGAAAACGAGGGTCCAGATGCTTTAAGTCGAATGTACGAAGATCAAGATTCGGAAGACTGGCTAGACATTAAAGATAATTTGAAAGAAGTTGATTGTCTTCACTTACAAGTCGCAAATTGGTATGAATTAAAATTTAATAATGTACGCAGAAATCCTAGTAATTATTCAGAGTGGAGAATTGTCGACGATCGACTAGAATATTATCGTCCAGACCCGTTTAAGTCAATAGTCGGTGACGATACAGCGTGGAAACAAGTACTTAAGGACTCAGAAGTGGTGGCAATACTTAAGAAGAATCATGAAGATCCTGATGCGGCTCATCAAGGACGAGACCGAATGTACGAGAGAATAAAAACACATTACTATTGGCCTGGAATGTTCAAAGATGTTGATAACTACGTGGAAGCATGTGAAACCTGTAAAAAGATAAAATACAAACAAACATCATCCAAGGCGCCTATACAGACTAGACAACCTATTCGGCCGTGGGCAGTAGTTGCTGCTGATACTACAGGCCCATTTACGAGGTCTAAAAAGGGTCATCAATATGTGTTAGTGATACAAGATCTTTATACGAGGTTCATGGAGCTGTATCCACTTCGTCGTCATAATGGGGCTGCCGTGGTCGACTCACTTAGACGTACATTTTCTTTAAGAGGTTATCCATTATTCTTGGTAACTGACAATGGTCGAGAGTTTGTCAACGAAACCCTCAAGGAATTTTTGGAGAGTACAGGAGTTAAGTTCACTCCGTTAGCAGTCGCCCATCCGCAGGCCAATCCAGTTGAGCGTATCAACAGAACCTTGAAACCGATGCTTCGAGCGTACATTGATAAAGATCAGACTAAATGGGATGAACATCTGGGTGATTTCCAACTTGCGTATAACAGCTCATATCATGCTGCTTTAAAGCTGTCACCATACTATCTAGTTCATGGACAAGAACCACGACTATCAGGCAAGATTACTGGAACTGAATTAAATGACCTGGATTTTGATAATGCAGAATGAAAAATCGTGTACAACGTCTTGATGAGTTGCGTCATAAAATTGAAGGTGTGATGCGGAAGGAAAGTGAAAGACAAGAGACATATCACAACAAAAACACACAAATTCCTACAGTTAATTTGGGTGACAAAGTTTTCTACCCAAATCGTAAGCTTAGTAATAAAGGCCAAGGCTATAGTGCGACCTTAGGTCATAAATATCTCGGTCCGGTTACCGTATCAAAAATTGTTAGTCCGTTGGTAGTCGAGTTAAAAAATGATAACGGTAAATTACTCGGTACCCATTATACTCCGGATTTGAAATTTCCTCGCAGAAGCGAAAGATTAATAGCTAAGACTAATATTAAAATCTAATTATGAATTATAATTTAAAATTTTCTTTCATTTTCACTATAGTAAAATCTTATTAGTCTTGAGTACATGGCCGTTTCCTATCCTCAGGACGTCCAGGCCTTCGTGATCATCCGGAACCCGGGTGACAGTCTGGCAGGGAGGAGTGTAACAGGGTAAATTTGTAAAACCTGTAAAATTAGATAATTTGAATTTGAATTTTGTTTTCCGCCGATAACCGGCCAACGACCTCGTAAGTTGCGAGTTAGTGATACGACTAGTCACCGGGTGTCGCATGGATCACTAAGGCCAGTCCGTTCGTCATTTCCTTAGGTTAAGAAAAGTGGGAAGAAGTTTCCGGGGGAGTGAACCAAAGTGGAACTAAATATAAGGGACTGTGGAACGTGAAATAATTCATTAATTGTTCAGACGACGACAAGAGCAGGACAACCATAACACCAGGTAAATATATAAGTCCGTTCCCGCTTCACGTGGAACGAGGCGATTTATTAATTAACTATCTGTCTATTTGGTTATTAGGCCTTTGGGCCGATAATTACAATAATTAATAATTTAATAAAATACTAATGCGTACTGATCATTGACAGGTTATCAATTGCAAAAGTTATCGTGTGGAGGAGAGTTCGAGCCACAAAAACCCAGTCTAATTTGGAGAGAAGTAGAACGACCGGACACCAACAACAGATCTGGAAGTGGTTACTGGAGTTTTCTCAAGGTAAATTTATAATTAAATAAGGCCTCTAAAATAATTATTAGAGGGCCGAATTAATTGTAAATAAATTACTTAAAATCTTTCCGCGGGTTCGGTAAAATTATATTAGTCGCTCAAGGCCTGTTGGCCAGTTCAACCACGCGTCTCGAACTTTCCGCCAAATCTCGTGTCACAAATAATCGCCAATTTTGTCTGTAACTCTAAAATTTATTCTATTCGAGGCCTCTTGGCCGGAATTAAATAAATTTCCGTGTAAATAGTCCCGTAAATAAATTACATTAAATTCAATAATAAATTTATACTATTCGAGGCCTCTTGGCCGGAATAAAATAAATTTCCGTGTAAATAGTCCCGTAAATAAATTACATTAAATTCAATAATAAATTTATACTATTCGAGGCCTCTTGGCCGGAATAAAATAAATTTCCGCGTGAATCGTTCGACAATTAAATAAATTTAAATTCAAAATTAATTATAAAATTATCTCAGGCCTGTCGGCTGCTTTAGATAGATTGTCCGTGTCTTAAAATCGTAATTTCAGGCCTTGCGACGCCAAGCCACTGGCCGAATATTCTAGTCAATTTCTAACCGTAATTCTAGTCGTAAATTTAGTCCTAAAATAATTATAAATTAATTTAAAAATATTAATAAAATATCTAAATGAATTAAACTGGAATTTGTAAAGACGCTAGAAATTATGATAATTAGTTGTAAATGGAGAAAACGGATTATTTTGTCAGTAATAAATTAAGTGTAAAATATTATGAAAAAGTGTTAGTGAAAATGGTCAGTAAAAATTGAATAAAATCAGTGAATAAAATATTATGGGAAAATTGTTAGAGTAAATTGTCAGTAAAATTAATTAATTAATAATTCAATTAAAACTACAAATTAATTAATTAATAAATATACTGAGTTAAAAGTAGTGAGATAAATCATAATAAATTAATTGTGGAAAATTATATAAATTTATTGGAAAATTTTAGTGGAAATTTAGTCACGAGGATTCGAGACAATAGTGATGATGTTATAAGAAATGGTCAGTAAATTAAAGTAGAGTCGACAAGTAATGTTAAGTAAATGAAACTGTGTCTGTGATTTAGGTCCGGTGGACATATTAAGTTAGAATTAAGGATACATCCAGGGGATGATTTTTAAAGTAATATTAAGGTTAACGTCCAGGGGACTTATTATTAAATTGGTTAAGGTTAATGTCCAGGGGACAGAAATATTAAGGTTTAACGTCCAGGGGACGGTATTTTAACGTGTGTGTGTGTGTGGGTGTGTAAACGTTCAGGGAACGTATTTAGTTTGCCATAAGGAACCGTCCGGGAGACGAGATAATTTAGTTTGCCATAAGGAACCGTCCGGGAGACGAGATAATTTAGTTTGCCATAAGGAACCGTCCGGGAGACGAGATAATTTAGTTTGCCATAAGGAACCGTCCGGGAGACGAGATAATTTAGTTTGCCATAAGGAACCGTCCGGGAGACGAGATAATTTAGTTTGCCATAAGGAACCGTCCGGGAGACGAGATAATTTAGTTTGTCATAAGAATATTAGTTTGTCATAAGAATATTAGTTTGTCATAAGAATATTAGTTTGTCATAAGAATAATTACGGTCATAAGGTTTAAATAAATAAAAGCAAGGTGCTTAATTTAAATAAAACTTTGATTAACATTATTTCAGCCTATTATTACAATTCCTCACCTCTCTCACAAAATATTACAAACGACTCTGAGAAATATAAATTAATTAATTTATTTAAAATAAAATTCTATAACATCCGGTTCTGGAAGGCCGAGTCCATCTTTCAGTGGCGCCCTATTATTCGACTATAATACTAGGTGCGACCAGACTTGGCAAGATTAATCTCTCTGTCACAATACATAAAAAGGTTTACGTACAAGAGGTCTTAGTGTGTACTTATTTCGGGAGGGAAAAAAAATAAAATTTTTGAAAGTAGCAGCCGTGACAATATGATGAAAGAAAAATATTTGCAATATAGATTCATTTACTTATATAGTTACTATTATCAATTTCCAAAAAAACGTGTTATCATTGAAAAGTTTTGTAAAAAAATTGACAATTGTAAATTAATTATTTAATTATTTAATTTATTTATTTAATGCGTTACAGTGTAGTCCCAATGGGCGTGGATCAAAATTTTGAGCTGGCTTGCAATGCAATCGAATATATATAGACTATGCGCTGTGTCAACTAATCAACTCACCCACGCAAGAAATTCCCGGATTTTTCTTCTTAGGATGAAAATAAAAGATGATTTCTTTCTTAACACATACTCGAATTATACGCCATTGAGTGCTTATGGTCGGCAGCTAAAAATTTCATATACAAGACAGCAGGTAATGAAGATACGTAATCGTTTAAAAGATGACGTTAGCTGCTCAAAATATATAGAAGTAATTAATTGCGTAATCTCGTAACGAAATTTATCATCATTTCAAGCGTTCTTTATTACCTACGTTAGGTTAGCAGCCATCTACAGACACTTATTGACGTAATTTTCGAACATTTATTAAAAAAACTAATGTATGTATTGCGTGCAATATATAAACTATTATTTAACGAACTTAAAAAAAAAGAAGTTAAAATTTTTTTCCTCCCCGTTGATCTAAATTATTATTTTGTTGAATTCAAACTTCTAATTATTTATTGTACACTGTAAAAAAAGATTCCTGACGTCAAACCAGATTCGTTTGGCACAAGTACTCCGTGCGTTTAGATACAGTCAAGCGCGTGAACCGACTGAGTCTACCGCCCTCTACGTTTGACAGTATCTTTTGCTCCAAGTGAGAATTTCTTGAAGGAAGGTCCTTGATCGTTTGAACTAACTCTGTAGTTTTTGATATAATTTAATAACTTTTTTCATATAAAAAAAAAATTAGTTCGTCATTTATGCTGCTGATACAATTATAATTTTTGTTTTATAAAAATTAATTACAAATTTCACTCAAAGTAAATTGTAAGGTGATTAAAGGTATGATTTTTCAGTTGAGTCGATATTTCATTAAAGCAAATGAATTTTAGTGTTAAAAGTAATATTTTTTAAGTCCGTAGAAACTGTCCTTGCAATTGATTCAATAAAAAATCAAGTTATTCCAAATTACTGTATTACATTGATCCATCAAAAAAAAAAAGTAATCTGAATCAAGTAAATATTGCCTTTGATTATTTCATTAATAATTAATCTTAAAAAAAATTTTTTTTTCTTATGTATATTTTTGTTCTATTTTTGATTTTATTCTATTATTATGATTTGATTTTTATGAAGTATTGGGACAGTTACATTATATTATTATATTATATATATATATTACACTTTACACAAAGTTCTAACTTACTCACAGTTTTTAGTGAAAAAATTAATTAATCGTAATAAAACCAGTACTTGTGGTCAAGTGGATAACACTCTTGTCTTCGAACTCAAGTACTGGCCAGGCTCAGGTTCGAATCCCAAAGAGAGCAAATGAATTATTTTTCACAAGTTGATATAATGCATTGACCTATAGGATTCGTTCCATATAGCTGTTACGTCCTGGTTGATGGTTTGGCGCTGGCGTAGTTGAGTGGTTAATTTAAAGTGGACGTAGTGTAAACTTACATATAATTATAAATAATAATTATAAATGGGTTGACCAGTGTTACGTTCTGGCTCTAATTAAATTTAAATAAAAATTTTAGAAAATTTTTTTTTTTGAAGTCTCGAATTATTTATTCGCTACGGTGGGCGAATGAACGGTTCGACACTTCTTAGAATCATAAATGAATAATAATTTAATAAATCGTTACTTTGTTGGAGATATTATTTTATTCATCACCAACAATGTAACGGAAATCTCTTGCGATAAGAAAGTCGCCGTGGCTCGCGGATAGTCTAAATAGATGACGATGCATGAGACCCGGGCTACGACGATTCTCTCATAGGAAACCTGAGATGCAACGTTAACACTTTTGATAATGTATAATACTAAGGAGCGACAGAGTCAAGTCAGTCCATCACAAGATCTAGTAGAGCTAAGAACTCTACACAAACCTGCTGGCTTGATCCTGTCACTCGGACTTTAAGGCAAAATATATATACGTATTTTATCAAAATACGCACTCCTTATTTTAAAACTTTGGGCGCCGCCACCGGCAGCCCAATAATCACATACCTCTGTCGGGCGCCGCCACCGGCAGCCTAATATTCTCACCCGTTTGGGCGCCGCCCCCGGCAGCCTAAGCACTTCCTTTCCGAATCCAAAAAAATTTATGCCAAGAAGCCGAAGGTCAGGCAAGAAGGCTCAGCTACGTCGCGTATTACGAACGATCCACGAGGATCTCGGTCGCTCAATTTACCAACGTCCCCGCTTACAGATCGTTGCCGAGGAAGTCCTCCTCGATCCGGTGACGTTGGTCGTTCGAAAAGAGTTTCCAAAGTCGCGTATCGTGGTGTCGGAGTTGAGTGAAGTGTCCAATAAACACCATCAACCACAAGGTCAACCCACGTTCTGGACGGGTATCAGCAGTGGAACGCCGCTACCAACTATTGACGTGAGCCAGCGAACACCACCTTCTGGGACCATCCCGTTCCACGACCCTCGCTACGGGTATTACTCCGAGGCCCATTTCAAGAACACCGGCAGGGACGACTACGCCCCAGCTGTGGCGGAAAGGTTGAAGCAGAAAGGGATTATTTGGGCCGACTTATGGGGCCCATAATCTTCACCATAGTAAGTCAATAAAACTTTTTGCATAAAATAAAAGGTCAACAGCTGACGCACCTGGGGTCTATCGACACCCTAACGACGTCAACCTGGTCAAATAAAAAATTATTCTGTCTGCTAATAGATAAGCCAGAATGTAACATTGGTGCTGTGACCAGGATGCTGTCGAGTTTCTTTTATTTTATTATTTTATTTTAATTCATACAAAGTGTTGCTACGGAAATTTTAATAAAGTGAACGCGAGTGTTTTTTTTTCTCGTATTAAAAAGTGTTTCATATTTTTCTTCGAAAAATTATTATTTTAAAAAGTCGCGTCCACTTCTTACAAACGGGAGCGATTTTAAATTATTAAATTACTTCCCGTGGAATTTTATTTTATTTTATTATTTAAATTGATAAATAAATGACGTATCGATATTCTATGAAAGTGATTTTATTTTTCGTCGGATCATGATATCAGTAATGAATATAAATTCTTGCCGTCGGGAAACGTACATGAATATTTTGTGATTGTTAGTGCTTTACTTTACGGAATTCGTTATAAAACGTTATCGAGTAATTTAAATTTAACTAAAATACTTATCCAAAGGGAAAAATGAACTATAACACTTATCCAAAGTTTGACATTACTGAATCAGTTGACAGAATTAATATAAACAATGGAATAATAACTGTATAAGATCTCAAATCTAACCGAGGTTTATTATTCATCAATTTTTTATATTAATGCTGTCCATTACTCACTAGTGTGATACCAAATGAATGTTATTTGTTTGAGAATTTTCAATTGTGAGTTAAGAATCAAGATTTATCAAAGCTATCGAGTCTAACGTAAAATCCTGTGAAATCGACTATTTTCTATCTGAAGTAGTTAACTTATATTTCCATTCAAATCAATTGTTTTTTTTTCATATATCATGAATTAATTAATTGAAATTATTCTAATCTTATTAATTAATTTATTTTTCTACCGTTTAGTAATGATTACGAATGCTTTGACAGTTTTTTTTTATGATCTTATAAATATTCGAATAATCAGCGCGACAATTGAGAAAGCTTAAACAAATAATTATTTTGCAAAATGGATAAACGAAGAGAACCTATGACAGAGGAGGAACTCCTCGAGCTGTCAGAAAAACTTAACGAACAGTGTAGAATGCACGATGATCGGGAAGCAGTTTTGGAAGCTCGGGAACGGCTTCTTATCAATCGATTAAGTGATCTTGTCGGTCGGAATCAGAAAAACAGTGAAGCAGACACGAAATTGCGAATATTAGAAGCCGAATTACGGAAATTAAAAATTTCGTTAGCGGAACGTGAAATGGAGTTAAAATCACGCGAGTTAAAAACCAAAGATGAGCCTAACGATCTCGAGGTCGAGATTGGACGTAGGCTCCGGGAGTTAAAAGAACGTGAAGCGGAATCTAGCTGATTCATGAAGGAAGCTAGAAAAATACAAGTCGAGAGCTTAAACAAACGCGAAGCTGCGCTGAATGAGCGGGAACGCGGATTGACAGATCTCCAAGAAAATCTTTATAAACGGGACCTTGAGTTAATTGAAAGAGAATCTGCGGTCGCGGCTCGGGAGAAAGAGTTGCGAAATGACTCAAAATTATTACTGCAAAGTTCGGGCTTAGAGCTCAAGGACATAAAAAAATCTGCTACGACTAAAGTATCCAGCGTAATTCAATAACTCAGAGAGGAAATGTCTCTATTAAGAAATATCGGGCCCAACAATCATGTTAACAACCCGAGTATTACAATCAAAGACGCGTTGTCATATGTACCTACTTTTGACGGTAAAAGCACCTCGGTCTCCGACTTCATAAGATCATGCAATCGCGCTTGTTCCATGCTAGCGCCGAGCGCCGAATTTATGTTTTTAACACTTGTTCGTCAAAAATTTAAAGGTGATGCTCGGATTACTGTCGAGAACATGGAGTACACTAACATGAAAGAGTTCGAAAACCTCCTTCGTGCCGTCTTCGATCGTCACCGTTCCGCAAACCAATGTAAAGCAGAACTGGAGAACATCGTAATGCTTCCCAAAGAAAATATGGTCTCATATGTAAACCGCGCTCGTACGATCTACCGCGACATTCTGTACGCGGAAACAACCGAAAGGGGTACGCTTATTGAAGCAGAAAAATTAAAAATTGAGAAAGACGCGATTTTGGCTTTCCTTAATGGTATTCCACTTCTACTGCAGGTTCAATGTTTACTAAAACCGCACAATACTTTAGAGCAAACATACGCGTCGTCGATCGCCGCGTTTAAAATACAGGAAGAAAACGTGAAACGTTTCCAAATACCAGAAATGGCCACGGTGGCCCATATTCCGGGTTATAATCATGAAAAACCGAAGGCGAGACAGATTCGCCCGGCAGATGTCTGTAATAAATATCCGGACGTTATTAAAGAACGTGTTATCAGTCCCAGATCCTCTGGGATAAATAATTTTACATTTGATAAACCGGTACGAAAATTTGTTTCGTTACCGGAAAATCAGAGACTCCCGTAGGTAATTTTGACGGGGGCCGAAATGCAGAAACAGTTGTTAATAGTATATAAAATAGATGTAGTACACATAGTAATCAATTTAATAATATATAATTCCTTTATTAGATAATAAAATTTATAAAAAAAAACATTTTTAATTATCATTTGAATTTTTAATAATCAATTAAGCTTATCAATTCTAACTTATAAAGTAAAGTACATTAGCTGCATTACTTCATTACACAATTATATTATATTAAATTTTAATTATTCTAATTACGTACGACAACTTTTTTTCTTTTATCTAAATAATTATTTTAATGGATCATTACAAACATTGAAAAGTAGAATAAATTTCTGGAGATCTAGATTTTTGTGAAGACTGAGCTTCATTACAATAAAAAGACGATTGATGATGATATAGTAATCGGCCTCGATCTGGTATGACTTGAGTTGATGTAGAATTGCCCAGGTTTTGCTTATTAATTTGATCTAATGATTCTTCTTGATGAACTGATAATTGTGGTTTCGATGAACGTCCAGATGAATGGACTGAGTAGCTTGCAGTAGAAGTTGTTGGCGAGTAAGCAAAATGATTTAGAGATTTAGTAGTAGATGGTTGATTACAATAACTTGAATTTCCAGTAACATGTAAATGAGTGAAATAGACTGGAATTACAGTAGTGTATGGTTGAGTAGAATGATTCGGAATCTATGTGCTAAAATATCTGAATTTGTAAATAGTATAAGATTACATGAAATTAATGAAAACTTTAATGAAAATCATACGTCATCATACATCTCGAGAAAAAGAAATATTTGTCTCAAATAAATCAATTTCTTTATAGCTGTTTGTTAATATTTATTAATGACAAATAAATATATTTCGTACAACTGAATATGACAGTTGATTCGAATAATTTTATAATTTGACTGAAATATATGATTTATTTGTGGTAAAGATATTAAATTTCTGACGAATAACGGAAAATTTGGCGATACTTGAGCACATGGCCCAACTAACCTTTATTTGCAGAAATTGGATTATTTCTTTACCCCAAATTTATCACTTATTTAACGCCATTCAATTGCTCAATTATATTATTACTTACTCACATTTAAATATTTATTTGGCCATATTCAAGTATACGATATATTTGGTTCAAATAAATCTTTTTTTCAGTGTTATACCTAGAGTAGCTTTCTTCGATTTCCAATATATTTAAAATAGCCGTTAACTATGGTTATTCAGTAATAGATTTTTATAAATTATTAAAAATAAGATCGAACAATACTTAGTATCAATTTTTAAAATTCGAACGGAATGCTTGGATGATTGTTTAGTTTTTTTATCCACCTAGGTTAGACAGGTTAGAGCTCTTTTCTTTAATTCTTTCGAAGGGATTTTAGATATAGGTATTGCATCGAACTTATTTTCAACAATCCAGCGTATCAATGCGTATCTCATGTTTGATATTTTGATTAAAATAATATAAAATCACTTATTTTTATTAGTAAATAGTTTGGTTTCACGTTAAATAAAAAGTCACTGTAGCAATAATAATGGCGTCGTTCACTTTAGTAACACAATGTGGTGGCGGTATCGGTATATAAAACCGAACACTATTGGTGTTTGAATATAGGCGCTACAAATAATTTTACCTTGTCCCCTATATATGTTAAACTTTTCCCTTCATAAGATATATATGTGCAATTTTATCAAATTTACTTTTTATATAAATAATTTGTCAATTATTCCGGTAGAAATATTTTAAAAAATCTGTCTATCGGGTGACCCTGCGGGCCAGCCCTAAAACTTCCCACTGTTTTCAGAAAACATTGTTGTGAATACATTTTCGAGCTCAAAAATACTATTTTATGCCATTGTTTTCAGAAAAATCCGTTTTTTAGCATTTCTTTCTCCCACGATATCTTACGAACGAATCAACCGATTGAGATTGTTGGGGCGGCAATTGACGCGTTTTATTGTGCTGATAAGATTTTGGAATTGATCGATCAAGCCATTTCTGAAAAATTTGAAAAAAAAATCACACACACACACACGCATGCGCGCGCGCGGACATCCTTCTGAAAATAGTCAGAATATCTTCTTAGGACCTCAAAACGTCGACATTTGATGGAAACTCGATTTTCAAAAATCGGGGTGAAACCAATAACTTCCCGAATTTTTGAAAATTAATAATTTTCTTAGCGGAAAGTTGAAAATTTATTTATTTTTTTTTGTCTGGTACAATAATATAATACTGTGAAATTTATATGTATGATATATTTATATAAATCTTGCAATATCATGTAGTCAATAAAATAACGAACAAGAAAAATTCTATTCACTAATGACAAATAAATAAAAATTTTAACTGAATTTCGTTAAATGCTTTAAACATAAATATCGGTAAGCTCTCGTCTTTATTATTTTTACTGTTTGTTTTACTAAAAAATATATTAAATCGTAAGCGTTATTGCATCGAATTCATAATTCAACCATCATTACTGTCAGATTAATTAAAAATTTTTTTTAATTTAAAGATAATTTTAAGAAGTTTTAATAACTTAACCGTTTGATAACTTCCAAAAAATTATATTTATGTGTTTATTAATTATCAAATTTCTCAACCTGTAAACTTTTAAATAATAATTGATTAAAATTTTTAAATATAGTTAAAATAATTTTATAAAAAGAAATTATTATACTCTAAAAAATGAAACTCAGTTTTCACTTACTTTTGGCGTGTTTTTTTGAGTCAAAAAAGGAACAAACAATACGTGATTTGAACTTGCTTTAGCATCAAGTCAACTCAATGAGTTACTAAGTGTAGCTAAAATCAAGTTAACTCAATCAAATACAAGTCAAAAAAAATTATAGCAGTCATAATCAAGTTACTTAAGTCAAAAGCAAGTCAAATAAGTCATCAAAGTCATAATCAAGTTATTTTTTTGACGAGTGCTCTACCAGTTGAGCTATCCGGTACGAGCATAAACATAAACAGTGAAACCTTCGGGAAGTTATTGTTTTCACCCCAATTTTCAAAAATCAAGTTTTCATCAGATGTCAACGTTTGGAGGTTCCAGGAAGCTATTCTGACTATTTTCAGAATGATGTCTGTGTGTGTGTGTGTGTGTGTGTGTGTGTGTGTGTGTGTGTTGTGTGTGCGAGTGTGTAAACTCTTTGTAACTTTTTAACTAAGAAACCGATTTGGATGGTTAAGGTGGCAATCGAAAGAGCTTGTTAGCCATCAACTTTTCTGAAAATTTCAGATCATTTGATCAAGTAGACTCGAAAATATTTCCAAATTACGAAAAAAAATTTTTTTTTTTAGTTTTTTCTTGTTTTCTCAAAAACGACTTATACGATCAACTTCAAAATCTAATCAGCTCTAGAACTTAATAAAACGCATTGATTGCCGCCTTAGCCATCTCAATCGGTTAATTTGTTCGAGAGCTATCGCGAGAGAAAGAAACGGCAAAAACAGTTATTTGCAAATATCTTTGAAACGACTCAACCAAAAATAATTTCAAAATCTTATCGGCTCTAGAACTCAATACAATTTGTCGATTGCCACTTCAACGATCAAAATCGGTTAATTCGTTCGCGAGATATCGTGGGAAAAAGAAATGCTAAAAACGGTTTTTCTCGAAAACAATGGCATACAAAAGTATTTTCGAGCTCAAGACGCTCGAAAGCAGCGGGAAGTTTTGGGGGCTGGCCCACAGATTTTTAACTTCCCGCTAAGAAAATTGCAAATTTTCAAAGATTCGGGGTTATTGGTTTCGGTCCGATTATCGAAAATCGAATTTCTAAGAGATCTTGATGTCTTGAGGTTCTAGGAAGCTATCCTGACTAATTTCACGATGATGTTCGAGTGTATGTATGTATGTGTATACGTACGTACATATGTAAATATCTCTAACTTTTGAACGGATGAACCGATTTTGATCGGCAAAGTGTCATTCGTCGCGGCTTGTCAATATCTAGAAGCTGAAAAAAAATTGAGCTTCATCGGTAGGGCTCATTCAGAGATATTCAAAAAATAAACTTTATTCAAAAATGTTCTTTTTGAATAACTTGTAATGTGCTCGATGGATTGATTCCAAAATCAACTGGGCTCTGAAGCTCCAGAAGCCGCGCTGAATGCCACCTCAACTATCAAAATCGGTTCATTCGTTCAAGACAAACCATTGTCGAAAGAATTAAAAAAAAAAAATTTTTTTAGGATTTTCGAAATTTTTCAAAAACGACTACATAAATCAATTTTCTGATAACAAAGGCACACAAAAGTATTTTCGAGCTCGAAGAGCTCGACAATGTATTCACAACAATGTTTTTGAGCTGAAGAAGCTTGAAAACAGCGGATCCCCGGTGAAAATATTTCAAACTGAAAAAAAAATAATTTTTTTTCTCGGCCGAAATTTGGCCGAAAAAAGGCCTAAGTAGTGAACACGAGGCTGAAACTCGCTAGGCCGAAAAAAGGCCGACAGTGAAGCCTAAAAATGGCTGACGCCAGAGACAAGGATTAAAACTATTATTATCATTATTATTATTATTATTCTACTTGATTGTATAGAATAGGAATAATTGTTTTCATCAAATGGTTATTTAATTGTCCGGGACAATGCATTATATACGGCCATGTATTAAAATTTCCAATATATACATAGCCATGTATATAAATTTCAACTAAATTTCAAAAAAAGACTGACTCCAGTTCTGAATTTTTTTTTTTTTTTTTTTAATCGGGATTATTATGCGGGAATCACCAGATATGTGATTAATTTAATTTCTAATCTAGTAGAAATTTTTTATTTCGAGAAAAAACGCTATAATTATCAACTAATCGCGCACGCTTTGGTGGGATTCGAACCCGGGACCTAACGAACGAAAGACCGACGCATTAACGACTAGGCTACGCTACTGACAGTGACTACTAAGTTTACTTGTGCTATATGAGATTGAAAGAATACATCACTTTTAAAACAGCAAAATATAATTGAAAATCTATTATTAGTAATAACAAAAAAATTTCTTATTTTTTTTTTTCGTGTGCTATAAAATCCGGTATGTCAGTAATTGTGATATGTGTAATTTTGGTTATATAGTTATGTATAAAATTGTTTAAAAAGTATATAGGCTCTACCCCCATAAAAACAGTTTATAAAAAAATTATATTATATAAAAAATATAAAAAAAATATATATTTTTCATATAAAAAAAATATATTGAAAATATATAAAAAATGTATGAATATATATCCCGTGTAAAAAAAATTCGTTCCAAAAAGGTTCCAAAAAAGTTCCACGTGTGGAAGTTCTAAACATGAGACGGATTAGAACTTCGAATAGAACTTTTTTGGAACGTTAGTAATTTTTATGGTTAAAAAAAAAATTTTTATGAGCAAATTTAGAGTCGAAAAAAGGACGTTCTTTGAACTCTTTTGACCTTTTTATGGACTGAAAAACTCGGTCCAAAATCATTCCAGAAAAGTTCCAAAATCAACACTTTTGACCTGTTTCTAGAGCTAAATAAGACGTTCCAAAAACATTCCAGAAAATTTCAAATATCACCACTTTTGACCTCTTTCTGGAACTAATAAAGTCGTTCCAAAAACATTCCAAAAAAGTTCAAAAATCCCCGCTTTTGACCTTTTTATGGACTAAAAAAGTCGTTCCAAAAAAGTTCCAAATCACCGCTGGAACTCTTTCTGGAGCTAAAAAAGTCGTTCCAAAAAAGTTCCAAATCACCACTGGGACTCTTTCTGGAGCTAAAAAAGTCGTTCTAAAAACATTCCAGAAAAGTTCAAATATCACCACTTTTGACCTTTTTATGGACTAAAAAAAAACGTCTATAAAAAGTTCCAAAAGAGTTCAAAGAACGTCTTTTTTTCGACTCTAAATTTGCTCAAAAAAATTTTTTTTTAACCATAAAAATTACTAACGTTCCAAAAAAGTTCCATTCGAAGTTCTAATCTGTCTCATGTTTAGAACTTCCACACGTGGAACTTTTTTGGAACCTTTTTGGAACGAAATTTTTTTACACGGGATAAAATACGTATAAAAAATATATTTTAAAAAGCTAACTTTTGGCTGATTTTCGTATATATTTTATATATTTCAAATGTATTAAAAATGTATAAAAAAAACATGTATAAAAATAGAAAAAAAACATATTAGTCAAATATTTTAAATCTATAAAAGATGTAATTGCGAAAATAAAAATTGATTTTTTATGTAATTTTTTAATATTTTTTTTACCTAAGTTGTTGGTTGGATTAAAAATATAATTTTTACATAAACTTTTTATATTTCTTTTTCTATGTTTTTGATTAACTCAAAAATATATTTTTTTATATTTGAAATATATTTTTTATACATATTTTATATACATTTATATATTTTTTATGTATTTTTAACATATTTTTTTATAAATTTTTTTCATGAAGGATATTTAGACATTTATATTGATTACGGAATAATTACAAGCTCCCTCTATATATGCATAAGAAATAACTGTTTAAAATTATAATCAGTTAATAATGAAAAAGTCTGCTTGTATAAAGTTAAAGAAATCGATTTTTCAATTTCACTCATTAATATATTTTCACTCAGCTACGAGCTATTATATAACTTACATCAATGATACAACGAAAGAAAATTTTATATTTTACTAAAATGTAAACTATTCCGATAAAAATTATGTGACTCTAACTATTAAATAATTGAATGTTTTCACTATGTCTTGTATAAAATTATAAGTTAGTGAGTGACTAAAAAATTTTAAAAATTGAAAATATAATTTTTCACAAAATTTTGAAATACATTTTTAAGTACCTCAACTTGAAAATTTTCCATGTTCTATTTTGAGTTACATGAAATTTTTTCAAGTACCATAATTTTATTTAATAAAAAATACTATAGCCAAAAACAGGCCGATTCAACTGTCGGCCAAATTTCGGCCTTTTTTCGGCCAAAGATTTTTACTCGCGATAATTTTATTTGAAAAAAAAATATTCTGGCCGAGGAAAGGCCGATTCAACTGTCAGCCAAATATTATTCTGGCCGAAAAAAGGCCGATTCATTTGTCGGCCAAATATCGGCCGAATTTCAGCCTCTTTAAGAAGAATAAAAATTTTTCGGCCAAATTTCAGCCTCTTTCAATAAAATTTTATAGTTTCGGCCTTTTTTCGGCCAAATTAAGCTGTTTCGGCCTTTTATCGGCCTATTTTCGGCTAAATATTTTAACCTGGGAAAGTTTTAGGGCTGGCCCGCAGAATCAACTATGGATCGATTTTTTTTTTTATTTTAATTTTTTCAGTCAAAAGTTAAAAATATTTGACAATTAATTTAATCAAGTAATTTTGTTACAATGAACATCTGGTAGTTACATTAACACTCCTATATATCTATATCCATATATATATATATATATATATATATATATATATATATATATATATATATATATATATATAATATAAATTTTTTTTACCATATATTGCAGTGGGTAAAGCGTAGAAAGATCAAACGTCCCGCAGCAAAACCCACGGTCAAAGTATGAAGACTGAAAGTAACAGGAGACGATGATGAGGACGTAGACATTATATATAATAAGAGACAGTAATATTGCAGATATTTACTGTTAAATAAAGATAGAATGTAACTCGTATATAATATATATGAGACAGAGTTTAAACCCGAGACCAGAGACTAGAGACCAGACCGCGACTCGCGATACTTACCAGCATCAGTATGAACCATCATGAACATTTTCAGTGGCACGGCGGCTCTTTGTACTCGCGCAATCACCAACAGATCATCACATGCTTTTATAATTTTTTTCTTTTTTTTACGGTTCGCGCATTGCGCTGATGCTCTAGTAAAAACATTGATGCGAATTACCTATGACAGTAACTGACTTATTATATATATCAAAATTTTTAGTCTAGTTGGATGAAAAAATGTACGGGGCAAAATTGGTCGTCTTAAAACTTTTTTTTTTTTTTTTTTTTGAATGAATCTAAATTTCTAATACTAATTTTAAACCTAATAACTTGGACACTTATGATCGTAAATTGTTCTATAAAAAATATCATTCATAGCCGGAAGTTCGATCTTTACATTAAGACTAATGTTATTTTTACAAATTATAAATTTTTTTAATTTTAGAAATCATTATTTTTTACATTAAAAAAAAAATAGACGAGATATTTAAAAATACCCATGAAATATTTTTAATAGTAAATTTAGTCGTATAGATTATCAGAGCTAATTAGGTAAAATATAAATTAAAAAAATGAAATATTATTTATAAATTTGAGCGATTGCCGATAGTAAATGATAATCATAAGTAGGAGAAGGGAGGGGGGGGGGGGCTAAAACTTTTTATTCCTCAAAATGGGCCCCACAAAATTTTTTTTCAGTTTAAATGATTTATGAACAAGGAACCCTTACAAAGTGTTTGAGGTTGTGATTAACTTTTAACTAGGGGTGTGCGAATATTGTTCGAATCAAATAGTACTATTCGATTTGAAATTCGAATCGAAAAATTTGAATTCACGAATTATTCGAAAGATTCGTTATTTTTTTTAAGAATTATATAATATTCTTAATAAATCGTAAATTTTTAAAAATAGTTCGAGGCTTCAAGTGATTTGTGAACTCTGTTGTATAACGAAAAAATCTGATACTCAAAAATTAGTAATATTTTTTGTTGCAAGCCTTTTTTTTTAAATTTTTTAACATTTACTGATTTACTAGAGATTTATACTGAGCTATCTTCACATCAATGAAGCTAACTTAGTTTAGAGTAGAAGAATACTACCAGTGCAAGAAAATTTTCTGTCAACTGTTTTGTGTTATATAAGTGTTTAATTGTTAATCAGGTATGTCAATCACGTTGAAACAAATAATATTTATAAATACTCGAGGAAAAAAGATTTTATACAATTGTATAAAATTATATATAAATTGGATAGAAAAAATGACCCGATCCATGTGTATACAATCGTACATAGTTATATCTTATTTGTATATAATTTGTATATAATCACATACTGTATTCGTATAGATTATATATAATTATATACAATTCTATATAATTGTATACAAATATATACATTTGTATATAATTTTATTATTCTTTTTTGCATTTTTATATAGAATTATATACGATTGTATATAACTGTATATAATTATATAAAAAGTTTGTATAATTATGCATCACCTCTATCCAATTGTATATAATTCATATATAGCTGTATACAATTATATGAAATCTTTTTCCATCGGGTAGTTAAAGAATATTCATTTGCCCGATATTATCCATAAATATCTGAATCATTCACTCAGTCTAACCTATTTCTTTTAATCTATTTCAATTAAAAGATTTCTTTTCAATATGATTTATTCGATTTTTAATTAACAATTAAATATTTTTTTAACCATTATTTTATTAATTATTAACTGATTCTCTACTTATGTTAATACTCTTATTAAATAAATATTTATGTAACGTGGCAAAGGTTATACATTTGAATAAATTCGATATTTCCGTGAAAAATGAATCATTTATGGCCATGTATGAATGCTCCATGCATGGCCATGTATGAAAATTGGCCAGACATGGCCATATATGACCATACATGGCCATGTATGGCTATACATAGCTTGATACGGCCATATATGTCTTGATATGACTATGTATAGAAATTTTAACTAAATTAAAAAAAAAATTTTCTAATTTTTTTTTTTTTTAATTATTTCGGCGACGCAAAGATTTTCAGATATGCGAACAATTGAATTCCTAATCTGATTGGAAATTTTTAATTCAGAGAAAAAACGCTAGACTTATTAATAACCGCACCCGCTTTAGTAGGATTCGAACCCGGGACCTTCCGTACGAGAAACCGACGCTTTGACGACTAAGCTATGCGACCGACAGTTACAATGAAGTTTAGTTGTGCTACGTAAGGTTCAAAGAATATAATCACTTTCGAAAAAGCAAAACATAATCATCAATACGCTGTTAGTGTTGTCAAAAACATTTCCAATTTTTTGTACACTACAACATTCTGTTTATAAGTAGTTGTAATAGTCAGCTCAAATTCTTATATATACTCGTGAAAAATGAATCATACATGGCCATGCATGGCCATACATGGGTATACCAACTTTTTTAATACAGCCATGCATGGCCATGTATGAACCATACAAGGCCATACATGGTTTTGTATGACTGTATATGGCCATGCATTACTGTATTAAAAAAGTTGGTATGCCCATGTATGACCATGCATGATCCATGTATGTCCATATATGCTTCATATATGAGCCATATACGGCCATGCACGGCCATTTATGATTCATTTTTCACGGGTTGTTCTTCAACAAAAAATTTATTAAATATTAACAAATTATTTATAAGAAGGTAATAATTTTTTTTCACCACAAACGAATGACCTCCAATAAATGATTTGTTAAATATTGTTGATAATATTTGTTAAACGATGTTGAGTGATATTTATGGAAAATCTTCTATTGACAAATTTTATATTGTAATTATTTTTATGAAATCATTTTTTTTATAGACTATTTGAGTAAAATCAGCTAAAACATTATGTCTGAAGAAGTCCACATAGAAGTTGAGGTTAGTCTAAATATAATGATGGTTGATGATTCTGATACTGATCCTGATGACGGCGATGAAGTAAGCAATACTGATGAGATTGTTACTGAAAACGAAAATTGTTCTGTACGCAGTGCTGCTTGGATGTATTTCAAGCGAGATAAAAGAAACAGTAAAAAAGCAACCTGTGCTCTTTGTATTCAAATCTTAAGTTTACCTACAAGTAATTTTCTTATAGATTCTTTAATTTTTTTTTCTGCTATTAAATTGTAATCTTTCGTATACTTCTATATAGGAACAACTTCACCAATGTTTAATCATCTCCGAGCGAAACATAAAGATGAGTATAAAAAATGCATCGAAGAAACGAATCGGAAGCGCAAGAGTGCTGATGGCGATCAAAAAGAAAAAACGAAAACAATGTTCACTGTCTGTTCCGGAAAAACACGAGATTGATCAGCTCATCATGGAAAAGATTGCCATTGACTTAAAACCATTTCCGTGTGCTGAAGATCGAGGTTTTAGAAATCTTTTGAGAAAATTGTTTCCTGATTATGAGCCACCATGTCGGATAACGTTTTCCCGTAGTCTTGCTCCTATTCTTTATCACAAAACTAAACAAAAATGAATTGCATAATTAAGTAGAGAAATAGAGACAGGCTTAATGAGTCTTTTATTTACAACAGATTGTTGGAAATCTGAAGCGAACGATTCTCATATTTCGTTGACATTACAGTACTTGACTTCTGATTTTTTTCCCAAAAATCTTATGTTGAACATAAAATAGTTACTTGATCGTCACACTGGTAATAACCTCAAAAGTCACTTATCTGATATGATGTCTGAATGGGATTTATTAAGTATCGATAACGTTCCTATTTTTTTTATCACGGATAATGCCTGGAATATATCATCTGCAATTTCTCAATTAGAAGTGACACATTTTTATTGCTTTACACATACGCTTCAGCTAGTATTGAAGGATGCTGGGTCAACGACTTCTGGCGTAAGAGAATTATTATCTAAGTTAATTTTTTCTCCTCTAATTGTATGTCTATTCAAGAGTTAACAAATTATTATTATTTATATTTTAATTTTGTTCTAGTTTCGAAAGATTGCTGGTCACTTCCATCATTCAGATCCAGCAAGACGTAAATTTGAAGAAGCACAGAGTGCGATTAGTAACTCTGAGTCTTTACAACTGATTCAAATGGTCATCACTCGATGGAATTCTGAATATGAAATGCTAGAAAGAATGCAAAGGTTACAAAAACCCTTATTAACTGTTCTAGCTGAATCTAGAGATTCAGAATCTATATCAGGCACTGAATGGGCCACAGTGAATTATTTATTAAAAGTGATGAAGCCTTTGTACGATGCTACTCAAATGACATGTGGCGTTAAATATCCAACAATGTCGATGGTTAAACCATTGTTATATGGTATTACTAATGGCTTAAAGAAAATTGAATTTGATTATGAAGATGAAGCTGGAGTAGGGAGAGAATTCGCGGATAACATTATGAATAATCTTGAGGATAGGTTCTCAGAAGTAGACGATGATATTGCGCTTAAAAAGTACTTATTAAGATCCTAGATACAAAATTTACTTTTATAATGAAGAAGAGGTAAAGGTTATTGAAGAGGCCATTAAGACAGAAATTATGCAGTTTTTAATAAATGACGACGATTCTGAAGAACAATCTCCTCTTACTAAAGAACATAAGTATTTGCAATATCTTACATTCATTTGTTTAAATATCGCCTCATTTCTAGGTAACCCTCGTAACTACATTTTTCCGTAAATTTCAGCTAGCGGAAAACAATATTCTGATTTTTGGAGTTTCATAAAGAAACCAGCGGTTGATATTCGAGAAAAATTATGTTCTCTGAACTTATAAATCCTCATAGAGATCCTTTTTTATGATGGCGAGAGGAGAAAAATAAATATCCTCGATTGTCAACAATGGCAAGAAGATATTTGGCTATACCCTACACTTCTGCTCAGAGCGAGAGACTATTTTCAACAGCTGAAGATATCGTCACGGACAAACGTACGTCACTATCACCTGATTCAGTGTCTTATTTATTATTTTTAAACAAAGTATTCTTTGAAACTTCTCAAGAAAATAAAATATATTATAATAAAATTTTTCGACAGTTACTTTCTTGATCTGAAAAAGTGAAAACCACTGAAAAATAGTGTGTATACACTATTTCCCAGCTATGAGTATACCACTTGGTATACTTATAGCTGTGAAACAGTGAATAGTCACTGTTTCAGATTTAGAAATCATAAAATGAGACATTTTACAATTCCTATATTTCGAAAAGAAACATAGGTAAAAATATAGAAAATAATATTTTTTATTTTTACTCCGAAATTTTAAAAGTAACTAATGAAAAAAAAAAAGTTATAGCCAAAAATCTGATCATGGATATAAAGTTATCAATATTTTTCAATCATAATTTATGTAGGGGTTATGAATTTAAAAAAATAACGAACGTAAAAATATCGTGAAAAATTTAAGTACTTGAATGTAAATTAAGGTTGTAATGTCACTTGCCACTGGACATATCACAAATAGCAGTACATATAAATTAAGCAATATCATGTATCAGAATGGGGTGCAAAATTGCGTCAAGTGGGTAAAAGAGAAGCGATGACAAGTGTGACTGTTTTTAGGGTTTTACTAAAGGGCATCTCCCCTCTCATTCACGACTCGCCATGTTCTGTTTAATAGAGAGCATGAGTTACAGTAATACCCTATTGGGGCACAAAGAGAGAGGCTGCCAGTTTTGGTCAAGAGGTTAATATTAATCTAGTTTAATACAGGATTTTATTTTAAGTCTATTTAAATTAAAATTTTGTAAACAAAATATAATTTATTTTTATTTTACGGCACACTAACGATTCCAAAAAAAATGGGCACCATTCATCTCAAAACTTCTGTGCGCTCAACATTTACAAACTATAAAAAATTAGTTACCCCGCCCTCCTCTTTTCCCTCTATCTTATAAATATTGTTTGGAGGTTATGAGATTTTTTTTTAGTAAAATAAAACAAATCCCGTTTCTCAAAAATATTTTTATATAGAAAATTGTCATTATTCGAAAAAAAAAATATATAGAATGATTCCATTTTATTAAATATGAAAGTCAATAATTCAATCAAAAACATCCGTAACAAATGTCGACGCCCAGCGTGTTTATAATTCTCAAGTTATAGAGTGGGTAGATAGCGCTATTGTCGCAATTATGATAACGCAATCCATGTTAGTTCAACGTGTGGCTATTTTATGTTTACGAGTGGGCATATCTATATTTTGGATACAGATTGTGATTTGACATTGCACGCCAGTTGTTACCATTTATTTGGTCATTACACTACATGCACACACATATGCACGCATCCACGCATATATGACTATATATATTTATATGGATGACAATATTGTTGTCTATGGAAGTACGTTAAATACTGGATGAGTGTGACACGAGTGGTTAATTTGCATTATAAGTGTCACTGTTATTATTATTGTTATTATTATTATTATTATTATTATTATTATTATTATTATTATTATTATTATTATTATTATTATTATTATTAGATAGTACATTATGGAATTGTTGAAAGGTCTGCTTAATATTGCTGTTGTAATGACGTGGACATAAAACTTATTGTAGTTATTTCAGTATACACTGAGAGAAAAAAATGTATACTTCCAGGAAAAAATGCTAGATTTATGTATTTTAGTAACTCAAATGTTGAATAATTACTTTATCCAAGTATTTTGTTTACTTGCTTAATACTGAGATGAAAATTTGATTTCGTTAAAAAAATATTAGTAGACATGCTTTTTTAGATAGATTTTTCCTAAAATCTAAGTATTGTATTTGTCCTCATGGTCGATTATTCAAGGAATTTTGTCATAACCTATCATAATTGGTTGAGTATAGCTCAAAAATACCATTCGTTGAAAAATTTATATGTATACATATTAGGGTGCTTCATTTCGGAGCAACATTTTTTTTTTCAAGTGCATGTGGAAAAAATCATAGTTCAACACAAGAAAAAATTTTCGCGCAAGAAAAAAAATCCTATGTCGATTACAGACGTAGCTCATTGAAAAATTCGATTTTCACATTTAAATAACACGAGAAATTTTTTTTTTTAGCTTTAAGTATTTTTAACCTCATTAACGAATCAATAGATCAAATAAACTAATACATATTTTTGTAGGAAATTGAGCGCTCTACAAAAAAAGTCTCCTATTATTTTTCGATATATCTATCTATTCAAAAGTTATTAGAGCTCGAAGTAAAGTTGGAGATCTTTTTACTTTTCCAGCGAAACTATCAGACTTATCACAAAATGTTATAGGGTATTTTTTGTCAACAATTTTATTCTTTACAAATTATTATCAGGAAATTTTTTTTAAATTCCGCATTGTCTTCTAGTTATTTTCATTTTTATTTCAAGATCTTAAATAAGTGGTTCTGATCGATTTCAAGAGCTCGACATTGAAATGAAAATAACTAGAAAACAATGCGGAATTTGAAAAAAACTTTACTGATAATAATTTGTAGAGAATAAAATTGTCAACAAAAAAGACCTTATAAAATTTTGTGATAAGTCTGATAGTTTCACCGGAAAAGTAAAAAGATCTCCAACTTTACTTCGAGCTCTAATAACTTTTGAGTAGATAGATTTATCACAAAATGATAAGAGACCTTTTTTGTAGAGCGTTCAATTTCCTATAAAAATATGTATTAAATTATTTGATCTATCGATTTGTTAATAAGGTTAAAAATACTTAAAGCTAAAAAAAAAAAATTTTCCCGTGTTATTTAAATGGGAAAATCGAATTTTTCACTTAGCTAGCTCTGTAATCGACATAGAATTTTTTTTCTTGCCTGAAAAATTTTTTTTTGTGTTGAACTATGGTTTTTTCCACATGCACTTAAAAAAAAAATCTGGCTCCGAAATGAAGCACCCTAATATATACATATATTTATCATTGTAGTCAAAATCATCTGTAAACTTTATAACTATTTTATATTTTTAAAGTCTATATATATAAATATTTTTTCCGTCCGATTAACTTTTATAATTTTCGAATTCATTCTTTTTATTCCATAAAATTTTATAACATACAATGAGCCACACAAACATCAAACCATCTGTTAAGGAAAATCTTAAAAGTGGGGAGAATAATGCGTGTACCGACCAAAGTAAAAAATATGGAGGGGCAGATAAGAAAATTTCGGGCCTGAGTAACGAAAAAACTTTCGATCTCTTTTCGCTGAATCGTCAAGCTGTAATCACTTTTTTCTACAATGAAGAAAAAAATACGTGTTAGTGACTTGAACAATAAAAGGTATGAAATAAAAATAATAATTAATAGTCAGAAGAAATTTTTGAAAGATTGATTCAATAAACCGGGTGAAGTGCAAATATTGAATATTAATTCAAAAATTTTCAGTTTAATAAAATCAGAATTGTAGAATGAAAATTAGAATACGTGTAACTTAAAATTAAAATATTAAATCAAATCTTAAAAAGTTCAGTTCAGTAAGAACAGAATATTAAAATTTAAAATTCGAACACATTTAATATGAAATTAGAGTAGTAAATATAATTTTTAAATTGTGTAATTAGAGTCGGCTGCTAGCCACCTAATACTGCTATTATAATTGTTAAGAATTGATTCAAATAACGTACGGAAAAATTGTATAACTGAAAATGATCTAGTTCTTGTTTCAAACACTGTTATTAGAGAATAATCTTTCAATCTCAACAATTTTGTAATTGAGTTAACTATATAGCTAGGAATCAAAATTTACACATCGCTTAATTAATTTAAAAATAAATCTATCCTCCTTTATATAAGATCTCTGGGGTTCCTGGTCTATAGGCTTTGGCCTGGGCCAAATACTCACAAAACATCATTGGCGGCGGGAGTCAACCGTGTCTCTATACCAGTGTCATATGTCTGTTTAACCTCTCTCGAATTTAAATTTATTCATTATAGATAAATATAAATTATAACTGTAATTTACCTGTTTGTTTATTAATCTATTATCATTTTCTTCCAATTCGATGGGAAATCGTTGAACATAATATTAAAGTTTTCATTTTCAAATATCTAAATATTAGGTTGCGCCGGTTTTGATAATTTTAATGAATTTATAAATCTCGAATTTTTGATGAATTGTGTAAGTTCTTATTGATACGTATTTTATTACAACAGAAAGAGACACATTTCTGCTTGCTTTTGGTTACTGTCAGTTAAGAGTACATATGTATTTAACTTTCTTAATATGTACTATCCATGGTTACTACCGGTTACTAGGACAACCTAACAACAGTTAGACAACATCGTTATATTCAAATAAAAAAAATCTTAGTTTTTCATCACGTTAGTTACTTAATTATTTCGAATAATATATAAATAATAAAGTGTAAAAAAATATAACTGTATATAAATAAAACGTAAATTGCAAAAAAATAAAATATATAATTAAGTTGTAGTAAAAAATTGAAAAATGAGTTCATCTGGAGATTCTTCTGAGGATCTAAGTGATCCTTCACAAGTAGTCGAGCGAGACATTGAGGGGGAAGCAGAAGAAATTTCTCAAAATTTACTACCCAAAAAGTCCAGTGATCGGTATAAAGTCTGTTATAATAAGTTTTTACAGTAGAGAATTTCAAATAAAATTGATAAGTTTATGGAAGACGCGTTTCTTGTTTATTTTAATGATTTGAAAAAGAATTTGAAACCCAGAAGTATGTGGAGTCACTGGTTAATGATAAAAACCATAATGAATATTCATAACATCAACATCAACAACTACCAAAAACCCAAACACTTAATGAAAATCGAGTCAAAAGGATTTTGTCGAAAAAAAGTCAGTCTTCTCATGGTGCCAAATTGAAAAATTTATAGATGAATCACCAGATTTCATCTATTTACCTATGAAGGTAAAATATTTAGTTATATCCTATATACACTTATTTACGTATTGCTTAATCAATTTACAAATATTTACAAAAATTTTATTCTAGGTTATTCTAATTTTCGGTACTTTGGAGCGTTGATAAGTGTGGAATTTTGTGATATTATAATACAAAACATTGAAGATACTGGTACCAAATATATCGTTTCTATTAAAGATACGAAAAACTGTTACCCCCGGAACTTTGTAATTGGAGCAGAATATTATGGTAAAGTTCATCAGTACCAAGTTCTTAGACCTGAAGATGCCAACACAAACAGGTTTTTTTTTGTCTTACCACCGAGGTAAATGTACGTGCCAGGTAATGTGAAAAAATAAAATTAGTGAAGTACCGAAAACCGTGGCGACGTACTCAAATTTACCAGAGCCTGCAAGGTATACAGGTCACAGTTTTCGACGCACTTCTGCAACTCTTTTAGCTGATTCTGGAGCTTCTTTGACAACAATCAAGCAATACAGAGGCTGGAGATCAG
Organism: Microplitis deprimator; assembly: GCA_964016945.1. NCBI lineage: Eukaryota > Metazoa > Arthropoda > Insecta > Hymenoptera > Braconidae > Microplitis > Microplitis deprimator. Next base: position 2,606,418 of record OZ024713.1, read on the forward strand.
ACGATGTCACAACTGGATATATTGAAAATTCTTTAGGCAACAAAGAAAGAATTTTTAATAGAATAATCAATTCAGTTCAACCATCTACATCGGAAGGATCATTAATACCAAGATTAACTCACACAATAATATCAAGCACTGAAACAGCACCAAAATCATCAAGAACTACAACTCATACAACACTAATATCATTAGCACCCATTACTCATACAATCACATCAACATCCCCAACTCAAACAACAATACCAATAACATCAACTTCAACACTTCGTGATCATTTGAGCACGTCTCACACAAACCGTCAACATCAAAATCAATTCGAACATCAGGATTTACTCCATCCAATAATCGACTCGGTACTGGGCCATCAGATGCCAAGCGACGAAAGAAAATTTGCTTGAAAAAAGATGACATCCAAAATATACTGATATCAGTTACAGATAATTCAAATAAAAAATTCGAAAATTGTATATTTGATACTAATTTTCATTTTCATGAAGATAAAGAAAATCATAATAGCTACTTAGTAATTTAATTGTTTCTGACATTTTACGTTCTGTAAGTCTTATTTTACATATTACTGTTGTTGTTATCAAGTCATGTTGCTAAAAATTCTGTGTCAACATAAATAAACAAATTAAAATACTTTAATAATGATTAAATAGATTTCTTATTTCTTTCATTATCAGTATTTAATATTCTCATTTTTGTTTACATTTGAAATAATGGGAAAAAAAATGGTTGACTCCAGTGTTTTATAACCTTCCGTCATCCCCTCGTTTCAGTTATTCAATGTTTCAGATTATTATTGAACTTTCGGTCCTGGCATGATAAAAAACAGTATGCACGACACGGGAGGAAAGTTGACCATCTTAACCCGCGTGTTTACCGCCCTCACCTTCAGCTTGGGTGATAACTGCATGCGGGTTGAAATGGCCAACTTTCTTCCCTAGTCATGCAATGTACTATTACTCGTACCAAACACTTTTTCGAATTATAAATTACAACCAAAAATTGTCTTAGAGCGAAAAAAATTTTTTTGAGACGAGAGAAATTTTTTCTAGTTCTGAAATAATTTCTGTTTTCAATTTATTATGGAAAATATTTCATGTGTCAAGAGATCAATTTTTTTGTCTATATAATTATGTAAAATTATACGTAATTATAAATGCAACAGGAATATCGAAAAAAAAAAAAAAATCACAGAAATTAATAAAAAAAATAAGAATTCAGAAAAAATAATTTTCAGATTTATAATTCTACTCGATTTCGTAATTTATATTTTTAAAGATAAATTAAATTTAAAATGATAACAATTGCTAATAGCTCAAGCAATTAAAGTCTTTTCTCGGGTTTTTCCTTACTTACAGATCATTGTTATTATCTTTATACTCAATTAATTTAAAAGCAATAATTAAAAAATAATATTAATTGCCTTATTTTTTATAACTTCCAATAAATTTAATCTGCTGATTCTACAATTACTGAAATACTAAGAAGATAGACTTAATTTTAACTACTCCACTAGTTAAAAACAAAAGTTACTGTTTTTACCAAAAGTAAGTGTTCGTTTTATTTTAATGCCTCCCAATAATTTTAAATCATTACTCCCATTCAATGAATTTATGCAACAAATGAAAATATTCCATTGATAAAAATCTTTTTCAATATGTCTTAAAATTAATCAAATTTTGAAGTATAGATTTCATCCAAGTAAAGAAGTAAAAAAATGTCTCAGAAATGTATAATTATTTTTTTCATATTTGCTTTGCTTGTCGGTATTATTTATTCTGACAGCTGCATCCAACCCCATGAGCAAGTACGTATTTATTCCTGAATTATAAGTGATTCTCCGGTAGCATTTCTAAGTCTTACGTAAATCTGTATCTTCAGTCTGAAGCAAGTCTGCATCATCAGTCTCGGACAAGTCTGGAGCCAGATACATTCGTAAAATACATTCTCTAGTGATACTTTCTTAAGACGATATATTTGCTCAAGATGCATGAGCTTAGACTTGTTGCAGAATTGCCTAAGATACCTGGGCATGGCCGTCCTCTTAGTTACTTCGTGATCCATCTCTGCAGCATTAGTATAGTAAATTCAGTGGTGCCCGCACGGAAAATAATTTACTGTTGCTGCAACAGGAGGCAGCCATGTTGCAGCTTCAGGAAAAAATCCTGTTGCTGCAACAAATCGGTCATGTTGCCGCAACGTGATAAACTCCTGTTGCAGCCGCAGGAAAATCCTGTTGCTGCAACATGGCTGCCTCCTGTTGCAGCTACAGTCAACTTTTTTCCGTGCACTTGATGTTTGATGGAATTTTATCACGAGATAATATTATTAATTTGCAGCACTTTGAATTAAAATAAAGACCACTGAGTTCGCTAAAATACTCGTTCGAGCTTCAAGTAACTTGGGAAAAAAAAGAAAAACAATATTCTAAGCAATACTGCAGTTACTCTAACCTAATATCGTTACATAGAACGTATATTGCTTAAGAATTGCTACAGACTGTTTCTACAGAATTCCGTAAGTATTCAAGAAAAATCTTAAGTGAAACTTGATGAAATCTGCAGCAAGTATACTTATAAAGTATACCGTATGAAAAAATTATATATGGTCAAAGAAAATGTAAAAATGTATATTTAATATGAGACAATATATGCGGCCAATTTAACTATATTTTTAAATATCTAATTGTCTATGTATTGAACTGTATATGGGGTATTCCACGCCAAATCGACCACTTTTGACCCCGACCCCTTTCGATTTGGCTGAAAGTTTTTCATCGTTTTCTACCCTATGAAAAACGTTTCTCATAATTTTTTCAAATTTTTCTACCCACCCAAAAAAAAGTTATTAATTTTTCAAAAAAACGGCCTTTTTATTTTCAAATAGTCATAACTTTTTCAAAATTTGACTTATCGGGACGTTTTTTTTTTCAAAAATTTTGTTATTAGATGTAGTTCTTGGAAAAAAATAGTAAAAAAAATTACTGATTCATCTTTAACGTTTATTTTTTAAATTTCGACAAAAAACGAAAATTTTGGGATGATTGTCATTTTTTATTTTTGATTTTTTTTTTTTATAACAAACTTTAGCATTTTCTACGAATTCTCTGAAATTTTTAGTGGCGTTTTTTTTCTTTATATTTTTTTTTTCGAATGAAAAAAAAATTTTTTTTAAACTACGGTTATTTTTCATAATACCACTTCAAAAATTTTTTACGGTATTTAGTGAACATCAGAATTTGAAAAAAAAAAGTGAAAACAAAAATTAAAAGTGACAATCATCAATAAAATTTGATTTTTTTTCAAAATTGTTAAATAAAAAATAGAAAGAAAACTTGGATAATTTTTTACTATTTTTTTTAGAAAAACACATACAAAAACGAAAAAATTGAAAAAAAAAAATATGTCATTTCATCAATTTTCTACCAAACTATGAGCTTTTGAATATTTTAATACAATTAATTTAAAACGAAATTTTGTTATGTTTTTTTTTTTTTCAATATTTTGCTTTTTTTGATAATAAGTATGCTATATATCTTCAGGAACTGGCTACTAGTGACATCTGTATGTATTTCTACTATTTTAAAATAAAGTTACACGATCGCCATCTACAGAAAAGCTAACGAACTCTATGGGAACCTAAGTGTTTTTCATTGTTTTAGTGAAACCACCTGTTTCACCTGTTTTCTTGATAAAAAGCTCATCGCTACCAAATAGCAATTATCTCGTGTACGGTTCCAAGTAGAATTCGAGTGCTGATTAATTATTTTTTTTTTTTTGTTAAACACAATATTCTAGCGATAGATAGTATGGCTGTTAATTTTCAATTTAGTCGTTGTGCTAATCCGTTTGAACTTGAAAATCATCTGAAAAAAAAAAGTTTGCGTAAAGCAAATCAATTTTGTCAAAGACAATTAAACGTATATGGTGATTATTACTTATGCGTGGATTGCCGGAGTAGAGTTTATGCAGACGCAAGACTATCAAACATTGCGGAAGTTGCTGATGTTGGACAAAATATTGGTGACGAAAATATTAACCATGACATTAATGATGAAGCAGACATGGATGTTGATGACTTCAATAATGAACAGGATCATAGCAGTGTTGGTGCTTGTAGTTTGTTGTTAGAACATGCGAGTCAAAGAACTGAATTTTTACAATCTCATGGTAGGTATATCAAACAACTCATAATAAATCATTTTATCTCCAAAAATACAATGCATAAATGTAAACATTTATTCTTTTATTTAATATTTAACAATAACGTTTTTTTTTTTTTTCAGAATCCTTACCATATTGTAGTGAAACATTTTCATCTCAACCAAGTTCTGAGTCTCAAATTAGCATTGAAACTCAGTTGCCAATCGTAAACAATGCTTTGCATTTATTAAACGAGTCACCAATTCCATCCAAGAAATTATATAATCATCAATATTTACAAAATAAGGTTGATCAAATCACTTCTAACTTGAAAAAACTTTTTGGCCTCTTTACTGATGCTCCCTGTGATTTGAATTTTGACTTTACGGATTTTCCTGATTTAATCGAACGTTTAAAAGTTAAGTTTGATGATAAAAATACGTCCAAATCCGAAAAAATTCAAATCTTAACACTATTTCCATCAGAATGGAGCGAACGGAAGATTTGTGAAACGATGAATTGTTCCAGACATATGGTTCAAGTTGCGAAAAACCTATCTAAAACTGTTGGGGTTCTTGCGATCCCCGAGTCTAAGCTAGGTACTGCACTTATCAATTACATTATTTTTTTTTATAATACTAAAATTATTTTATTCTCTTTGGTTATTCTTATTTATAGGCCGATCATTATCTGAAGGTAGCCAACTAAAAATTCAAAATTTTTATAATAGTGATGACGTGAGCGTTAATATGCCTGGGAAAAAAGACTATGTGTCAATAAAAAATGAAGATGGAAGTAGATCGCAAGTTCAAAAACGCCTTATTCTGTCAAATTTAAAAGAGCTGTATCAATGCTACCGTGATGAGTATCCGGAAGAAAAAGTTGGTTTTTCAAAATTCGCTTCACTTCGTCTCAAAAATTGCGTGCTTGCTGGAACCAGTGGCACCCACACCATTTGCGTTTGTATTTCTCATCAAAATATCAAATTAATGATGCTTGGTAATATACAATATAATAGAGATTTGTTGATTACTTACTATTGAAGTGTAGTAAATTAATAGTTTACTTTTCGGATTTTAGGCGCTAATCTGAAGAAATTGACACAAGAAATGGTTAAGCCATTGACGGAATACAACGATTGTTTAAATTTTATTATGTGCCAGTCTCCGTCTGCTGAGTGCTATTTCGGTACATGTCATGGTTGTCCGGGTATAGAAGTATTGAATGATGTTTTAACGAAAATTTTTGATGAAAACGAAATTGAATCTATAAATTATAAATTTTGGATATCAACACCACGTTGTAGTCTTGAGACTCTTTCAAAATCCACTTACGATTTCATTGAGAAGTTTTGTGCAGACTTGAAGGTTCTTTTACCACATGCATACATTGCTAAACAACAAAGCAACTTTTATAAAACTGTGAAACAAAATCTACAAGAAGAAGAATATTTAATTGTTTGTGATTTTGCTGAAAACTATGCGTTCGTCGTACAAAATGCTGCATCAGGTTTTCATTGGAACAACGATACTGCTACTATTTTTCCTGTAGTAATATATTTCAGAAATGGTGATGAAATTGTACACAGAAGCTTAGTAGTTATTTCAGATTGCCATAATCATGACGCTGAAGCAGTACACGTTTTTTTGAAATACGTAGCAGACTTTGTTAAAACTATTTCAAAAAATGCTAAAAAGATATATTACTTTTCTGACGGCGCTCCACAACAATTTAAAAATTTTAAAAACTTCGTAAATCTTTATTATCATAAGGACGATTTTGGAATACACGCAGAATGGCATTTCTTTGCTACTGCTCACGGAAAGGGTCCATGTGATGGAATTGGTGGAACAGTCAAAAGAATGGCTGCTCGTGCAAGTCTTCAGTTGCCAGTGGATCGTCAAATCACAACTCCCTTAGAACTCTATACATGGGCCTCGAATCCAAATAATTTACCGAGTATTAGAGTTGAATTCTCAAACACTGATGAATACAACATTGCAAGTGAACAATTAGTAAGTCGATTTCCGAAAACAAAATCTATTCCAGGTACTCAAAAACTGCACTCTGTGATACCGGGCAGAGACGATAGTCTGATTGTAAAAGAGTATTCCAATTCTACAACGTTTAAGACATGTAAATTATTCAAACGTGTGAAAAAATAAAATGATTATTTCTAATTAACTCTAATGTCTGAAAAATTATTCAATAAATAAAGTTTTTATTCATGCATACAAGAATGAAAGTGAAATATTGGAAAAAAAAAAAACATAACAAAATTTTGTTTTAAATTAATTGTATTAAAATATTCAAAAGCTCATAGTTTGGTAGAAAATTGATGAAATGACATATTTTTTTTTTCAATTTTTTCGTTTTTGTATGTACTTTTCTAAAAAAAATAGTAAAAAATTATCCAAGTTTTCTTTCTATTTTTTATTTAACAATTCTGAAAAAAAATCAAATTTTATTGATGATTGTCACTTTTAATTTTTGTTTTCACTTTTTTTTTTCAAATTCTGATGTTCACTTAATACCGTAAAAAATTTTTGAAGTGGTATTATGAAAAATAACCGTAGTTTAAAAAAAATTTTTTTTTCATTCGAAAAAAAAATATAAAGAAAAAAAACGCCACTCTAAAAATTTCAGAGAATTCGTAGAAAATGCTAAAGTTTGTTATAAAAAAAAAAAATCAAAAATCAAAAATGACAATCATCCCAAAATTTTCGTTTTTTGTCGAAATTTAAAAAATAAACGTTAAAGATAAATCAGTAATTTTTTTTACTATTTTTTTCCAAAAACTGCATCTAATAACAAAATTTTTGAAAAAAAAAACGTCCCGATAAGTCAAATTTTGAAAAAGTTATGACTATTTGAAAATAAAAAGGCCGTTTTTTTGAAAAATTAATAACTTTTTTTTGGGTGGGAAAAAAAATTTGAAAAAATTATGAGAAACGTTTTTCATAGGGTAGAAAACGATGAAAAACTTTCAGCCAAATCGAAAGGGGTCGGGGTCAAAAGTGGTCGATTTGGCGTGGAATACCCCATATGTTTTCATTGTATATCTATATAAAGATATATGGGTAGATACATGTTACTATATATGGATGTTAAATAAAATTATACATTTTAAAATGTGTATGATACTGATATAGTGTTCCACATATACATAGCAAATATATAATTCTTCATAAATTTTATTTTATATGGTATTTATTATAATGACAATATATAAATCATTATATGTTTTTATTTATTTTTCTAATATACATGAAATATATATTTTCTGACTCAAATCATGAAATATATATAAAAGCCTTATATAGAATCCTCTTACGCACCCAAACAGATTTGTAAAAAAAATTACTTTAAAAATTGTCAGATATGTTTTATTGGATCTAAGAGTGTAAAAAATATTAATAAATTGACACGAAGCATATATTTATGCCATATAAAAATTATATCATATTATATTTGATAAAATATATTTTTCATGTAAATAAAATATATCAATGTAATACGTTGTGAATTATACATTTAAAAATATGTATTTTATAAAATACGAATTATTATATGAATATTACTGGGCCAAAAAAATCGACTATTTTTTTTTTCTTTCGATACTATGAAAATATTATTCCTGATGACCAAAAAAATTATTGTGCAAGTTTGAGCCCTTAATATCGATATTAAGAGGTGTATCGTTACGACTATTCGTTTTTTGACAGAAATTTTATTTTTTACCCAAAACTCGTAAATTATCTATCTGAAAAATTTGAACAATGTATATTCTTAAAGGAAATTGAATTCCCTACAAAAAATCTCTCTTAATAAATTGACGTAAAACGAGCCGTTTCCTTGTAACCGTGCCTTAAATATTGATTTGTTTTTTTAATTCTTTGCTTCTATTTTGGATTTTTGTATTTACTAGGAATATTAAAATTTTTTCTAATCAAGATACATATTTTTAAAGGAAATTTAATTCTCTACAACAAAGACCTTAACATTTTTGGCTAAATTCACTCCTTCGCAAGTTATACTGGTTATTTAAGTCGTTTTGACTCAACTTCAACCTTGAACAACTTTTGGAGGAGTGAATTTAGCGAAAAATGTTAAGAGACCTTTTTTGTAGAGAATTAAATTTCCTTTACAAATATGTATTTTGACTAGTGAAAATTTTCATATTTCTAGTAAATACAAAAATCCAAAATACAAGCAAAGAATTTAAAAAACAAATAAATATTTAAGGCATGGTTACAAGGAAACGGCTCGTTTTACGTTAATTTACTAAGAGAGGTTTTTTGTAGAGAATTCGATTTCCTTTGAGAATATACATCGTTCAAATTTTTCAGATAGATGATTTACGAGTTTTGGGTAAAAAATAAAATTTCTGTCAAAAAACGAATAGTCGTAACGATACACCTCTTAATATCTATATTAAGGGCTCAAACTTGCACAATAATTTTTTTTGGTCATCAGGAATAATATTTTCAAAATATTGAAAGAAAAAAAAAAATAGTTGATTTTTTTGGCCCAGTTTAATAAATATACATGGAAAAAATGTATGAGTTCATGTAATTGTGAAAATATATTATTATATATTCGATACCGCCAAAATACCTATTGGGGAAAATATAAAATATTATGTATTTTTTGATAAATTTTTAAGTTGTAAAAATATAGTGTACCATATATTTTTCCCATAAACTTTTTTTTCATACGGGACATCTTCTTCAAGTCTTGTTTGAATCTTCCATACGAAAATTGCTAAAAAGCATTTTTCAAGTAACTTGCTTCAGACAAGACTAGAGACTATGATTAAATCTTTAGAAATTATTGTGTTTTTTTTTTTTAATATAGTGTAATTATTAGAAAACGGGAATATGTTGTTATGGATATACTTGTATACCAGTAGGATGGTTGATACACGGTGAATGTTATGAAACCCATCATTGATATTGTAATCATATGAAGATCCAAATCAATTTTTCATAAATAAATTTTTTGACACCAAATTAAATATTGTTTTATTTTCTTAAATTTAATATTGTAAGTATTACATTACATGTAATTATTACTATGCTGCATAGTCATATTTACTCGACAATATTCTCTCTATAGACTTTAGAGATTACAGCTTACACTGTAAAATCAAATTTTTATGTATCCTTGAATTTTTGAATTATAAGCTACAATCTTTAAAGTTTTTAATTAGCACCGCTTCGCTGGTACGCCAAATTTGTCGTTTTTTTGTTTTTTTGTTTTTTTTTTGTTTTCGCGTGTATTTTTCGGTGTAAAAAAGATCAAATAGGACCGATGTGAAAGGGAACAACGGGGTACTTAAGGAAGTAGTAAGTTTTTGGGTACTCAATTAGGTTACATTTTCCTTTTTGTTATGATATTGAAAGTAAATGGAAATAATTTTCAACTGGCAGTCAAAAAAAATTTTCATTTTTTACGGGTAAAATGAGGTACCCCCTAAAAATGTGAAAAAAATAAAAATTTCTGGAAATTGAATAAATTTCATTAATTTGAATTTTTTTATAACTAATTAAAGAATAGAAAATTTACATTTCACATAATCATTGGATGCAAAGGAAGGAAAAAAAGATTCTAATAGTTTTTATTATAAAACAAAAGTCATTAACATCTTTCGACTGATACATTCGATTTTGGAACAAGTTTAATTAACTGCTTTTAATATATTGAGAATATACTGTGAAAATTTCAAACTGAAATTCGAAATAGAAATGGAGTTACAACGAGTTCCTGAGAATTCTTTATACCCCATATAGGAAAAAACGATAGGCCCAAGCTTGGCTAAGGCTTTGCGAAAGATTTATTAACTCTGGGGAAAGCTTGAAATCCAAGCGTGGTCCAAGTCTATTTAAGCATCAAAATTTTAACACCGAGCCAAGCTTGAGTGACAGTATTGTGCCAAGACCGCATCTAAGTATTGGCCCAATATCGAAGTACAGTATTGTGCCAAGACTGAATCTAAGTATTAGCCCAATATCGTGAGCCAGTATTGTGCCAAGACTATAGCTAAATAATCACCGACGCTTATTAAGAATGAATAAAAAGAAATATTAGTAGACATATGCGTGATGGTAACATATTGAAATAAATTTGTACAATAGAGATATCGGATAGATCGATGAAGCTAATTTTTTTTTTTTTTTGCATTTGCTGGGTCTCGAACTTGGTCCTTCATGGCTGCTAGGCAAGTGTCTTATCCACTACGCTGTTACGCTATACATAGAATCCAGAGGTTTTTAGGTACCATTTGTTATTTAGACTAGTATACCAGGGCTTGTCACTTGAGTATTTGCTGAACCTTGTCCAAAGACTGGCAAGCCAAGGTTTGTCACTTAAGCGTTGGTCGTATGTTGGACTAACTTTTGGAGGCCGAGCCTAAGTAGTCCAGTATTGTCCCAAGACCGGCCCCGTTGTCAATATTTTTTTTCTTACAAGGGACATGGAAAGAATTTAATTATGCTATCTACAATACAAAATTTTCAATTTTAACTATCTGAAATAGTAGTAAAATTTTTCAGTGGTAATAATGATTAGTTTTACAATTGAAAATGATAACAGTAACAATTGATAGTGGTGCCGATTACTATCGAAGATTCTAATTGTAACTATTTAAGATTATACTTTTTACAACCGAAGATCGTAACTGTTACCATTCAAGGTTGTAAAAATTCTAAAACAAGAAATAGGATAAATTTATATAAATTGAAACCCTTCATATTCATCATATGTATGTATGTATGTATGTATGTAGGTATGTATGTGTGTGTGTGTGTGCGCGCGCGCGTGTATATGCATAAGTATGTGTGCACAGGCGTGTGTGTATGTGTGTGCGTAAATGCGTGTGTGTGTGTGTGAAATTAATCGAAAAAGTGAAAACTACACGCAGACAAGCTTCCGACTGTAACACCGATAGTTAGATTATTTATAAGTTTAGATAGTAATCATCATTTTGGCTGATGGTAACTATTACCATCACGTTATTAAGAATTAAGATGTTGATAATAGTTATAACTAGTCAAGATAATAAAAGTTATAATTTTCGATTATCATAAATAATTGTTTATTTTACCATATAGTTGGTAGATACTACAATTCAGGTTGTTTAATCAATAATTTAAATGATATTTACTGCTATCGAATTCAGTTTGAAAATTGTACTATATTTTTTTTTTTTTTAGATGATTTATTTAGATGATAACTTTTACCATAAAATTCTCTCCGTGTAGTTGCACGTCGAAGATTACTGAAAATTTAAACGCGTTTATATCAGATAAACGTTTTTACGGTCGGCACGGGTCTTAACTTTTTTTCTATTCAACCTATTGGTCTGAAACTTAAACAGGTTATTCTACATGCTTGTAGTTCTCGTCGGAACTAGGACTTATTTTTTTCACCCCTAACTTTCAATTTTACAACTCTTTTTATGTAAAAAACAGATGACTTTTTTCAAAGTTCGCCATTTTGTTATTTTTGAATAAAATTTTATAATCCTAGTTCTTGCGAGAATGGCATGTCTATAGATTAAGACTAATCAAAAATTTTTAATTTCAGATGCACGTAAAGATTAGTACCCGACTGGTTACTGTTCCGCACCTGACTCAGTACGGTGTATCGAAAAAAATGTTCGTTTGTGGTGCAGCACGACACTGATGACTGTGCGGAACCTGACTGAGTGATATGCGCACATGACTCAGTCAGATTTTGCACAGTAACCAGTGTGGTACTGCACCACAACCAAGCCTTTTTATCCAGCACCGTACTGAGTCGGGTACAGAACAGTAACCAGTCTGGTTCCAATCTTTTCGTGTATCCTCAAGAGTCAATACCACCGGGGCCTACCAAGCAATTTTTCAACTTCCCGCTAAGAAAATCGACGATTTTCAAAAAATTCGGGAAGTTATTGGTTTCACCCCGATTTGCAAAAATCGGGTTTTCATCATATGTTTACGTTTGAAGGTGTGAGGATGCTATTCAGACATTTTCAGAGCGATGAATGTATAGGTGTGTGTGTGTGTGTGTGTGTTTATTTTGTGCCGTTTCACCTATATCCAAAAATATCACAATAAATATCAAGAATCTGTATAAATGAATCAATATTTGTGTACGTTAATACCCTGTTTAGAAAATCTCACAGTATTCAATAGATTCTCAGAAATTCCTATAGAAATTTTATGAGAATAAATGAGTTCTATGAGAAGTGCAATAGTTAAGAATAAGGCCTTATGCATACAGCTATAAGAATCGGTCGGATTTTTTAAGAAGAGTATGTCAATAATTTTATGATACGATAACCGAATTGTGACTGTGGACAATAAAAACAAGTATTGCGATTGACATTTGGATGAGTTTTTGGAAATTTTACAATCTGGAGTAATTTCAGAGTTATCAAAATAATTAAAAAAAAAAAAAATAATAAATATTATTTTAGTGATGTCTAATTTTTAATAATGATTCAATCGTTACATTTGTACTTAGAGTATATGAATGCTGCTAACTTTATCGTTTAACGTTTATAAATTAAACTTTTATCAATACAAACAATTCAATACTAAAGAAATAAATTTTATAATTATTTTGTTCACTAATCATTATTTTAATTTTATCTTATAATTAATTCATTTTTAATGTATGTCAATGCGGATTAATCATTATTTATTGCTCTCTATAAATCTATGCTTTAGGTTAGTTTTATTTATCTGTTGCAAATGAATTTTTGGTGGAAATGTGAGAAAGTTACCACAAATTGAATTAATCTATAAGTCGACTAAGTATTGTTGCAACAAATATTTTTATTTTTCCGAGTAACTGAAAAAATGGGTAACCTGAAAACCTAAAATTTAAAAGTGACAGTTTTTTCAAAGCCGCCATGTTTCATTAGTTCTCTAGTCAAGCTAGCCAGTTACTTGACAGAAACTCCATTTCATCTTTACCAGGGATCTGAAGTTATGTGACACTGGGAGGTCTTTTATTGTAAATTGATAAGAAAAAAAATCAAGAAGATTTCAAACTATTTTGTTAGAAAAACAAAGTTTTTTGAAAACAGTAAGAAAAAAAATAAAAATAATGCTGAATTATATTTACAAAAGTGATTTTCGAATGTTTTGAAAACATGTAAAAAAATAAACTTTTTTTATAAAATTTGGGAGATCCCACCTTTCTCCTATAACTATATAGAATTATGTCAGGATATTTTTTGTTTATAGTTCTAAGGGAGGGATCGCCATCTTAACAATGTTATTAGTTCATTATCAACACAACTGGTATATTCAATCACGACCGGCTAAAGAAATTATATTTTGATGAAGGAATAAACTATAAGATATCATTTCTTGGTTACTTTACACAGTGATTCAAATTTTTTAATTCAGGATGCCTTTTACGGCCTTCCGGAATCTTGACCAATTTCATGAGTCACATCTATAAATGTGTATATAGATATATACAGATATCGTAAGTTTTGAAAATAAACATAATAACAATAATAATAAATAACATAGTATAACGAAAAGACTCGAGTTGTAACAAGATGGCGTCAGTTGAGTGGCTATTGAGATTGAGATTGGTACGACGAATATTGGAGGCAATGAGCCAGCTTACTTTTAACAAGGCGTCTCGGTACTATTTTGCTTAAACTTGAATGGTCCCCTTGGTGGAACAAATATGAAAATAAAATTGAAATATCCCATTGAAACTTACCACAAAGACATATTATTTACTCAGTCAATTATTTTTCTAATCCAAAAAAAGTTTGTCAACTACTGAAATACTTATGGAAGAATTTGATCCATCTTATTATTTAAATTAATATTTTTGATGCGGATATTTTATTAAATACGGTGGTAGTTAGGGTAATAATGATCATAGTAATAAATACATCTTTACTGTTTAATATGTTGATGGTTACAATCAAGAATAAATTGCATATGATATTGATAGTGATATTTAATAAATTAAAGCACCTAGACAAATATAATTATATATTATCTAAGTAATTGCATTCAGGATTTCATTGGAAAATTAATAATGAGCTTAAAGCTGGGTTTCCGAATCTAAGAAAAAAAAAAATAAGAGCGGAAATATATTTCACCCACAAAGACAACACTCGAAGAAAATTAATCGATATACTATCTAAAAAATCGATATAGAAATCCATTTGGATTTGCATGGATTCCCAGATGGAAACTCATATAAATTTACAACAATATTTCTATGGATTCTCACGGAAAGCTATGGGGAAATCTATAAGATAACCATGGGAATCCGTATTGGGCGCCAGATTGGCTTCTAGTATGATGACTGTGCTACATTAAAAAAATTACTAAAATTATTGATAATTGTAGGATAACTGAAGCCGAAAATGCTGCAGAAGCTGAAAAAAAAAGAATTTATGATATGAATATCATCGAAGATTGAGGAGTATTTATGATCTTGGCAATTGTTTAGATAGATCGCCTCACCGATTTTTGCTTAGCAGTTATTCGATCTTATAATTACTCCCAGATAACTTGTTTCAGTAAATATGTAACGGCACATTTATTATAAAATTTGCTATTATCAATAAAAGATGCATGTTGTGTATCTTAAATTATTCTCAATGTATAAATTTACGCCCAAGTGTTTTATTTTTATCCGAATTGTTCAGAATATTTAGTCGATCTGAAAGTTCTGATAAGTCGACACATCAAGTGACATTGAATTTCGATTCCGGATAAATTAATTGGTAGTCCAACCATTAAAATGGAGGAAATGGAATTTTTGGCACCATAAATACATAGGCCAATAGATTTGTTTAGAGAACGCCAATGGACTCATCAGCAAGGCTGAGGTTAACGTGCCCTGCTTAGACCAATTGTCTACCAATACGAGCAAAGTTAAAGCACTAAAGTAGATTTCAGTATATTAGCTCAATACCATCCATAGGTAGATAGTAACACATCCCTATGTACCTACTTACAACGTGTGGAGATGTATAGTGATGGAAATAACTTAAATATGTCAATTAGAATTTATCCAAAGCGTAAAAACTTGGGTGGGTTCCATGATAGAGTTTCCGATTTTATACAGGGTTCAATTCTGATCATGTTTGAAGCCCGTAAACTTAACAATTGCCATGAACTTCAAATACTTAAATATAAATTAACTTGAAAATTACCATTAATTGTGAGATCATACTGATTTTTTACAGCAAAATCATTGGTTATTTTTCCTTTGCACCAATAAATTCCTTGATGCCATTTTTTTACATTTGCGATTGTCAATAGCGAACTATGCGACTGCAATGATGAAGTTTCATCAATCACTATTTCCTCTGCAATTTATTTATACAATATTTAATTTATTCTTATATATTGATTGATTTTTTATAGAAAACTTGATAGTACCATTGGATTTCAGGGGAACACTGCCATTAAACCATTCAAAATTGTGGGAAAAGTTATCGATCGGTAAGCTGCAGTTGAACTTAACAGTCTCACCAACATCAGCATCCATACTAATATTTACAGATTTGAAATTCTCTGGCCACTTATTAATACCGCCTAGATTAATGGACATTTTAGATCGTTTTCAAAATTTGCATATAACATTAGTATTTAGAGTGTAGTTATAGAATAGAATATATACCTAGAACAGTTACAGAGTGTAATTTAGCTGTTTCACAACCATGTATATTACATGCCCTGCATGTTATACAACCAGAATTTGAACTATTTATTGCGATGTATGATGATATATTTGTAGTATTGGAAACAGTGTTCTCCTTCTAAAAAGTATGTGTTTACATACAAGTGAAAAAAATCTTAAATCTGATATTATAGCCAGATTTCGTCAGATAGAATTATTTCGGATCAGATATTGAATTTAGACGGTCATGTTTAAAAATATCTTATCAGATCTGATAATATCTGCTGGATATCTTTCAGAGCTTCAATCCAATATAAACAGGTTTTACTACGCCTGGCCAATGCCGAATATGTATGAAGGATTCTGAACGGTTATCGTGAAAAATATTTAGCAGATATAATTCGATTCGAAAAAATATCTCCAGATATAGTGAGATCAAAATTCAATATCTGACAAGATGTAATTTGATTTGATCGAATCTAGTCATATCGCGTCAGATCTGATATTATTTTCTTAGGTGATTAGGTTTAACAACCTAAGAAAAAAAAATTAAGATCGATGCAGATCTACGTAGATTTGGAATTTGGTAAAGATCTAGAAGATTTTCGATGATTTTGGTAGATCTTCAATGATTTTAGATTTATGTGATCTTAGCCGATCTTCCAACATTTCACAATAATATCAATGAAGGTCTATTTAGATTTCTGCGGATCTACGCAAATTGACAAGTTAAAAATATCAATTTTTGCATTCGGGCTACAGAGATAACTGGTGATCGCTGACTGTTTTTGTGACTTCCCATTAATCTTAGTAGATCTCCTGAAAAAATGCCTGGCATCTTTAAGATCTACTTTGATCTCTGTAGATCTGTTAGAAGTAGCGTAGATTTAATTTTTGAAAAAATAAGATCTCCGTACGCCTACTGTAGGTCTACAATTCAGAATAGACCTTAGAAGATCTTTGATTTTTTTGGCAGATCTTCAATAATTGTAGATCTGCGATAATCTTCAAAGATTTCTAAAGATATCAACACTTCAATGATTTAAATTTATGGTGATTTATAACGATCTTTATTGATCTCAGTAGATGTTTAAGCATTTTGAAATAATATTAATGAATGTCTACTTAGATTTCTACAGATCTAAGCAGATCGAAAAGTTACAAATATCAATTTTTTCATAAGCGCTACAGAGGTCACCAGAGATCTCTGATGATTTTCGTGAATTTCCACAAATTTTTGTAGATCTCTTAAAAAAAAAAAATGCCTGGCAACTATAAGGTCTACTTTTGTCTCCGTAAATCTGTTAGAAGTAACGCAGATCTAATTTGTGGAAGAATAAGATCTCCGTAGCCTACTGCACATCCGCGATTCGTAATAGACCTTAGAAGACCTCTGATAATTTTGAACGTTTTAAGGATTACGAATGTTAAAAATTACGTTTTTTCTTAAATATAGACAACTTCGTAACTCGTAACATATCAGTCATTAATGCTTGCTGTAGTTTCTATATACTTAGAAAAATGTTATTTTCAAAATTTGTAATCCTTAAAACGCTCAATTTATCAGATCTAAAAAAGTCTTTTTAAAATATCTTCAGAAATACACATTTTATAAAAAAAAAATGAATATGACCTTTTTTGTTAAGAATTTAATTTCCTACAAAATTGTTCCTATAAATTTTTCCTTTAATCTGCATATTTCATGAGAAATTAAAAAAAAATCGCGATTGTATCGAAAAATAAACTTTGATCGTCCTGCGAAAAAGGAAAAACCAAATTCCCCGCCTATTTTTTCACTGAAAAGAAGCTTTTTATAGGGCGCCTAAGAAAATTTAATTTTCAACGACCACCCTAATCTATATATATATATATAAATTTTTCAACGAATGGTATTTTCGAACTCTACTTAACTAATTATGGCAGGTTATGACAAAATTCCTTGAAAAATCAACCATGAGGACAAATACAAAACCTAGATTTTTAAAAAAATCTACCTAAAAATTAGTGATTGGAACTCATTATGAAAATTTTTTGACTCTTATCGGGACTTTTTGGGAAACTCAGGGTTTTGTATTATCGAGCTACTTGTTCAGATATTGTTCAAAAAAAAAGTTTTTGAAACCAATTATGAACATTTTTTAACTCTTATCGGAACTTTTTGGAAAGTTAGGTTCTTTTATAGCATCTTGTTACTGGTTTAAAAGTAGTTCAAAAAATAAGTGATTGGACCAAATTATGAACAGTTTTTTACTCTTGTTAGAACTTTTTGGAAAATTTGGTTTTTTGAATTTTCTTGCTAGTTGTTCAGAAATTGTACAAAAAAAAAAGTTATTAGAACTAATTATGAACATTTTTTGAGTCTAATAAAAAAAGTTTTTTTATTTAAGGTTTCTATATAATCTTCGTTTTATGTTTTTAATACGTTCCAATAAATATTTTTCGGGAAAGTTTCTGAACATTTTCAAATTATAATAAAAATCCGAATTTCCCAAAAAGTTCTAAGAAGAGTCAAAAAATGTTTCTAATTAGTTCCAATAACTTTTTTTTTGGACAATTTCTGAACAAGTAGAAAAATGATACAAAAAAAATTTCCCAAAAAGTTCTAATAAGAGTCAAAAAATCTTCATAATTGGTTCCAATCACTAATTTTTTGAACTATTTTTGAACGAGACAGAATGTCTCGAACGGATTTTATCCTGACCTCATTCATAAAAGATTCCGATAAAAGCCAGAAGATGGTCATAGTAACTCTCAAATCTTCAATTTTAAAACAACTAAAAAAATCCAAGAACACAAATTTATAATCTTTATAATCCTCAAGTAAGTATATTTTTTTTAAGTTCGTTAAAACGATAAAATTGTCAATCTAAATTATTTTCGCTCAAAAAATATAAAAATCCTGCAAGAAAAATACGCCGTTGTTCAAAATTTTTCACACATCTAATTTTTTTACTGTTCCAAAAATGTTTATTCTGAAGTTCCCAATTGTCCCAATTTTGGATTGTTCACAGTCATGAACGTTTTTGGAACGAATTTTCATTACATGGGTAATGTTAATGAAGATCTATCCAGATCTCTGCAAAGGGACAAGTTGCAAAGATTAATTTTTCATTAGGACTACAGAGGTTACCGGAAATCTCTGACGATTTCCGAGAACTTCTACAAATCTTCGAAGATCTCCTTAAAAAATTTGTCTGGCAACTATAAGCTCTAATTTAATATCCTCTACGTGGATCTGCTAAATAGGCATTGTGTGTTATGATTTACCGGAAAAGCATTATAAAGTTTTAAGCCTTTTATTGGCTTATCGTATACATCGAGGTAACTCCATTCTATATTTGGCAACGGATACCCTCTAGCTGCGCACTTTAAGTCAATTCGTTCATTTAATGTATACATCCCCATGGTTTGTGTTTTATCTACTATGTTTGGTAATGCTGAACAAAAATATGTAACTCAATAAAAAATCGTAACAGAATAATATCGATAGTCGATGAAATCAAAATATTTACCTGTGACTTCAAGATGAAAAGTTGAATTTTTTTTTATTACCGAGTTATCAGCAATAAGTGTGTAATCACCCATGTCATTGAAGCTTAAGTGATATTTTGCCAAAGTAATCGAGAATTGTTCTCCATTAACTTGATAATCATAAAAATTCCAATTGTTATCTATTTCTTGTCCTGTAGGATCCAACCTAAAATTATTAAAATTTAATCACTATTATTAAGAAATTCGGCGTGGAATTTTTATTATTAACATAGAAACCACTTAGTTTGGGTTTATTCAAAGATTTTCCGAATCTGGAGGAAAGTAATCGATTCCAAAATAGAAAAATCCCAAGAGATTGCACATGAATTATTGAAAAATCTACCCGACTATATTACCGGAAACCATGAAAATCAACAGAGATTCCAATAGATTTATAAAGTAGCCTTTTCCCCATGAAATCTATCCTCAGTAATTTTATGTGTGTCAAGCATTGCAATAAAAAATATAATTTCTTTTTTCAGAAAACTTGATTGGCAACTAATTCAACCCCTTCGAAAAAGTCCATGCAGGAATGAAGCTGATGTTCTCATGTAAATTCCTACTTGGCGTTTCCAATACAGTCCCATATAGATTCCTATAGAAATCCTGCATATCTCAAGTGTATTTTTTGTAAAGAAGTTTAGGTACCGTTCATTTTCGATATAATGTTCTTTTTCTATAGAAATCTGTGGTATCTTAAATTATCCATGTATATTTTCTATAGGAAATTTAGTTATCCCGATTTATATATAAATTTCCTAAAGAGTCATGTGGGGTAAGTGTGTGCGATGGGTAAGTATCCGCAAACCTATGCATTGCATTCCAAAATGAATGAGTTTGCGCACACTTACCCACATCACACACTTGTCCCACATGATTCTATCTGAATTCAAATACTTAAGTTTCTATATCGATTTTCCACATGGTTATGAGATATTCTAGTTCCTAGATCTATTTATTGAATGGGGATCTAGGCACCCATAGTTTCTCATATGAATTTTCTGTATACTAATCCATGTACCCAGTCTCCTACATGAATTTCTCACATGGGAACCAAGATATCCAAATTTTTATATGAATTTCTAGTATGGGAATACAGATACTCATGTTTCTAAGTAGATTTTCCACTAGGGAATCGAGAGATTCAAGTTTCTATATGTAATTATTGTATGGGAATCCAGGCACCCATAGTTTTCCATATGGAATTCCGATGGATTCCTATACAATCTTACATGAAATTTTTTGTAAGGTAGCAGAGGTATTGGCTGTTTAACAGTTATACAATACATAAAATACATTACCACGTTAATTTTGGTAGTGGATACGCATCAACATTGATAGTTAATATGAAATCTTTTCCGAAATCTTCTGAATAGGAATTGTTGGAACCTTCCATTGACATTTCCAGGTGATTTTCATCTTAAGTAGAATTAGATCGATCAATAATTAACAGTTCATCCAATCATCATCATTAACATATTTAATATTCAAAAAGCTACTTACTGTGTAATGTCAAATTAATTTTTTCAGATCTTATCACCGGATGCTCGTAGGCATAACATTCATATTCGCCGACATCTTCCAGAGTCACGTTTTCAATTGTTAATTCCAAGATAGCAGTGTGAAAAATATCAAATGTGATTATTTCACGGAAAAGTTTTGTCTTGACTTGATTGCTCTACAATAAAAAAATTTATATAAAATATAAAAGAATTAGATTGTGCAATAAATGACCAAAGACAAAAATTTTTTACTGGTTTTGGTGTGAACCAGTTGACGAAACTTCCACTGCTTTGATAAATGTTAGGAACTGTACAATTTAGACTAAAGTCTTTACCAAGTTCCATGTGAGTAAGTAAATTGGTGGTTATTTTTGGTGTTTCTAATTGATCCCATGTATCTGCAATTCAATGATCAATATAACTATTATATATGACCCTTATCGAAAAAATCCATGAAGTGTTGTATGAAAATCTATAGAAAACCATAAAGAAAAGTATGGGTTTACGTAACAATCCATCGGAATCAACCGAAGTCCCGTGCAACGGGCAGGTCTTCCCAGACTTTTTCGTCTAGAGTCTCTTCAATTCCGGAGATAGAAGGAATGTTAGGCCAACAGAGGTTTGGACTCGTGGTGGTTGTAATTAGACCCCACGCGTCAATAGGGTGAGTTCTTCGAACTCACCTCCAGCTTACGTCACCCTTGGTCACATGATTATATTTTTTGACTAAGGATGCCATCTGGAGTGGACGCTGAGGCATCACAGCGCATATGTCCCTAAAATAGGGGGGAAAACGGCCCCCGTAGAATAGCGTGAACATTGAAAGTAACTGGTCACCAGTTAGCTCCGTTTCATTGCTATATCAGCTACTTTACAATGTTAATATCCATGGATTTTTATGTAAATCTATACGTTCCACTATAAATTTTCAAAGGTTTTCATACGATCTTCGATAGATCTTTTCTTCATTAAAAAAATATCCAGACTTCCTGACACCGGTGGAAAAAAACTATTTGTTGACATAGACTTGTTATCAACTAATAAATGTTATGACCCTAGTAGCGTTCTCCAGTAAGTCTTACGTAAATCAGTATCTTTAGTTTTCAGTAAGTCTGCATCAACATTTTTGGACATGTCCGAGGCAAGATACTTTTGTAAGATATGTTAAGTCTGTAGAAGTACTTTTACTTAAGACACGATACTTGCTCAGGATGGATTAGCTCAGACTTGCTGAAGAATTATTTAAGATACCTAGACATGGCTGCCCTCGTCGTTACTTCCTGTGCTGTCATTCCAGCATTAGTGTAGTAAATTCAAAGTCACTCACTCAATGTTCGATATAATTGTATCGAGTAATAATATTATCAATTGGTAGCATTTTTAATTTGAATGAGGCCCACTGGGTTTGCTATAGGTACTTCGCTTGAGCTGGAAGTGACTGGGAGAAAAAGAAACCCGATATCCTAAGTAATTCTGGAGTAACTCTGATCTAAAGTTTTTATATAGTACGATATTGCGTAAAAATTTTTGCAGACTATTTCTACAGATTTCCGTAAGCCTTTAAGAAGAATTTTAAGCAAGACTTGTTGAAGTCTGCAGCACTTATAGTTATGAAATACATCTTCTTCAAGTCTTGTTTAAATCTTCCGTAAGAAACTTGCTGAAGGACAATGCTACTCGGAAATATTCTCTTTTTTCTCATTTTTTTAGATTTATTTCGTATCATTATCATTGCAGTTAACTAGGTATCAAGATGATTTTAATCAGATTGAGTCAAATTAGTAAAAATTATGTGATAGTAGAATACTATCAATGTTTTGCTGATAAAATCTGCGAAATTACCTGACAAAAAAATATTGAAAGACATCTGGTTTATTTTGCTTTGTGCGTTTCCGGTTTGATTGATCATACAATCATAAAACTTCGGACTATCATTTTGGAAATTTTTAATGGTGAATCCTTTTCTCGGATCGTATAATAATGAATCATTAGGCTGCAATTTCTGTTAAAAATAACTCGTCTTTGTATCTTCATATTTTAAGTTTCAAGTTTCAAAAAGCAGTCTCGAATATTCTTATAAAATTTGCTTTGCTTGTTTGTTTTTGAATTATTTACTTACGTTTCCTTTTGTACTTAATTCGACTTGATATTCTAACGAAGTTGGTCGACATGGTACTGTAAGATCATCTCCAACGTTTACTTTTAACATATATCCGAAAAATTCATAGTTAATAAAAGGGATCTTAACAAACAAGTAGTCGCTCGCTGAAATAAATTTTAATGGCAATTAAAAATATCTTATGTTGCTAGCTGAAGCAAGCATGACCATTTTGTACGACTTTCTGAATTTGACAATAAATACTGCTTGTGGGTGATTAAAAGATTAGATATATAGTTTAGTTTCTTACATTTAACAAAAACGTAAATCCATTTGATCCCACCGTCGTTGTAAATGTCTGGTGTGATGGAATAATAATTTTGGAAAGCTCTTTCATACTTTTGAGTTGCATTGGCACATCCATACCATCCACTGTCAGTATAAACTGTTCGTTGACGTTTGAAAATATTTTGATAAGTCCGATCAATTAAAATAGGCCCAGTTATGTTCTCTGGTGAGTTTACTATCTGTAAATGGCAATTTATTATCAAGTTAACAATCATTTCGAATGTTATTGAACACACTCTTGGAATTCGTAGTCATTAAATTAATTTGAACGTAAGCTTTAGTTGGACTTACACTTTCGGGTTCGGAAACGGGATAAAAGAAAATTGTTCGTTCGCTACTTAAGCATATGATTGATAATGAATCCCCTTCGTTTAAAGAAATTGTTTCAAAATTCGATGTTACTTCTGGCGCTAATGTAATAATACCTGTAATAATTCAATTTTAGTTAGCAAATTAGTAGAAATACTAAACAGTTCTGACCCGGGAAAAAATAATTCAGATCTACGTTATCTACAGTAAATTAACGGAGATCTGATTCTTTTAAAAATTATCTTGATAGCGAAGCTGACGGAAATATAGCAACATCCTACTATTGCAACTTGCCGATAAGTTAAACGCAAAAGTTGGCATTTCCGTCAGGTGACGAGAACTGGGTGCCAACTTCCTGAAAAAGTTACAGGCGAAAGTAGGCTTCAATTATCCTAGAAAGTATGCGACAGGTTGCAGCAGCGGATCATTGCCTACTTTTCCAGAAAGTTGGTGACAACTTATAGTCAACAGTTATAAAGACTGAAGTTGTCGTCAACTCGATCGCAACTAAACGATAGCAATTTTCTGGTCAGAAAGTCTCACTATCAGGATAAATCTACATGATTTTTAGTAGATTCAACTACATCCCATAGCTGCCAGATCTTTTCACGGAAAGCATCGAAGATCTCTAGCAATCTCTGTTGTCCCAACGAGAAAAATTGATATTTATAACTTGTCGATCTACGTAGATCTGCATAAAACTAAATAGATCTTGATTGATATTATTGTGAATTTTTTCAAAAATAGGGGTTTAATTTATGTTTTGAAAAATTTCAGTTTCTGTAAGGGATAATTTAAAAACACAAAGATCTCACCTGGTACATTAATATTTTCTGCAACATAAGAATCGCAGCCAAGGTAATTGCATGCTTTGCAAGTGAGGTTTCCCGTTCTTCGGAAATTCAATTTAATAGTAGATGTAACTTTTTTAATATCAATAGGAGTCACAAATTCCTAAAAATATAGATAAATATATAATTATTGACTTAATAGCCCATAGTATACAATCAGCGAGTGTATTAAAAATGATGTTATTAATTACGGACATCGAATATGTCATTTTTTACTGTAGTTAACGTTGAACTGTCAAAACTGTCCGAATAAGTCCAGGTAATAGTCGCCAAAGGATATCCCTCAGCTTCACATTTAAACTCTAATTCTACATTTTTTGTAGATTTTTTAACCACT